>JBCNJP010000020.1:15302580-15340580 GCA_039602395.1 Deinandra increscens subsp. villosa
TCAACAGAAGTATGCAAGGGAACTCTTGAACAAGTTTGGAATGCTACTATGTAAACCCACTGTCACCCCTATGAATATGAATGATAAGTTTCAGGTTGAAGATAAAGATGTTCTTGTTGATGGGTTCAAGTACAGAAGTTTAGTTGGTGGGCTCATTTATTTAACACACACCAGGCCAGATATAGGATATGCAGTGGGCATAGTGTCAAGGTTTTTGCATAAACCTTCTATGCATCCATTTGGAGCTGCAAAAAGGATCTTGAGATACTTGGCAGGTACAACTGAATTCGGATTGTGGTATGAAAGGGGACCACAAGTTCAACTCGATGGGTTCTGTGACAGTGATTGGGCAGGTTCCTCACCTGACATGAAAAGTATCACAGCAAATATGTTCTCAATTGGATCAGGAGCCATCTCATGGAGTTCAAAGAAATAGGATGTGGTGGCCTTGTCCACCACTGAAGCTGAATATATTTCAGCAACTGCAGCTGCATGTCAAGCAGTATGGTTAAGAAAAATGCTAGTTGATCTAAAGCTGGAGCAAGATCAAGCAACCATCATCAAATGTGACAATCGATCCGCGGTTTTTATGACTAAAAACCAAGCTTTTCACAGAAAAACTAAGCACATCCCTGTCAAGTTTCATTACATACAAAGTCTAGTGGATGAGGGTGCAATAAAGCTTGTACCATGTGATACAGAGGAATAAGTAACAGATGTGCTCACCAAGGCCTTAGGAACTGAGAAATTTAACTATTTTCAAACTCGACTTGGAGTCACCAAACTTGAATCATGGGAGGATGTTAAAAATGTGATTCAAGTTTAGTCTATTTTCTGTTGCATGCATGAGAGCACATGGAACACGTGGAAGACTTAGTCCAGTTGCCTAGTCTAGTTGTTTACCGAGTCCTTTGCCACTTTACTGATCTTTAGGAGTTTGTTATGGTTGTTATTTTATTCATGAGTCTGTCTTTGTAATCGCCTATTTAAGGCTTCATTCCTGTTCAATAAAGGCACTGGTTTTCCACTCATACGATCGTTTCTAGTATAATTTTATTCTATATTGAACCCATATCCAACAATTTTCAAAGGTTAGTGCAGTAGCATTTAGGTTGTGCTACAACCCTTGCATTAGGACTTTTTGGTATTTATCAAAATTGCCTTATTGATTAATATTTTAGATTCATGTTTTCTTTATACATGTTATGGTAAAGTGATAGCATAAATTCATTTATGTAAATTAATTTCTCAAATGGTTAGAATGAGGTGGGGATGAACCAAAGGGCCTGTGTTTTAATGGCGTTTATTTGACATACAGTAAATGAAGAAATGAAGTACGATTCTGTTCAAGAAGCCCGGACTTGCGATTTGGTTGTTTTTGACAGAGATAAGAAATTAGGGCATTAATTTTCTATGAAGTTTTCTTCTGATTTGATAATGGGATTAGTCATGTTTGCTGCATACCCAAGTAGGTTGAAGCACTTGAGAAGAGTAATGAAGCCAAATCAAATGGTAAGTTTCTAGATTCCCTACACTTTCTCATATGTTCGATCTTGGTTTACCAACACGTTTTTTTTACGTTTTTTGTGTACATGGGCACTGTCTCATTGTATAATCCTAACATGTATCTTAACATCCTAATCTTAAATTCCATGGATATCATTGAATATTTAATTAGATCAAATGGGTCATATGTTTTTGTGCTTGAGTTTTGATGTATTTTTGTCTGTTGTTCTAAACTTGAACTTATATGAAGATGATTAATTTGTATTCAATATTTTAGTTTAGTGCCCTTTTAGTAGCAATCTATTTGGTGGTTTGTAATCTTGATAGTAATTGAACATTTGTAATCTCCTTTGCTTACTTAAAAAAACTAATATTTTTAATAGTTTTTAAGAATGTTTTTTTTACATATTGTATGGTGTTGTATACTTTACCGATATCAAGTTAAGTGATATGTGAGTTCTTTTGTTTAGTGACAGGTGGAAGTGTAGATACGTAGGGCTTATTTGAAATTTGTTTGTGATATAATGAAATTAGAAGGTAGCATCTATAAAGCTGATACGCAACAAGCAAACTGGTCAATCAGAGCGTTATGGCTTCATTGAGTTCCTTACTCATGAACCTGCTGAGAAAGCTATTAAGAGCTACAATGGGACTGTGATGCCAAACACGGGTCAAGTTTTTCAGTTAAGATTTATCTATATTCATAGGAGTTTTGGCATTAGATGTAACAGATGCGTTGTTGTATGAAAACTTTGCTGGTAGATATCCATCTGTGAAAGCTGCACAAGTTGTTCTGGAAACGAATACTGGGTTACCAAAAGGTTACGGGTTTGTTAGTGTGATGATGATAATGAGAGAGCGCAGGCTATTAATGAAATGAATGGGTAGTATTACTTAAGCAGCCCAATGTGCGTGGGTGTTGCAGAGCCCAAAAAGCCACCTACTCAGCAACAACAATATGGTCAGAACCAATTTTCGTCTCAAGGTATGTCTTTCTGATCTCAATTTGTTTGTTTTCTTTGGAGGTGGTTATTTCAATCTAACAAGTCAAGAGGACAGCCTAAAAAATAGGTTAATAGGAAACAACGCCAAAAGGGTAGACAGTTTTTTTCAACGCATAGGACCTTCTTTGTCAGTGACTTGATTATTGTTCATATTGTCTTTGTTCACACAAGATCTATTCTTCTAGCCAATCTCATCTGTAGGTTCATTTTGATTTTAAATTATATTTGGTTTAGTTTTTCTAGCTTATATCATTTGTATCTTTTACTTTCATTTGATTTAATTATTTTTTGTAGTTTATCTTAATTTGCAGGTGGATTGGTGTGTACATTAGTGTTTGTGGCCGGTAATGGATGACAAAAGAGGAAAGGAGGTGGTTGAAAAATGAGGTATTATTTGATATTCTTTTAATCGCATGAAGCTATTTTTTTTTACTATAATTGTAGGTCGTTTGTGTTCAACGGATAAACACAAACGGATCATAGACATATGGAGATTTTGTGATACAACTTAGACATCTTGAAATCTATAAGTTTGTCCTCTGGTATTATTCTGTACAATATGGTTGATTAACAATATCTTTAAATTTGATATTGTATTATAATATTATTAACAATATCTTTTATTTTCCAGCCATTTTATGATAGCTTAGAGCCTGTTGAAGTTGCAGCTTAAAGCGCCCTACGAGTTTAGTCGAGTTGTGTTCATCTGTATCTCGATTCTAATTCTTTGTATTCTCTTAATTTTCTACAGATAAATTTTATTATTCGCTTCATATAACGCTTCATCACCCGCGACAACACTTCGAGAATTTCAAAACATAGAATCAAACAACATCCAGTGCAACGCGCCGCGCATGTCGGTACTTTATCTAGCATCATTGGAGGTAAATAGGATACAATATAATAGCATTTCTTTACCTACCTGACATAATTTATGATTTTGTGTTGCTAGGATTCTTATTTTAGGTGCAGATCTACGTTGGTGTTTTCAAGACCCAGGTTCTTCGTCTAATGTATGTTATATGATTTAAATGTATAGTTAGATTGTTTACTATTATCTCTTTTTTTTTGGCCATTAGTTTTTCCTTACATGTCACTTTCTTTTAAGTGTTATGATATTATGTTATTATAATTATACCTTCCGTATGTGTGTTGCAGTTGTGTTAATACTTCTCTTATGGTTACATGTACAGCTTTCGAACATTGTTTATGAGGTTACAGCCTCCTCTTCGTCACAAGTTTGCTATGCAATGTTCGGGTAAATCAAAGAGTGTGATACAACCTTTTTTTTTACCATTCATTTTCCTTTCAAGTTAGAGTTGTTTATGATAGGTGTTAGTTTCTTTTTTGTATAAACTATTTCGCAACAAGGATTATAATTTTATCTTTTGTGTTTGCAGTGGTGATTTTTGTTGTAAGAGTGATGGATTAGTATGATATGAATGCACACATCGTGTACGTAGCAACTTCTGGTTTAGTATGGATAGACTTACCCACATTTGATTGTATTTATTACTTGGTTGTTTCTGTTTCTAATGCTACTTAACGCCTCGCTAAGCTCGATATCAAACCCGGGTTTTCAAAAAATATCATCGAATAGCATCCGTCGCGAAGCGCGGATCGCAACATCTAGTTGAGAATGATTTATTAATTTTAAATTTAAAAAATAGTGAATGTTAAAGACAGTTTTACCCTCATATGAGGGGGCGTGCCAACATGTTAACGTTAATATTTAGGGAAAAAGACAGAAATAACCCTTTTGATAAATCATTTCCTCATTATAGCCGTTTGAAAGTCAACAACCCCATTATAGCCCCCCTTGCACGGTCGGACGACCGTTGTCATCCGTCGTCACGACTCCACCAACGACAACCCGCCACGTGTCTTTCCCATGGTCGCCACGACCCCTCGTCACCGACAACAACCGTCCCCAGTGGGCCCACGACCGTCCCCTGCCTGACACTTTCCAGGGTCGTCCGACAGCCATCGACGATCGTCTGACACGTGTCGGGGCGTCGGGACGACCCCGACACAAAAAAAGGTTTTTTCTAAACAACGAAGTCATTGACCGCAGCATGAGGGTCGTTGACCTTCACGGTGGCCACAAACTCATGCACGGTCGCCACGAACCCCCGTTTTTTCTTTTTTGTTTTTTCTTTTAATTAACAACTTGTATTTATTTCTCATTTATTTACCTTTCCCCCTCTTTCACTCTTTTTATATATCAAACTTATGCCCTTTAGCTGCACGAAAAAATAAAAATGGAATTTCACAACATTGTTGTATGCGTCGGTGGCAAGTGGGAAGAAAGAAATAACGTATACGAGTACATACCGCATAGTTGCATTCGACGTGCCACTAGTATGTATTCGAATTTTACTTTTTTTCAGCTGAAAAGACTCATCACTACTCGTTTTAATCTCGTGAACATATCTCGATTGTCTTATAAACTGTCAAAATATTCTTTTCCTGTTGATATTATGGATGATAGTGATATTCCTTTATTTTTTAAAGTTGTTGCGAGTAATCAAAAGGAGCCAATGTATTTGTATGTTGTTGAGAGCTCAAGCCTAGACTCGAGTTTACCTAAACCCGTATTTTCTCATGGTTCAAATCCAAAAAATAAAAATGGGGTTCTTGATTTAAATTTTCCTACCGATGATTATCTTCACGATAACATTCACAACAATCATTACTCTTTTGATTACATTTCTACGAAAGAGTATACTTTTAATGAGAACTGTGATTTTGATACAAAAACTCATGGTTTTTTTAGAAATCATGAATCTGACGACTCTCAACGTGTTCCTGATACGTTCAACAACAGTCATGAAAATGACCATCCAAAAAATGATTTGAAAATTAACCCTGCATCGTCTTCTTCACATCCTATAATGAATAAAATTTTCAAGGACAAAAAATCACTTAAGTTGGAACTTTCGATGTTGGCAATGACCGAATGTTTTCAATTTAAAATTCCAAGATCTAATAAAAATAGATTTGTAGCTACTTGTGTTACTGAAGGATGTGAATGGCTAATAAGAGCGACCGCTTATTCGGGTACCACTATGTTTCATGTTAACCATTTCTCGAGTGTTCACACATGTTCGAGAACCCAAATTTTTCTGAATATTCGTAACGCTGATAAACATGCTTTGGGTCACGTGATTAAAGAGCAGCTAAAGGATGGTCGTCGGGTTTATCGTGGCAAAGAAATTATTAAGGATATCAATGAAAGATATAAAATAAACATATCTTACAAACAGGCAATGCGTGGTAAGAATGAGGCGCTACATCTTATAGTCGGGTGTCATGTTGAAACTTTTGCTAAATTACCTTTATACTTGCATAATTTACAAAAACTAAATCCTGGAACCATTACTGATATCTTACATGATGAGGATGGTCGTTTTGAGATGGCTTTTGTTGCTGTTGGAGTTGCTGTAAGTGATTTTAACTTATTACTTAATTTATATTATTTATTTAAAGTTCCCTTTATTTAACATGTAATACTTATTTTTTAGATAAAAAGTTTTCTCAATTATTTGAGACCGATAATAATAATTGACGGTGCACATCTCAAAGGTCAATTTAAAGGTACGCTGTTTATAGCTGTTGGAATGGATGGCAATAACCAGATTTTTCCGATTACATACGGTTTTGGAAAAAGCGAAACTGGTGATTGTTGGACTTGGTTTTTATCTAAAGTTAATGAGTTTGTTGAAGATAGGGAGGGTCTGGCGTTTATGTCATATAGAGCCGCCTTGATCGCACTCGCAATAAGAACTGTTTTTCCACTATCTTTTCATGGTATTTGTGGTCGTCACCTTTTATAAAATTTACCATTAAGTGGTAAAGTGCAAGAAACGTTGTTCTGGAAGATGGTCAAGGCATGGACTTTGTCCGAGTTTAATGATTGTTTCGAGGCACTTTGTAAGAAAAAGCCTCAGGTTCGCGACACACTTGTCGGTATTGGTTTTGATAAATGGGCAAGAGCGTACGTGTGACGCCCACTCCCAGACTTGGCTCCAGGAGGGGTCACGTGTCGGATTTACTCATGAACACAAGGTATAACAGAGATAACTAAAGTAGCGGAAATTTAAAACTTATATTTATTTATAATGCCAAGTACAAGTAAGATAAATTTCTACAACGGTTAACGATAACTATAAAAGATAACGATTAATAGATATGCATCTATCTACATTACTTAAGCCAGCATGCCCGTATAGCCTTCTCCTAATAGCTTGCCCATCTACTCTGCTCAAACATGAGCCTTTCCCTTGATGCTTGGATCTTTAACCTCACCTAATATACATGCTTTAAAAAGTCAGCTTACGCTGGTGAGTTCTAAGTATTAAAACTTTACCTTAACCTCGAAAGGTTACTTCAAACATTTGGGCCTAACGGCCCCTTCTTTATAAACATTTAATGGATATAAGACATAAAAGAATTATACCAAACATAACATTTAAACCTTCAGTATTAAAAATCATTTAATACTCTAAATCATCTTCCCTGCTAATAATCATTTTGCATAAAGAAAGTCATACAAAACATTATAAGCAAAACCTCTTCTACTAAGCATTGTCTATCCTCTGGGACTACTTTAGCCCCTTTCGGTTGGCCGTCGCCTCCCGACCTCTTGAGTAACCGTCGTTACTCCAGTGGCTTCATTTCCACTGCTTGGATTGTACAACCCCCCTCTTACCAGAAAATCTGTGCTTAGATTTAAAACTTCTTTAAAATAACCCCAAGGGTCATTTCCTTTATCCTTAAAAACTCATTTTCCTCTTTTTAAACTTTACTTTAAAAGTTTAACTTCTTTATTACCCGTTCATTATAACATTCCCGAAAAGAGTAATAACAGGTAATAATAACTTTAAAACAGTTATAAGTATTATAACTTTTTCACGTATGTGTATTAACACAAAACAAGTAAAGGCATCTCAAATACTTTTCAAGTAAACAGTTGAATATATATATCATTGCATGTATATCAGGCCCGAAAATATTAAAACATTTAAAACATTTAAAAGTGGGCTCATAGAACTCACCTTGTCTTCTTAAGCCAATTAAATCAGTCAGAACCTCCTTTACGTCTTCCAATTTAACCTAATTGCGTATTGTATGATGTTAACGCAAGGTTTTATATAATAAACACTTCTTATGTTTATTTTAATACCTTATCTACTTAATAATGTATATTATTAAGTTTATATACTTTTAATGGTCAAAATGACCAAAATGCCCCTGGAGGCATATTATCTTCTTTTATGTGATAATTATGAAGACGCGCATTCCTATAAGTAGACGCTCACTCCGGGGTCGCCCAGTGTTGGGATGCCATTGCCCAGATGGGATGGCGACACCCCCGCTATGCCAGAAACCCCAGTGTACAGGCACCTACCCTTCCGGTCCGCACGAACTTCTAATATCCGATTAACTCGGTATTTTCAATACTTCATTATTTATTCATTTTATCTTCATATACACTTATTATATGTATAAACATGTTACCATATCAAAATCCAAGTCCCTAAACCCTCCGGATTATTTTATATTAAATATTCTTATTTCAAAACCCTAATTTCATGAAATTCTCGTTTTATTATCAAAACTCATTTTTATTCAAAACCAACTTAGGGTGTTATCCATAATAACATTTTATAATATCCTTTAAAATGGCAAAGCTTAATTCAAAACCGTTTACTCAATTTGGGCAGAGTAACGACATGAAAACCCTAATTTTGACCCGTTAACAAAACCTTTACCAAACCTTTTCCAATTGTGAAATAAACTTAGGGCTTTCTTAAAACACATTAAATTAGGATTACCTACAAAAATTTAGACCCTAATTCCAACCCAATCACCCAAAATCAAAGATTTTCCTCAAGAACCCTAATTTTGACATGAATTTAAAAAGCATACTTAGAATTCGAATTTGCAAAAACTGAGATAGGTTATTGTTAATCATACCTAGGGTAGCTTGACTGCAGAAATTCGGCTTCTAACTCCTCACCGTTTGCGCGAATTTGATTGACGAAGTTTCTGGGTTTATTTAGGGTTTTTAGATGAAGAATCAGTGAATTGGTGCGGATTTTCGATTGATTTAGGTCCGTATTTATAGTCATGAAGGTCGCATAAGGTTGCTACGAGTGTCCCTGGTGATTTAGCTTCAAAAGCGACGCGTATCCATGGTCAAATCGTCAAAACTTGGCCTGCACGTCGAAGAACTGCGCTGCTGTCATGATTCTGGCCTGTACACGGCTCGCGTATCGCGCCAAGGAGAGGGGAGGGCCGCGCGATACGCCTGGAATCTTTGGCAGATTGACAGTTTTGGTCCCTCTAAGTTTTATTTGCATTTTAGCCCCCAGACTTCTACCGATTGTCATGTTAAGCTATAAAACACTTAAGGGTACATTTATAAAAGTTTCTAAGGTTCTAAACATGCCCGATGATATACGTATATATACGTTTTATATCTTTTAATTATTGACGCCTTTAGTCCCTTAACTTTCGTTTTATGCTATTTACCTTTGTATCTTTCGATGTAGCTATTATTTTATGTTCCATAACCTTACTAAGCATGATTCTAACATTCTCAAGGGTTCGGGTTATATATTTTAGTATATATACACATATATACATATATTATTACATAGTTTACACTTTCTATGTAACATCCCACATTGGTGGGGAGGAGAACTAAGCACCACTTTATAAGGGTGTGGATACCTCCCCTATCAAGACGCGTTTTAAATCCGTGAGGGACGGATGCCTGAGGGCATGCCGGCTGCCAAAGCGGACAATATCTTGGTGCGACGGGTCTGGGCTGTTACAGATGGTATCAGAGCCAGTCGTCGGCCAGTGTGCCAGCGAGGACGCTGGTCCCCTAAGGGGGGAGGATTGTAACATCCCACATTGGTGGGGAGGAGAACTAAGCACCACTTTATAAGGGTGTGGATACCTCCCCTATCAAGACGCGTTTTAAATCCGTGAGGGACGGATGCCTGAGGGCATGCCGGCTGCCAAAGCGGACAATATCTTGGTGCGACGGGTCTGGGCTGTTACATTCTACCCTCTAACTTTGCAATAGTCATCATTTTATGTCACGAATCATGTTAGGACATATCTTTGCTATATTTTAAGCCTTAAAATACTTACAAGAACTATAGTCATGTATAACATCTATTTTGCTCATAACTTTGCATAAATTACGCTTTTGGCCCTTTTTCTTTTTCGTTAACTATTAACATGCAATTCTATACGTATTTTCTTATCAATGGTCTATGCTATTCACATAAGCATGTATTCATGATTTAGATACGTATACGGGACGTAATCAGTCATGTCTCATCATTTCTAAGCCCGTTTATCATATAAACACGTGCTTTATCCATTTATTACCATTTCTAACTCATATTTACAGTAAAGCACATAGGTAAATATTTTAAGATACGAATTTACCTAGACGGAAATATCGGGGTGTTACAGTACGTACTCTCCAGTGAACATATATAATATAATGACATCAAACAGCGCCGAGAGTATGAACTCATTATCAGCTCAAGCAAGAGAATTACCGATCATCAAACTTATTGATTTCTTTATAATCAGTCTTCAAAAATGGTTTTTTCAGAGACGTGACCTTGCAGGTATTATAATTATAACTTTATGTTAACTATTAAAACTTTACGTTGTGACAGTCTATTTAATATTATTTTTGTTTTATCTTTAGCACAAAATCCTAATGCTCTTACCAGAGTAGCCGATCTCATAGTGCATAGAAGAGTTATGAAAAGCAGAACCTTTACTGTTAGGGGCATAAACGCTAGCCAATACAACCTGGATGAAAAGATCCAGAACTGTCTTGTTGATCTATATCGACGTACATGTTGTTGTAGAAAATGGCAACTTTCAGGTTTGCCATGCACGCACATGATCGTTGTTTCGAGGTTTTTAAAACAAACGGATTGTTTGCAATGGGCATTGAATTATTTTAGAAAAGAGGTTCATATTGCTACTTATTCGGAGTCAATATATCCGGTTCCAGACTAGGCGAACTGGGAGGTGCCCGAAGATTACAACCCGTTGCAGACTCCGCATATGACGAAAAGACAGGCTGGTAGACCACGACTGAATAAAAGAATACCATCCCTAGGTGAAGTATTATCACCGACAATGTGTTCAAGATGTCATATTAAAGGTCCTACACGAGCTACATGTAAAAATCTGTTACCGTCAGCGCAGTGTCAATCAAGTTCTAGATTCAAAAATGAACCTCAACCGACATATGTTGATGCCGAGGGTTACCGTGATTTTGTAGCCCCACTAACCACTCAGTCGACATATGAATCGTATGAACCGTACGATTTAAACGAATTTTAATAGTTCATTCAAAAAAGAACCTCAACGTCGGCGGTCGTCTCGACCATGAAGTGTCGTGGCGACCGTACACAATGATCTATACAGAATCAAATAATAAAGGGAAATAACATCGCCGGTCGTCTCTGTGACAGTTAACTCCGTTAAACTTTTCCATTAAGACCTGTCCGTATGTACGATTTATTTTCATGTCACGCGATGTCACGTGTAATCCATTTATCGAGTATGTCCCGATGCACTTAGTTGATCAACCATATCCGAAAATTACCCGAGAGGCCTAGCATTTGACGTTTTATTAAATTTTAAAGTTTATAGAAAGTTCTATAAACTCGTTTTATCGTATAAGCGTGACTTATAAATTCCCGTCTTTCGTTTCGTACCATCGTATGAACTCGACTACTCTAGCTCGTTTATTATCCTTTTAATTTTTTTTTATTTTATTGAAAACCCTTAATAATTAATTAATTAAAAAGAAAAAAATATATATGTGTATATATATGGAGGGTGGGTCGAAAACCCTAGACCACCCCCCCATCTCTTTTGAACAGCAATTGGAGCTCCCCCCCCCCCCCCCCCCCGTTTTTCTTCTTGCGCAAGCAGCAGCCACCGGCCGGAATCCGACGAATTTCGGTGGTTCACCGGCGATCCTCCACCCTCCTTTCTACTCCTCTCGTGTCCGGTAGTCCATTGGTGCATTCGGTTTCGCTCAACACCTCTCCAAACTCTCTCACGAAGAACAAAAGGTAAAACCCTAAACTAGTTTGTGTGATTCTTGGTGTTCATCACGATGCATGTTCTTCTATGGCTGTTATGTGCGATTTACAGGTGTATACTTGGTTTAATTTTCGTGTTTTTAGACCCTAGTAGGGCTGTGATTTTCGAAATTAGGGTTATGGGGTTTGGGTGATTGAAAATCATCATAAAAGCATAGATTGGTTGCAAACAGATTCTGCCAGAAATTTTCGTCGTATTGTTCGGGTCATAACTCGCAAACCAGAAGTCAAAAACGTTTGATTATTTTTGGAGACTAAATTTTATTGTCTTAGCTTTCCATTGGTACTAAATACGCACTTTTGAACATAATTTGGTCACTCAAACGTGCACCACAAGTTTGGTGCACGAGGCTGTTAAATTTCGGAAGGTCAGATTTGCTTTGGGTTTTAGGTCAGGATAACGTGAATATTTCCCAAAGCACGAAACATGAAGTTTGAAGCTTACATGAAAATTAAGTTTCTGTAAATTTCGAGTCTTAATTCAAAGTAGTGAATGACTTATTGAGTCGGGAAGTTGGCATACATAATCTGTTGGCAGAATCAATTTTCTAATTTTTAGTCAATTTCAAAGTAGCATAACTTTCTCATACGTGAATCAAATCACTTGCTTCTGCTTTCTAGTGTTAGTTTAAGGTTTTAGGTTTCTTATGGCTTTGGTCTCACGTGAATTGAAGTTCGTTTGGTACCCCTAAGGCCCCAAACGAAATAGGAACTCAGTTCTCCCATGAAACTGGCTTCACACACTTGTGTGAAGAATTTTGCTATGATGAAAACAAATAAACTTAATTGGATAAAACACGAAAGTGTTGAAATTTATAACCAAGAATAATTCTGTAACTTTTTAGAACCTAACTACAAAAGGGTAATGAGTTATAAACCGGTTTTGTGTCGTGTGTCGAACACTAGACAGAATCTGTCTAGTTATTTTTACCAAACTTCAAAACATCATAACTTGATCAATACTCACCTGATTGGGGTGATTATTTTTGAAAAATAGACTAGAAGGAGTCTTCTTTCATATGGCATGAATCGGGGGGTCTTAACTCACTCGGTGTCCCACTGACTTTGACCAAACAAAGTCGGTGCGCAACTGTCCTAGATTTTTACAACCAAGGTGAATGTGACCGCAATGTGCATTGTGTGCTAATTGAGGATCAAGGTCCAAGGGTTGACTTTAGGGACCCTTAGTGGTCAAACTTGCATGTTGACTTTTATTTGGTCAAACTTACTGTATTAGATTAAGCTAGTAGTATCAAATCCGCATGATTAGCTAGGATTTAATTTGTCTTGCATGCTTTCAACTTGTACTGTACCAATGTGCTTACGTGAAGGGTTGGACTAGACCCCTAGGCTATGTAGTTATGCTTCAGTACAGGTCCTAGGTCTCCACTCCGTGGGAATGGCAAGACTGCATAAGGATCACCCGTTGACCTTATGTTGTACCGTAGTAGTTAATCACATTGCTCTAGCTATTTGCTTTTTTGTGTTTCACTCACACCACTCTAGTAACACGAGGATAGGACACTTGTACATGTACGACTTCAGCGGATCCTATTTCTATCTCTTTCTCTTTTTCCCCTCTCGCGCATGTCTCTTCCATGATCAACCTGTGTGTCGCGAGTCAGCTCTTTTTCTCTTGTGACACAACTGACACTGACCTTCACTCTTAGGTCATACACTCTCTCCCGTTTTTCTAAACACGAAGCACTTGGATCAAGTGCAATTTTTGTTGCAGCGCTCCCAAAGGTAAGTTTCACACTCCAAATTAGATCATACCCCATTTGGGTAGTGATCCGCTTTTCTTATGAGTTATTTGGTAACTTACAAAACGCATGTTAATGGATTTGAATAAGTAAACTATCACATGTCATAGGATAGCCCATCTATTAAAGCCCTCACATAATCGGACCGTTAATATAGTGTAAATAGCATGGTGACGTTTAGTAGTACTACTGAGGCTTAACAACCCTCGCTCTGCGGTGCACGGGATGCCCACCTGACTGGAGGTCGGACGGAGTTAATGTCAGCCAAAACTACTGTGTACAGATGGACACAGGGGAGGCAAAACGTGTAGGCATTCCCTACATACATTTAGTCAGCTTCGGTTGCGAACTTCCTAATGAACATGACAACTAGGCTAGCTACCTACGATAGTATTCAATTCTTATTAAGGCTTATTATTTATATCTATATACTTAGTATATATGTATTATACTACTTTTAGTGAACTCACCAGCATTAGCTGACACTTGGTTTTACCAAACTTTTACAGGTCGCTAGGAGTTCATTCTGTTGTTGGTAGGTGTGGCGGGTTATCAATTGGCTTTTGACTTAAAACTTTTATTTTTGGGAGACAAATATTTCTTTTCTTAACATTGCATGGGTTTGATCTTACTTTAAATTATTGGGCGCGTGTTTTGCGCATATTACTTTCCGTTGCGTTACAAATTTAAATTATGGTTTTCTTATGAATGTTTGATGCATTTACTTCATTATAATTATGGATTGTATGGGTTGTTGCAATCATTGACTCGGATCCTGGTCTGTTCTCACACCCCACACGGTAAAACTCTGTTAGTGGTAAATTGGGGGTGTGACAGATTGGTATCAGAGCCAGTCGTCGGCCAGTGTGCCAGCGAGGACGCTGGTCCCCTATGGGGGAGGATTGTAACATCCCACATTGGTGGGGAGGAGAACTAAGCACCCCTTTATAAGGGTGTGGATACCTTTCCTACCAAGACGCGTTTTAAATCCGTGAGGGGCGGATGCCTGAGGGCATGCGGGCTGCCAAAGCGGACAATATCTTGATTGCGACGGGCCTGGGCTATTACAGTCTCGACCACCAAGTGTCGTGGCGACCGTACACACTGATCTATAAAGAGTCATTTAATGAAGGGAAATAACGTCGACAATTGTCTCGACCACGTAGTGTCGTGGCGACCGTACACACTGATCTATAAAGAGTCAATTAATGAAGGAAAATAACATCGACGATCGTCTCGACCACGTAGTGTCGTGGCGACCATACACACTGATCTATACAGAGTCAATTAATGAAGGGAAATAACGTTGACGGTCGTCTCGACCACGTAGTGTCGTGGCAACCGTACACACTGATCTATAAGGAGTCAATTAATGAAGGGAAATAAAAAACGTCGACGGTCGTCTCGACCACGTAGGTCGTGGCGACCGTGCACACTGATCTATACAACGTCATTTCACCAGAGGTCAACAGTCATGGCGACTATAATATGTCGTGGCGACTGTACGTTTTTTATTCTTTAATTGTTTTAAACTTCACAGTATAAATGGACGTTTAAACAGATAGTTTACTCCAACCAAAATTTTCGAAAAACTTCTTTCTTTCTTTCAAATTTGTTTTTCTGATAGACAAAAAACACAACTATCTTGAAATCAGCTTGTCTTTGGTTTTCAATTAAAATCTCAATCAAAGAAATTTTATCTTATTATTCGGTTCGAATTTTACGTTTAACATTTCAAAGTCAAGCGAAGTAATGCATTTGGATGGAACAAATCTGAAGTTCGCCACCCCTATTTTAATCTCTTGGACATTACAACTTATTTTGAGTTGTAATCCAAGATATTAAAATAGAAAACAATTTAATATTCAAGCTTGTGGTGTCGGAGGGTTTGACATTTCCAAAAACAACAACTATATTGAACAGCAAATAAGCGTTAAAGATATCCTCTAAAGCTGATGAATGTATCGATCACGTGCCATATCAGAGAGGTACCTTGGTCACTAGCTTCGGATCAAAAGAGGTTAAAATTGCAAGTTGTTTAATGGATGTTGTTTGTTATTTTTATTTTTTTATTTATTAACTTAATTTGTTTTTAATTATTAGTTTGTAATGACATTACATTTGGCATTCATCAAATTTTCCTTTTTCCAATGCAATGTTGTATTTACTAACAATTAAAAAAAATAGAAGTTAATTGAAAATTTTATATATTTACGTTTATATTGTTTTAATTTATTTAAATTACAAAGTCACTGAAGTAACGCATTTAAACACATATTTAAAGAAACACAGTGACAATGCGACTCGATGGGTATTCGAGTCATGTTATGTGATCTCACTATTTTTAATGAAAACTTAGTGAAATCGCACAACTTGTTTTTAAAAACGCATCGTGTTACAATGTCACTGTGTTTTTTTTAAAGATGTTTTTTAATGCATTACTTCGGTTGACTTTGTAATTTAAACTTTGTAAAACCACTGTACGATCTTACTACTGTATGATTCGGTAATCGGATAAGCAACGAGAAGTAAATAAAGCTTCGCTTTATTGATTCACAAAGAGGATTACACAAAGTCTAGAGAGAGAGAGAACACACTCAGTTACACACACTTAGGAGATGTAGAATGACAGAACTCGTAACTAGCTCTCTCTCTAACGAACTATTTATAGTGTTAACATACTAACTGGCGGACCATCAGCGTACCATTTGGTACGCCCGTACCAAATAGGCTGCGGACCATTTGGTACGCCGACATTAGCATGTTGACACTAAGACTCACAAAGATGCTCTAACCTAGATACAATACACGAGACACAACGTAGCATAGGAATATGCTCTTACAAACTCCCCCTTAACGTGTAGTCATCATCCGGTGATGAACCTTCAACACTTGAATCAAATTTAAAAAATTATTTCTTTTTCGACTTAGTGTTGGACGATGTCGACTCAGTAAAAATTCTGCCTGATTCATCAATTATCATGGCAGTTTTGTTTGAAAAAGATCTTTTGACAGTTGCAGGACAATCCTGTGCCATATGTCCCTTTCGGCGACATTTATAACACAAACGATATGATCGTTTAGACTGTGGCTTGTCATGAACTGGATGATATGTATTAGTGAATTCAGAATCATCAGAAATGTCATCAAAAACTTGAAATCGGTTAGAGTGTACCCATTTCGATGTAGGACTTTGAGGCGTAGCGTTAGAACCTGATGAAGATGATTCGTTCAGAGAACTTTCAGATGAAACTTTCTTCTTTTTCTTTCCCCCAAATCGTCAATTGCATAACTTGAAGAATTCTCAGATGTGCTGTTAACTAACGATTTTTCTCTTCTCATACCATCATGAGCAGCAGGCACTTCTTTTGTAATTTTATCCACTCTTTCCTTATAGATTAGATCTCAACATTTCTGGTTAACAAGCTTTTGTCTTTCTTCAGAGTAGTGATGGTGTCTTTCAATTCAGACTGAACAATTTGATATTGAGTTCTGTCAGCAGTAACTTCATCCAATGTTCTTTTAGGACTCAACATTAGATGTCGTAAGTGCTTCCACCCGTTTTGTGGATTTTTGAAACAAATTTTCAAAATCTTCACCAACATCCTTAGCTTGAGACTTATATTCTTCAACCTCTTTTAACAACTTTTCATTTGTAGAAGTTAACTTGACAATTTTCGTTATGAAGTCATCATTCTCATGTTGAAGTTGAGACGTTTGTTGATCATGTTGAATACTCCCTTCTAACAACTGTTTTCGAAGATCTTCTAACTCTTCCAATAATACACTCTTCTCTTGAAGTAACCTTTTATTCATCATGAAAATTTCATCAGAAACTTCACACTTCTGTTTGTAACTTTCTATCTCTTCTTCGTTCTTCTTCTTTTCCTCAACCAACCCTTCTTTCTCTTGAATCAACTCCCGAAGCTTTCTATCTTTCTGATTACAAAATTCACAAGTTGATTCATACCCACTAACTTCAGAATCACATGTTTCAGATGTAGTTGTCTCAGATGCATATTCACTCGATTCAACCTCAATACATGCTAACAATGCAGATTCATCTGGAAAATCTTTAGTCCAGTCATAATCTCCATTAGTTTGAGATATCATAACTTTAACTTCTTTATTGTGATCATGATTATCCGAATTACTTGGTTTAGAAGCAGATAGATTGCATTCTCGAGCAAAATGTCCCAAATTGGAACATTTGTAACATTTTAGTTTAGACTTGTCTAAACCCAATTTAGTGCCTCTAAATTCACCCATAATAGACTTCTTTCCATGTTTGCCTATAAATCGTCTTCCTCTTTCAGCAATCATAGCCAGCTGCCAATCCAAATCTAATTTATTTAGCTGATCCTCATCCATCTGTTTTAGATCGTCCGGAACCAAACCAGAATTACCAATTTGACTAAATATGGAACTGGATGAAGATGATACAAAAGCACCCAACAAAGCAGCTAGATCTTCGGTTGCTTGATTAGAAGTAGACTTGCTTGATGATCTATCAGGAATGGTAAAACAGCAACCCGCAGAATTACCAGTATTATCAGACTTTCCAGCAAGAAATGCTGTTACTGGTGGATTACTGCTTGAACTAGAATGTGATTTAGTTTTAGCATGCGCCGTAGCAGAATTCTCTCCAAAATATATCTCAGGATTCTGAACTGTTGGAGTTGCTGAGTTTTTCACGAGTAATTCCATTTCCTGAGCTTGTAATTTGCTTAACACTTGATTGAATGACCAACTGGAGTAATTTGGATCATTAGTCATCATCATAACAAAATTCTCCCACTTTTCGGGTAGAGCTTCAAGAAATTTTTCTTTCAATTCCTCTTTTTCTTTCTTGACTCCAACAACATAAAGTTCATTGATCAGATGTGAAAACCTAGAAATCAAGTCGGTAATACTTTCTTTGTCACAATGTTGAAAGTTGTCCAATTCTTTTAACAAAACTTTCTTTTGACTTTTCTTATATTGTTCGTTTCCTGCACACCTATCTTTCAATGCATCCCACAAAGTTTTTGATGTTGTGCAATTTTTGAATTGATGTAGAAGCTCTCTTGGTAGTGCCATTGTGAGACTTCCATAACATTTCTTTTCTCGGGCATAAACTTTTCTTTGATCTTCATCAAGATCACTTCGTGCAATCGGTTGTCCATTTATCTGAGGATATGTATAATCTTGTTCAATAGAAATCCATAAATAAATGTCAAGAGCATTAATGAATGATTCAAACCGTTGCTTCCAATTCTCATAATCCTCCAACCGAAGCAACTTAGGAACTTTCTGATTTGTTCCTATCTCGTTATCATAGTTCAACATTGCTTGCATTGATGATTGAACAGCTGAAAATGCATGAAACTCGCTCATTGTGAAATTACGATATCGAACACAAAAACTTTAAACTGAAAAACGGACGTCTTCCAAGCTGATTTTGAGGGTCAAACTTGGGGGGGGGGGGGGGTACAGACTGTTAGGTAAGTACAAGTCTAGATCTCGGAAAGACGAACGTTTTGGCTAGTATTGGGTTCCGTAACTCCAAACGGTTTGCAAGTTACGTCAATTTTAGTGAAGATATGTTTTCTGCCAGCGGACCAACCAATTCTCAACGGACCATAAGATTTCAGCGTACCAACCTCCGTACCAGATCAAATCAGCGGACCAAAATATGCTCAGCGGACCAGATGCGGACCAGATTATCTCAACGGACCAGATTTGGTACGGCGGACCAGAAAATAACCGCCACAGACCAACTTTGAAGATTGCCTTCCGGACCAGTTTTAGCGGACCAGAATACGGATGAAGATTGCCGTGCGGACCACCGGCGGACCAACTGCGGACCAACTGTTCTTCGAGCGGACCAACACAGTTCGAAACTGATTCGTCTGATTTTCGCGAATTTTGATGTTTTCGACTGGAACTTGCTTCAGAAAGGTGTGAAAACACTCCAGGAACACTCAGAAATCATTTTTTCACCTCTGAAACACTCGGAATTGCAAGAATTTTGATGAAAAACGAAGAAAACCCACACTTTCTCACTCTAGAACTCGAAAATGGATCAAATCACAGCAGTAGAGCAACCAATTGCTCTGATACCACTTGTAAAACCACTGTACGATCTTACTACTGCATGATTCGATAATCGGATAAGCAACGAGAAGTAAATAAAGCTTCGCTTTATTGATTCACAAAGAGGATTACACAAAGTCTAGAGAGAGAGAGAGAACACACTCAGTTACACACACTTAGGAGATGTAGAATGCCAGAACTCGTAACTAGCTCTCTCTCTAACAAACTATTTATAGTGTTAACATACTAACTGGCGGACCATCAGCGTACCATTTGGTACGCCCGTACCAAATAGACTGCGGACCATTTGGTACGCCGATATTAGCATGTTGACACTAAGACTCACAAAGATGCTCTAACCTAGATACAATACACGAGACACAACGTAGCATAGGAATATGCTCTTACAAACTTAATGAAACAACGTAAACCTAAACTAATAAAATTTATAAAGTATGTGTTCTTTTTAGGTTGTAAATTTTGATTCAATGTTGTAATACATCTGGTTGTAATATATGTTATGTTGTAATGTTACGAGTTTTCTTACCTTTTATCGAATTTTATTTATTAATGTTACAATATTCGACCAAAAAATATTTAATATAGATATTAAATGTGAATCCACCAAAATAAACGTTTCGTTCATACAACCCAACAAAATATAACTTCAAAAAAACCAATAACAACATCCCTATTCTTCTGAGATAGAGGGATAAAGCTGGACATCCCGGGGTTGGACCGTTCCAATCTTAGGGGGCACTCTAGCACTTTGATTGTTTCTTTATAACACAGCGCTGCAAAACTTTCGCGCCATTGCGTTGCGGTTTTCTTTGCATCATCATCTTCTAACTTCTCACCAGTAATCAAACGCAGCAAATTAATACAAACACACACACCGCAATCCCCAAGTGGTCCGTCTTGTTGAGTACAAAAGACTTCCTCACGTTTAAAAGGGTCCTTATGATAGGTGTCATTTCCAACATTAGCTCCATTATAATTCATCCAAATAGGAAAATAATGATCGAGCCTGTCTAAATTTTCATTATGCTCCTTTGGGTAAATACCGAGACAACTATAAAAAAACAAAAAAAAACAAATCACATATAATAATGTGCCACCAAAAACCAATGTTTATCCGGGATCACGACATGTATGTAATACTGTAAAAAAAGAGAAATTTAATAGAATTATTCGTCATAATTAACGGTCGTTCCGACGTTATAGAGTCGTGGCGACCACGCACACATACCAATGTAGTTTTGGTCTTCTCAAGGCATGGCGGTCGTCTCGACCAAGATGATGGTTGTGACGACTCTCCAATATAAAATCTTTATAAAAATTATAGTATTAAATAAAAAAATTACTATACACTTACGATTTCAATGTCATGAATGTTTGGGTACGGGTACGCGTTGCACTGTTTATTCATTGATTCCAGCATAACTGCATTGTTAATAAAATTGGCACACAAAATGGTCCATTTACTTTGAGGCGGTCTATTTCTCAGGATACTGAATATCCACGTGTCAACATGTTGTAAAACGTAAAGGTTTAAAAAAGTTAACATTTTATCATATAAAATAAACATTTATTAAAAATAAAACAAAATAATATAACATACCCAATTATCAAGCCAACCACATTTTTCTTCACCAAGAAGAAGTCTCCAGTATTCGGCGGTCAAACCGAAATCCGGATTAAAAGCGGTGTAATGAAGTAGATTATTGTTGTTCATCAACCTACTTCTTGCATCTGCGGTCCACTTAAACAATTCAACCCCACTTTCAGAAATTATTGGGTGACCACGAAAAGGGCTCAACATTATCCTTGTCCGTTTTCTTGAACGTTTTCCACGACCCATATCCGGTTCCTTAATTAGAACAAGGTCTTACCCCGGAGTGTCACACGGCTCTTTTTGCTTTACCGGTGCTGGAGTAAACTCCTTTGACGGTGCTGGGGTAAACTGGGTCTATGCCGGACTAAACACATTGGTGTATTGATTACCACATTCAATCTTGTTAAACGCCTGCATACCATGCTGCATAAACGGGTCCACTTTCTCAGACAAGTATTTCTGTTAAAAAAATAAATATGCTCATTTATCATGAGAATAAAATAAATAAAATATTATTTTAATTAAATTAACCTCGATAAATAACCGGCTAGATTTCTGTTCCAACATCATCATTTCAACCTTTCCGATTAAATTATCACTATAACTGTGAGAACCGACAGTCTATCCTGGCCCTTTTGACTATTTTTTCTCGTCCTCGTCCCCGTCCTCCATGTCCATAAACTGATTGATATAGGTTTGTTGAAGCTTCTCATCTCTAGCCTAATCAGCCGATTTTGTTGCGGATTGAATTCGTTCTTTGGCCTTAATCTCACACATCTTATCGATATAAGCAACAGTAGACTTAAACCAAGGCATAGTGGACTCTAGCTATGTCGGTAATATTGGCTGCGGCCAATATCTCTCATCCTGAAAAAAAAAATAACTTTAATTAATTTTTAAATAACAAATACAATTTACTTAATTTTTAAAAAACAGATACAAAAGTTTTTACCTGGCCAATCGTGAAAACACTCTCAGCGGTATGAGATTGAATTTTATTCGTGCTACCCCAACAAAGAAATCGAGGTGTTAGGTTCGAAATATAATCCACCGTGGTAGCACGCAACTCGGGGAACGTCTCATGAATCCACAACTAAAAAAATACAATTAATGAGTTACGAGATAAACATATGGATAAATTAAAATTAAGTTAAAAGTGTAAAAAAATTAAATAAATATTTCTATATTTTTATTACCTTCAAAACAAAGCAAACCCAGTGACAGTGTAGGAGTGTTTATGACCGCTTCTTTTATTTTGTCTAAAATACCGGCAATTGTTCGCTCCCACACATATGACCCCCAATGGTAACTATCCCAAATCTCCAAATCCGCCACCAACAACCAATGTGCATCAAGTATTAGGTGACCCTCCTCAACACCCATGAAAAGTGAATATAGCAATACCAGTAAACACAGACGTATAACGTCTTCATCGTTCCCTAAATTTTGGTAATTTGTTTCTAAAAATTGTACCAAAACTTTTAAAGTCAAACGATCTTCAAGAAAAAAATTGGATTTGAGATATTTCTTAAAAGGAGGAACAAACGGTTGAGCGTCGTCCGTTTTCTTCTTTTCTTTTTTGAATAACGACTGTATTTTTTGGGATATCTGGTTCCACATTTTCTCCGAATGTGAACCCCGTTAGAAGACAAAATTCTTTCGGACCCAAACGATGATATCTATCCTCCATTAACTGGTAACGAATTCCGTCATATTGGGGATCAGGGTTTTCAGCTACTTGACTTCTCAAAGCACGATAAATTAGCTGGGTGTCAAGACTGTCACATTGGATATAGAGCCACTGCCCGAATGAACCGCGTGCCTCCCATAATTTTTTCATATCATCGCTTGCTTGTTTTGATTTTAAAATCTTTCTTAGAAGTTTTAGATTTGCCAAATGGATCCTAAGTTTAACTTTTGATGTACGAGGTTCTTCATCATAAATAAAATAATAAAATTGTAAATGATGAACATTGTCTAGGCAAGATATCAATCATTAACGTAAGGGTATTTAAACATGTAAGATAAAATAGTAACTAGGGAACAAAAATGAAGATTCAACATACACTATCCATTATAGAAGAATCGGTGCCAACGGTCGCTTTCGGTGGTCCCTACAGTCGTTCACGGCGTTTTGGGGTCGTCAACATAAGCGTCTGACAAATCAGAGAAGCAGAGTAGAAAAATCAAATGCGTCTGACATAAGCGACCTAAAAATGAAATAGGATACAATATAGAACAGAGAATTACCAAACCCCAAATATGCAAAGAAACATGAACCATAAACAACAACATCCATAGAAACACAGAAGCGATGATGCACACTACTGTTCTAAAACGCCAAAACCTTTCAGATCTGTTAAAGTACCAAAAGCAAACCCCAAAAAGATCCAACAGAATAGCAAACAAAACTTTGTACCTTCACCAGAGAATCGACACCGTAGTTTCAAGTTCACCGGAGGTCATTCAGAACCCAAAAGACAGCCAATTCGACAGACGTTGATTTATATGTCGTTGCCTCAACGTCAACGGAGCGACAACGTTGTCTGTACAACGTCAACGGAGCATCGACGACAACGTCGGAGATGAAGCAAGAAGAGAGAGAGAGATTATGAGCCCTAATCGGACTTCTAGCTAGGTCGGAATAACACATCTGCAACAAATCACAGAAAACAGTAAACCGCTGCAAAATCGACGGGCTAATTCGATCCTCAAGGATAGCAAGACCAACATGAAGATCGGTGGTCGTTAACCGCCGCCACTTCGACGGAGCAACTCCTCAATGGAACCGCTACCACGTCAAAAGCGTAAGCCGGAGACGTCACCGACTTAAGAACACAATTGTCGTTACCGGTAAGTTAACCGAAGACGTATAGGGAGAAGCAGGAAGAAGAAACTGGAACCAGGAAGTGAGAGAGAGAAATATAAACATAAATGACGTGAAGCATGTATAAATGAAGAAGTAGGTATAAAATAAACTTTTAACCAAACTTTTCTTTTGACCGTAGACTAAAAAAGAAGTAAAAAAATGTGACATGGCTTGAATAGTGTGATTCTAGTGTACACATAAGCCTCTCCATTTGTTATATTATATAATTTGACCGTAGACTAAAAAAGAAGTGAAAAATGTGACATGGCTTGAATAGTGTGATTCTAGTGTACACATAAGCCTCTCCATTTGTTATATTATATAATGACAATTTCATTAAAAAATTCCAAAATACTTTAGAAAAACAGATACTTGCTAAATAAAAAGAAAAATTAAATTAAGACAACCTACATTTTAAAATTTAAAAGTTGGATGATCTTTTAGCACTACCCAAGCTGCAAAATGTTTAAACCCGTTACCCTCACAAATCTGGTAACTATCTTTGGACAACTTCAAATTATCATCGTGAGTGTAGTGAACCGAGGCTTCGCTGGAAACTCTAATAAAAATGTCATTAAACTTTTTCATTTTGTATCGCATTTGATGCCAATGAGAGATGAGCTGGTGATACGTACGCTTATGCGGAGTCTGGTAACGAGCGTAAAAACAACTTCTCACTCGGTGCTAGAACCAATTCCCGTACCTTAACCGCGGCTCTCTGTCACGAACCGTTAACCACGAAATTGCAAGGTCTTCTTCCTCTCGTTGACTCCAAATAGGTGACGGGTTAGCCATTTGCAGGTTTACAAAAAAAAAAAAAAAAAAAAAAAACACCAAACTTTATTAGTGAAGAGAATTGTAGGATTATCTTGTGATAAGTGTTAAATAGGTGTGATATATAAAGATAGTGAGATGGTAATAAATACAAGTAAGATGGTAATAAAAAAGAAGAATTAAATTAAAAAAATAAAAGAAAAAACAAAAAAGAAAAAACAGGGGTTCGTGGCGACCGTGCATGAGTTCGTGGCGACTGTGAAGGTCAACGACCCTCATGCTGCGGTCAACGACTTCGTTGTTTAAAAAAAAAACTTTTTTTTTTGTGTCGAGGTCGTCCCGACGCCCCGACACGTGTCAGACGACCGTCGATGGCTGTTGGACGACCCTTGAAAGTGTCAGGCAGGGGACGGTCGTGGGTCCACTGGGGACGGTCGTTGTCGGTGACGAGGGGTCGTGACGACCATGGGAAAGACACGTGGCGGGTTGTCGTTGGTGGAGTCGTGACGATGGATGACAACCGTCGTCCGACCGTACAAGGGGGGCTATAATGGGGCTGTTGACTTTCAAACGGCTATAACGAGGAAATGATTTATCAAAAGGGATATTTCTGTCTTTTTCCCTGATATTTAACACTCTTTGTGAAAATGTCCAATTTTTTTTTTTTTAATTCTTTGATACCCAAATGAGTACTTTTTTTTCATTAATTTTTAATTTGTTATATTAATTCGAAGCAATTATAAAGCAGTGAGGGACATAATTTGTCCAAATTGTTGCCTCAGTTGCCAAATAGGGATATAATATATACTTAGTGAAGTTAAAGGACAAAGTCCCCCCAATTTAACAGTTAGAGGATTTATCATACTAGCTATTTAATAATCTAATAGGAAAAAACCTGTAATTTACCTAAATAATAAACTAACAAAGTAAAACTTAATAGTTAGAGGATTTATCATACTAGCTATTTAATAATCTAATAGATAATCTGATGAATAATCAAATAATAAAATAAAATTTAGATAAAAAGAGCTTAAAATTTTATCTAAATTTCTAGAGATAAGTTAGAAATATATTTATCTAAACTAAGGTTGTTTTGGTCTTTAATAATCGGATACGAGAGAGTGGATGGGCCGAGGGCACTAGCAGGCTCGAGGTAGCATTTAGACGATTGGACGTTTGGACACGACAACGATATATTTGGTCGTTGTTTGTTTTCTTTTCTGTTTGAAAGGTTGATGGGACCGGTGGGCTGAGAGAGTTAAAGAGTAAAAATTCATTGGGCTCAATGGTTAATGTGTTTAACGAGATGTCAATTGCGCGTTACAGGCTTGCAGCGGTTCACGAACTCTATAAAAAAATATAGTAATTTAAATGAGACATAACAAAATTACAAAAATATATTTACATATAAGCAGAGACTTGTTATCTATTTCACATATGTCATAGGCTGGATGAGATGTCAGTTAAATCAAAAACAAAAATCAGAGCGTAGCAAATTAAATTTTAAGCGATTGAGCTACTGGTGCAGTGGTTAAAGCCTTGGTTATATGTCTGGTCCTTCTGCTACACGCATGTTCACCCTCGAAGACAACTTATTTCACTCAAATATTGCACAGCAGCCGTGACACTTATTTTATCCATGTCAACGAATCTCTTCTCCAAACTTATAACGTATTCGCTTTTCTCCATTTCTCCATCTATAGGTATGATTCATTCTCCCATGTGTTCTCCTTCCGCGTTGATTTCGATCAGACATACGTGGTTCTTTTGAATTCATCTTTCTACTATTTGTTGTGTTTTGGCCCTTAGTCGAACGAAGAACAGTGGTGTGATTCCTTTTGCTAAATCGGTTTTCAGTCTACAGTCAATAAGTTTCCTTTAAATTTTATAAAAAACCAGTTATATATAAAACTTTAGTTTGTGGTAACTTAATACATGTTCTCAAAAAAAAATGTATTTGTTGTGTTTTGGTTCTTAGTCCAACGAAGAACACTGGTACGACTCCTTTCTATAAATCTGTTTTCAGTTAGCAATCAACAACTTTTCCTTTGATTTTATAAAAAAAACAGTTATATATAAAACTTTAGTTTATGGAAACTTAATACATGTTCTAAAAAAAAGAACTATGTAAGAAAGGAACTGAGATAAATTTAAAAAAAAAAAATGTGCAAGATTTGAACTTGCGCCCAAGACACCAAAACCAGAAGTCTTAGCCATCAAAGCAAAGCCACATTCTTAAACAATTTGTGAAATCTATGAATATATTAAACAAAATGAGGTGCTTGCTTGCTAGGTACAAATTGGTTATTGTACAAATAATGAAACAAAATGAGGTGCTTGCTTGCTAGGTACAAGTTGGTTATTGTGTTTATATAGAATTGCTTAAAATTTGATGGGTCTAGTTTCATAGAATTATAAGGATCAACGAGTTTTGCTCTAATTAACTAATTAGTTTATAATAGGTGTAAATTTATTAACTAGTTTATGTTACTAAAATTAACTAAACTCAGGTTTGGTATTCTAAAGAAGAATTTAGGGTGATAGAAATAGCGGAAAAGAAAAACAGTTGACATATAAGAAAACTTGTTTTTAGTTGACTAACAACATCATCCACACAATCTTTACATTTAGAAGAACTAATGTCCCATTGGAAAATGCCATAATTAACATCTAGTGATATTTCAAATTTGTTGAAATCGAAGATAACGACAGAGTCCACTAAAAAGAATTTGAATATTTAGTTAACATTCAACTCCAAAAGTGTCACAAGTTGAATTGAGTTGAGAAGTTGAAAGTAGACGTTGAACGCTGCGTTGGAAATTGATAAAAGGGAGATGTGATGGAAAATGGGAAAAGAAAGGAAGAGAGCTTGTACCATTTCACGTGGTCCATTTACTAACAAAGAACGGTTTAATTTATTTTTTATTACGGTCCTAGATTATATATACCTTTCCAAATTGCATGCACCTTGTTAGGATTGAATTTAAATTTAAAGTATAAATTATAAGGACGTAGATGAAGAACCTGTTGTGAATGCGCTAAGGTTTATAAGTTATTTTTTTTCAGGACAAAAAAAGGGTTTTTCTCCTTAGTTTCCTTTACGTTTCTAATTTCTGTCATTTTGGTCCAAATCACCAAATAGTTTTAGAAACAAACTGGAAATCAGTGATATTTCCGTAAAACCATATTATTTATTTTTGTTTTCTTTTGAACGATTTTTATCCCTAAAAACCAAAAGTTCTAAAGTGTCATAAACATGGTTATGATTTTTTAAGGGTCAAAAACAAAGTTTTAATGGGTCAATTTTAACGGGTTAAAAACACATTTTAACGGGTCAAAAGCTCAATTTTAATGGGCCAGTACAAAACTGTGTTTTTTACCCGTTAAAACTGACCCATTAAAACTGAGCTTTTGACCCATTAAAAATGTATTTTTGACCCGTTAAAACTGACCCCATTAAAACTTTGTTTTTGACCCGTTAAAAAGCATAACCATGTTTATAACACTTTAAACTTTTGGTTTTTATGGATAAAAGTTGTTCAAAAGAAAAAAAAATAGATAATATGGTTTTACGAAAATACCCCAAGTTTCCAGTTAGTGATTTGGACCAAAATGACAGAAATTAGAAACGTAAGAGAAGCTGAGGAGAAAAAAAAAACTTTTTTGTACTGAAATGACAAAAACTTATAAACCTCAGGGACGAAAATGACAATTAACTCTTAAGTTTATTTAAAAAAAGTTTTGTCACTTATCATTAGACAACAGCCTAATGGCCAATGTAGGACTAGTCACTAGTCGATAGAGGTTTTATCTTTTAGTAAAGGTCCTGATTCAAACCTAGACATAATTAATGTAATTTATTATGGAAGGTAGTTTAGGATTAGAAGGTAGATTTGTCACTAAAAAATAACAATCTGTAACATCCCAAAACCTGTTATGATTTAAATGTGGGTTATGTTGAGGTACGTGGGGGTTACTAGGCTATATACGTTTTTATGATGACCCCATATTAACGATTAATGTTTTATTTTTTATTTTTTTGAACGGCGAAACATTTTATTAAAACTAGCAAGCAACTAGAAGGGGAATTAATGATTAATGTTTTAATTAGTTATATAATTTATAAGTAACTAATAAGATTGTTATGAAAGATGGGTGTGCTCTATGTAAGATAAAAGTTAGTGGGTTAAACTTAGCAAAAGGGGTATCATAGGGGGGGGGGGGGAGTATGTAAATATGGGATTAAAAGAGAAGTCTTGGATTTATCCCATGGAGAAAAACGCAGATCCGTATGAAGAGAGAGAGAGAGAGAGAGGGGCGGGGGGGGATGCTAGGGTTGGGGGAAAATTCTTAAATCAAGCTTGTTTAAAATGATGAAGAGTGGAGTTTGAATTTTGGTTAGGAGGAGGCCATGGAGCATGAAATCCTTCATAAGCTTTATTTTCTTCATCAAGTAAGTAACCATCCATGTGTTTAGTGGTTATGAACCTTCTCAATCTTGGTGACTAAACTTGAGATAGTAATTACATGTGATAGATATGCACAAATGATAAATGAATTCAAGTTTCATGATTGTATTCATGATGAAGTATAGCTAGATGTTATAGGTGAGGATATAAACCATGGATGGAAATCGATTTTTAGGAGGCATGTGTGACTTGGTTTGGGTAGCTAAACCCCAAGTATGCTTGATTATATCAAAAAGGTTGTAAAGTTTACATAGGATTATGAATTTAGATGCAATTATATAAAGAATGGGTAAATTGGTATGTTAAAAGTGCATGTGACAAATTAGGCATTTTCATGCACACCAAGTGTTTGTGAAAATGCCTAAAAATATATAGAAATTAAAAGTGGGTGGAAATGATTGAATCGTCAAATGGGGTAATACTTGAATGTTATGACATTGATTATCAATAGCTAATCGACTAAGTAAATTATAGGTGAAGGTGGTGGGAGCTCAAGGGCCATTTAAGAATGCCAAAGTTTGAATATTTGAGGTAACACATGAGTGGTAAAAGTATTACGTTTCAAGTACGTTATTATTTGAATTGACCATAAGCAATATTATGGAAGTAGTTTGATAATATAGTTAGTAATCATGTGATTAGTGCATAAGTGGACATAAGATGTTTGTAGCTAGATCATGGCTTCAACATCATAGAGGAATATACGAAAGTAGATATATTAAGGCTCATCTGGTGTAAGATGATGTGTCCAAGAGTGCTATAGAGAGAATGTGTGTAATAGACCCGTTTGGGTTAGGAGCGTATAAATGAAGAATATCATGTGAATGTGTGTAATATGACCCGTTTGTATAAATGAAGTATGTTGTATGCAAAATGTGTGTAATATGACCTGCTTGGGTTAGGTGTGTAAATAAATGAAGTATGTTGTGTGCGAATGTGTGTAAATATGTGTAATATGACATGTTTGGGTTAGGTGTGTATACATGAAGTATGTTGTGTGCGAATGTGTTTAGTATGACCCTTTTGGGTTAAGAGTGTATAAATGAAGTATGATGTGTGCTAATGTGTGTAATATGGCCCTTTGGGTTATGAGTGTATAAATGAAGTATGATGTGTGCGAATGTGTGTAATATGACCCGTTTGGGTTGGGGGGGGGGGGGGATGAAGAATATGTGAATGTGTGTAAAAGAAGTATGATGTGTGCGAATGTGTGTAATATGACCCTTTTGGGTTAGGTGTGTATAAATGAAGTATGTTGTGTGCGAATGCGTGTAATATGACCCGTTCAGGTAGAAATGTATAAATGAAGTATAATGTGTGTGATATGGCCTGTTTGGGTAGGACTGTAACGAATGACCCGTTTAGTTAAGATTGTAACGAATGACCCGTTTGGGTAAGATGGTAACGAATGACCTATTTGGGTAGGATTGTAACGAATAACCCAATCGGGTATGATTGTAACGAATGACCCGTTTGGGTAGGATTGTAACGAATGACGTGTCTGGGTAAGATTGTAACAATGGCCCGTTTGGGTAAGATTGTAATGAATGACCCGTTTGGGTAGGATTGTAACGAATGACCCATCTAGGTAGGATTGTAACGAATGACCCGTCTAGGTAGGATTGTAACGAATGACCCGTCTAGGTAAGATTATAATAAATGTCCCATTTGGTTAAGATTGTAACGAATGACCCGTTTGGCTAGGATTGTAACGAATGTCTCGTTGGGTAAGATAGTAGTGAATGAGCCATTTGGGTAAAGTGTGTGCGTATCACCAATGTGTGATATGCAAAGGGTGTAGAATGACCTCTTTTGAGGTTAAGAAGTGTGTATGACACTCATATGTGTTATACAAAGTGAGAGTGATCTGCTGGGTAAAGAAGATTAACATAGGTGTGTTAGATTAAATGTTACGGAGGGCATGCAATGTCACACTCCAACCGACGACGGAAGGTGTCGGGGCGCGATGATTGTCCAGATGCACACAACACTAATTAATGTTGTGATATTCTTAATCAACCCATTTCCAAGATAATTCGAAATTGTTTACAATACATGACTTAATACAACAATAACGAACAATTAAACTTAATTAATTTGGTCACGCTAAGTCTGCATGCGATCCTATGGTGTCAACAGCAAGAAGTCATCAACTAACAGCAAATCCTGCAACATGTATAAAATAAAGGTCAGCTACGAATAGTTGGTGAGTAAACATAGGTTTAGTGTACTACATAGAATAAACGTTTGTGATTCAATGAGTCAAGCGATAATATCCAATCATGATCAACAAGTCATATAAATGATGTGCACCAAGCCTAGCTAGACAGTAAGGGAGCAATCACCCGGCGCCTAAGCCAAGGCAGCCCCGGGTGGGTCGTCAGCCAATAGATCTATCATTGTTGCCACGGCTCAAAGGTTAATGGTACACATGCGATTAGCGATTAGCGATTAGCGATTAGAGAATATCCACACATAGAATCCAACAAGTATCACACAATAGAATATCACACATAGAACACATAGAATTGCATAGATTTTGCATAATAAAGAGTTTAGGGTTTTGAATACTGATACATGTTGCACCCCAAAACATTGAAATGAAAGAGGGGCTATGAATACTCACCTGATGGAGGAGACACAATCTGAGAGAAATAACACCACAAAACGAAGAAAGATAGACTCGATGATAATCTTGACGACTAGCGAGATAGAGGAAGAATAAATAAATATTTAATTAAATGAATAAGTAATATAATTCACGACACGACCGACTCGACGACTCGATGGTGATTCGGTGAGATGATACATATGGTAAGGGTCCAATCCTAATACTAAAGGTAAGGTCAAAGGGTCCTAATTTGACTACTAATATGAAAGTCAAACATGATCAAACATAAGTCATCATGGTCAAACATGGTCAAACAAAAGTCAACATGGTCAAACAAGATCAAGGTACTTCAAATTTTAACATACGAGACCAGATCTAACATACCTTACCATGGATTATATATATATATATATATATATATATATAGGGGAAGGATCAAATAAAAACAAGATGTTATTGCGAAAACACGAAAACAAATATTAAAACCTCTATAACTTCCTCATACGTTAATAATTTTTTAAAAAATTTGCACCAAAAGTCTTAAAATTATGTCACCTTTAATTCTGGGAAAAAAAATTAAACATATAAAATTTCGTGATTTTTTTTATTATTGCACATGTGCAATAATACGTATTAATTATATTACACATGTGCAATATTAACAAAAAAACATTAATTTTTTTAAAATTTTTTCAACAATTAAAGATAACAGAATTATAAGATCTATGGTATAATTTTTTATCAAAAATATTAACGTATGAAAAAATTATAGAGGTTTTAATATTATTGCACATGTGCAATAATAATTTTTTATTGCACATGTGCAACAATAAATTTTTTTTAAAAACGTAGATTTTTTTTTAATTTTCTCCAGAATTAAAGATAAAAGAATTATAAGATTTATAGTGCAATTTTTTATAAAAAATTTTAACATATGAAAAAGTTATAAAGGTTTTAATATTATTGCATATGTGCAATAATAATAATAAAAAATTATTGCACCTGTGCAATAATAATTTTTAAAAAAATTTTGATTTTTTAAAATTTTTTTTTCAGAAATAAAGTTAACATAATTTTAAGGATTTTGGTGCAAAATTTTTTAAAAAATATTAACGTTTGAAAAAGTTATAAAGGTTTTAATATTTGTTTTCGTGTTTTCGCAATAAAAGTTGTTTTCACATGATCCTTACCCTATATATATATATATATATATATATATATATATATATATATATATATATATATATGAATCTAGCATGGACCTAGTCAAATCTAACATGTATTAGTCAAATCTAGCATGATAGTCAACTTTTGGGCATAAAACAAACCCTAATTAGCATGCATGGGTGATTCTAACTTCATCAACACTTAAAGGTACATAATTTGATGATCTCACATATAGAACTAACATTTCATATCAAGAATATTATAGATCTAAACATTTTATGATGTAACAATGTCATCTTGATGATTATGACACACAATTCTAGCCATAGATGACACACATCTTGAGATCTAGTCATGTTGGCACATAAAAATCCAATCTTGATCAAAGAAGCCCAAGATCTACAACATATTAATGATTCATCATGTCTAAATCTCAGATTTATACTTAATGTTGCAACTTTCATGAAAATCCATACATCAAATTGCATGAAAACCTAGATCTATAGAGATTTCATCATGGATTCAAGTTAAATGACAAGATCAAGCAAAAAGGTGGGATCATTAATCATAAAAACCCTAGATCTATCACTTATAACATGTATTCAAGCCAAATATCATATAAAGTTCAGACCTTGATGGAAGTAGAAGAGAGAATTCAAGATACTATGACATGGTTTGAAGATTACTTATCGAAAGGGTTGATTTCTAGGTGATCCTAAGCAATAAAGCAAGAAACTTGGGCCTTGAATCTTCAAAGATCTTCACCTTTAATGTTTACAGCCATTTTAGGGTTTTAGAGAGTGGTTTGGGGCTAAATGGGGAGAGCATGGTGGCCAATGATGCTTATATAGTGGGTTTTTAGGGTTTGGCTGGAAATAGAGTTCCTAGCGTATCGCCTAGGGGTCCCTGGAGTTCTAGGCGATATGCCTAGAACTTCCTGGATGGCCCCTTGGCTTTTCGCTTCGTTTCACGTGCTCGTTCTGCCGTTTTTTGATGTTTTTGATCCTCGTTTTATCCCAAATCACCCAAGCCATCCTCCCAACATGATAACCACATAAAATCCACTCAAAATGATTATAAATACGTCACGTAACTCAAACGTATGCGCAAATTAGGTCAAAACATGTAATTTTGGTCGGTTTTGGCGTACGTATCGATTTTGGGCAATTCACCAAGGATTCGCGTCTCGCTCAAGTGTGTGATGACTCGTGACATTATATTTGATTATTAGACTCATAAAAATGTTGAATTTGATATACGGTGACAAAATATGAGGTTCCTGGTAAACGACGGATCGCGTACCGAAATCGCATAAAAACCCAAAATTGCTTTATTCTCAATTCGAGACATCCAATTTAATTCCAAATCATTGTAATTAAGTATTCAGTTCTGAAAATCGATTATAAATCATTTAGATCCATTAATTAGGGTGTAAACACCCGAAAATTCTCCCGGTTCTTAATAATTTGCAAATCGGTAAATCGCGAATTTCCAAAACGGGTCGGATTTCTCAATTGGATAATTTGCAAATGTTACATGCAAATGTATATATTGTTCTTTAGTAGTAACTTCGTGCGATAATGACTTATACATGAATGAACCATGATGTGGATTTGTTTGTGAATGAATTAAAGATGTGAAAGCATTAATGACTTGTTCGGGTTAGTAGAAAGTTGACCCATATGGGTTAAGATGGAATTTGAAGTAATCTAAGTGATCTTGGATTAGATGGTCGTTAGAAATAATTCAAAAATTAGCGAGTGCACCTTTGGGGAAGTGTGTATTCTTGGCATAAGTCATTTGTGTCAAGAAGAGATTGATAACTTAAAACTGAAGTCAAACGAGGTAAATATAGAATGATTGAGTAGGTGACAATGTGAATTTCCATACTTTATTGATTTATGATTGTATACGATGTATGGCATATAGATGAAATAGACTGCGTTGAACCTTTAGAGATCATAAGATTGAAAATTATGCATGAATGGAGCTTAATGGGTCAACGGGTTAGAAAGTGTTAGTTTGAATGTTGTTCGGATTAATTCGAAATTAGGAATGTTTCATGTGTGTGTAAAAGACTACTTTCGAATGTGGAATTGTTAGACAATAAAGGATTGCAAGAATGAAGGTTGTAGGAAGGATTTGGCTGGAAGGGTTCAATTGAGTGAAAATTTGACTAAGTAAAAAACTGAGAATATTCATCTGATCCCTAGAAATATTGCTCCAAGCGTATCGCTTGGAGCATGAGGTATGGCAAGCGATACGCTTGCTCATCAAGCGTATCGCCTAGTTTTGCAAATCCTCTAAGCGATACGCTTGGAACTCGAAGTTAATGTTTGTTGTTTTTCTTTCATTTGAAGGGCTAGTAGTGGCGTGGGATGTAATATGTCATTATTACTAACGTGTTACTAGTGTTAATGGCAAGTAATGAACATGGGATGACAGGTCATGATCGAGCACGAAGTCACTTGGAACCGAACACTAATCTTTTGGGGAACTTTGATAATTTGTGTATATTATGGAATGGTCATGTTCCGATGCATACTCTGATAAGAGATGGAAGTTAATGAATAACTTGTTTTGTAAATGATGTGATATAACTTGTTTTAGTAAGTAATGCAAGCGAAATTTTTTGGCCCGTATTTTTAATTTGCTAAACCAGTGTCATTAGCGGGTGATGTGAGTATAAAATGTAACGCTTTGTTAGTTATAATACCAAAACAACGTAGGCGAGATAAGAAGAACGAGAAGTGAGAGGTCACGAACATCAAACGACCAACCCTAGAAAACAAACGAGAAGGAAAACGTAAGGAATGTAGAGAGAAGAACATGATCGTCGTTTCTCTCTCACTCTCTCAATTTTTGATCTGCAATTCGTTTGATAAGTAGAAAGAAGAACGTAAGGCTGAGAAGAGGACGCACGTTCCTGCCATCGTGCGCAGGTCACCCAGACCCGCGCACCGCACTGGCCTCGATCTGCGCGCCATCACGTAGGCACGAAAGATTCCACGTCGACCAGGAACTGGTCTGCAGCCCACGTACGTAATAGCCTCACATGCCACTCGTAAGTACATGCGCACCGAACCATGGTACGCACACAGACCTAAGTTGCGCGGCGCCAAAGGCACTCTACGGGGCCTGACTGCGCTAACATCATCGACATAAAAAACACAAAGGCGGCTCTCAAGCGGGTCGCGACGTTGTGAGCGACACATTGCCCCCATGCCCATGCCTCACCCGAGAATTCAAAAACACAAAGGTAGCTCTCAAGAGGCTCGCTGCATCAAAGCACCTGTCGCCCACGCCACGTGGCGTGTCTAAGGGATGTCTCCTACCTAAGGAATTTTTTTTGGGTAAAGTCCCCTCCTTATAAGCCACTTTAGGTTACATCCTCCAAATCAACGTGAGATGAGTTTCACTTCTATACTTAGTCATTTTCTCTCAATTTAGCTCCTTTAATAGCTTTGAAACCTCAACTTTGAGTATCGATATCTCATTCATCCGAGCTCCATTTTGGACGTGGTTTGCTGCGTTGAAAAGCCCTCACAACCAACTGCACAAACCCAGAAATTACAGCTGCATTAACCTCTGTTATATGTAGTTTATTTCTATCAAAGTTGAGGAAAAACTCATTTTCCTACTTAGTGAAAAAATCTTATTTTTTACTAATTTTCTTCTAAAATTCCATATAGATTGAAAAAATATAAATAATAATAAATCAAACACATAAATAAATAAATAAATAAATATACAAATAAATAGAGAACATTGGCATTTATAGTAAATTGCATGGTGGTGCAAGTGGTATGCATTATGTTGCGAGCGAGGACCACACAACAACGGGTTGGGCTTGTGTGGTCGCACCTAGGCTACAAGATTTGGTCTCCAGTTTATCTTCAATCAATATTCCTATATATTATAAAATCTTATACAATAAAGTACTTAATTTATATTTAAATTATTGCTGACAATAATTATGAATTTATAATTTTATGTTACTTCCACAAGAATTATATATAGTAAATAACAGATGGGTGTATGTGTATCTACACATGTAAATTCTTTTTTTAATACTTGCATATATTCTTTGTTTTCTTTTTTCCTATATAAAGATAGTAAACACCTTTCTCAACATCTTTTTGGTTTAATAATTGGTCTCAATCGTAGGACATGAAAAATAACGATTTTGGGTCTCAACTTAGATTGATTGTATTTAATATGTTGGGATCAAAAGCATCTTTGCTTAGAAAACAAACAAGTCTGATTCCGCCTTTTTTATTTGATACCTTCATTAACTTGATAGGTTAATTGTGTTTAATTAACCACGTTCCAACATAATAAAATTGGCCGAGACAATTTATAATAATTCTTTGAATAGGTATTTAATTATTTATACTATACAAAGTTGAATGAGAAGCAACCTAAAACTAACTAAATAGTATCTCAATCCTAATCTAACACTAACTCAATTAAATAACATTTTAACTATTTAATAATTATAAGATTGTTTCAAGAGTTTGACTTAGTTCTTTAATGAATATTTTTTCACACATTTTTCAATTGGAGAAAGGCAAGTGGTGTGAAATAAGAGACATGCTCCATGTAAAAGTTTTTTAATCTGCAATAATTAAGAAGTTATTCTATGACAATAATAAATAGGAATATTTACAAACCAGCATTAAAAATAGGTTGATTCCCAGATTAATTAATAAGAAGTTAAGAACTAATATATGATCAAACAATTAGTAAAAAACTTCCTCTCAAGATAGACTAACCCACTTGATAAATGTTAGTGTCTCTTAGTTTGAGGTCTAAGCTTTAATAATTTAGTGTTAAAAAAAATAAAAGAAATGAAAGAAAGTTCCTATATATGACAACCACTCAATAATTGCATAACGTAGTTGTAACACACACACACACACACATATATATATATATATATATATATATATATATATATAGTACTAGCTAGAGGATATATTGATA
>JBCNJP010000020.1:15341080-15384953 GCA_039602395.1 Deinandra increscens subsp. villosa
TACCATCTTATATATCACACCTATCTAACACTTATCACAAGATAATCCTACAATTCTCTTCACTAATAAAGTTTGTGTTTTTTTGTTGTAAGCTTGCAAATGGCTAACCCGTCACCTATTTGGAGTCAACGAGAGGAAGAAGACCTTGCAATTTCGTGGTTAACGGTTCGTGACAGAGAGCCGCGGTCAAGGTACGGGAATTGGTTCTGGCACCGAGTGAGAAGTTGTTTTTACGCTCGTTACCAGACTCCGCATAAGCGTACGCATCATCAGCTCATCTCTCACTGGCATCAAATGCGATACAACATGAAAAAGTTTAATGACATTTTTATTAGAGTTTCCGGCGAAGCCTCGGTTCACTACACTCACGATGATATTTTGAAGTTGTCCAAAGATAGTTACCAGATTTGTGAGGGTAACGGGTTTGAATATTTTGCAGCTTGGGTAGTGCTAAAAGATCATCTAACTTTTAAATTTTAAAATGTAGGCTGTCTTAATGTAATTTTTCTTTTTATTTAGCAAGTATCTGTTTTTTTAATGTATTTTGAAATTTCTTTAATGAAATTGTCGTTTGAATGTATTTTGTAATTTCTTTAATGAATATGTCTTTGTTTTATGCATAAAAATAAAATTTGAAAATATATTAAAATTATAAAATTATAAAATATATTTAAAATTTGGTCCCTTAAAATTATAAAATATATTAAAAATAGGTTCCTTAAAAATAAGGGAGTATAACAAACACATAAATACTAGTAAAGCTTAAAAATAAAAATCACCTTAATCTAATTAAACTTGACGAGGCAAACATCGCCAAAAATAAAATGTATCAGCCATGAAACGCTGATACTCCATACAAACTATTTTAATATCAGTTGCCTTGTCGAGAGGTTTACGAGTCACTAGATGCTCCATTAGCATACAAACGTAAACAGCTTCGTTCCCAAAAATGTCTTTAGAAGTCTGGACGTGAACATCGTTTACCTCATAGAAAAATACCCTCTCTTGACGAGGTGTTTTCTTCCAGTATCCAACTTTCACCAACAAACATGTTAGATAAACATTTACTTTTTGAAGCTTAGGTAAAACAAACTGTCTATACTTATCACCGTCGAATGGATAAGAGTAGTAAATCACCAAATGATGATTTTCTAGATCAACTTTTATGAGTGACAATTTTTCACCTTCCAAACACACCGGAAAGTATATATTTGTCAGATTTAAAATCGACGGATATAAGCTAAACTTTCCAGATGCATACTGAACTGCATTTTTATTACAAGAGTCTATTAAGTTTTCATAGAAATCAGGTGGTAAGATAGTCCAGTTAATTTCTCCTTGTTGTCGATTTCTCATTTGCATTAGTCTTCCAACCCAACCTTCAATATGCTACAAAAAATAAAATAAATACAATAAATTTTGTATAAAAAAACTATAAATATAATAATAAAAATTGCCTAAAAAAACGTACCAATGATTTTAAAGAACCCTATCGTAATAGGGCACCCCAAAATATTTTGTCAAGCATTATGTTCGTATTAACGAACAGGGCAGAATAACAAAAAGGTTTATCTCCTTTTGTATAAAATTCCATTACATCTTTAGACCAATGATCAAACTCATCATCAGGAATGGCCCAACGACGTTTACCTTCCTGTTCTATAACTCGTCGTTTTGGTTGAAGCATCTGCTGTGCATACACACGTGGGTTTATTTTCTCAACCTCCCTTTCATCGGCTCCAGCAGAAGATGTAGATCCAGAAGTTTTATTTTTTGGTAACCGTCACTTTGAAAGTATGATATCAGAGGTTTTTTTTAACAGGTTGTGAGCTATATTTATCGCTAGACATTTTTGGTGATGGTATATTTGTAAAAGTTTAGTTAGGCATTATCTCATTTTATACTAAAATATTTAAAATTTCTAAAACTTTAAATTAAAATAAGTCAATAATTAATGGGACAGTTGACACAGTCGTCGCGACCCTGTAGACGGTCAACGGCCGTACTTTACACAGTCAACGACCGTTGTCATATCGAAGTCAGATCTGTATTTATGAACGGTCGTGTCGACTCTAAGTGGTCGTGGCGACCTCACGTAAATTTTTTTAACGGAGCATTAAATTATATATATATATATATATATATATATATAAGTTATGTAATATTATAATAATATTAAACATTATTAAACGTATTAAACATAACCATATATTAAATATTAAACATTATTAAACGTATCAAACATAACCATATATTAAACATATTAAACGTACATTAAACATAACATAACATTAAAGTTCTAAAAATTAAGAAATATCACGATCATCTTTTAAAATAAACCAACAATCATCATAATTGAATCTTGGTGGAACGTGTTGATAAGAATACGTTTTAAGCGCCCAGGTTAGTTTTTCCTCTTGTGGTATGAAGTAAGCAGTGCTGTCGTACACGGCTCTAAAGTTTTGCACTTTGATTCGTATGTTCCGCCATTTAGACGTCAGCATGTCAGTAGTACGGTAACCAACTTCCTTTCCAATCAAACAGTGAAATTCAAGACCTACCCTGCGCCAGAATTCTCCTGACCCCGGGCTTGTTTCTTTACGAACCGTAGACCAAGCCTGAGCTAAGGCGAGTTCCTCACTAGTTGTCCACGGGGTCGGAGCCCTCCTCGGTGAGGAAGTTGAAGATTGCCTGGGGAATGAAGTTGAAGAACTTGAAGACATTTCAGTTTGAGATATCCTCAGTGGTGTGGTTTGTGAGTTGTTTGATGTGTAATATTTATAGTTGAGTGGAATGTAATGTGAAAAATATAATAAAACAAGGGGTAAAATAGAGATCTCTTAATTATAACATAAAAATATTACAACTGATAAAATTAAAACTTAAAAATAAAAATAAAACAGCTAAAATTACATTAATAATTATTGGGATCCCATAATTATTTCCAATGACAGTCATCGTATAACCATTCCGAATCTGATGAATGCTCGTCCTCATACGGATTATGATATGTTGCCTCATAATCGTCTAATATCGTGTAATTATAGGCATCTTTTAAAACGCATGGGTCTTCGTTAGCTTCTGGATCATAGTATTCAATTTCTTCATGTTTTGGTGGTGTTGGTACAGATGGGATCAGAGGCAAAACAGGTTCTGATGTGGTACCCGGAGTTGACGGTGTTGATGAAACACCGGGTGTTTTACTCACCGGTTTTTCCCCTCTCCAACATTTTGTGTAGACTTATTTTGATCTTCAATAAAAGTAAAATTGTCTTCAAGAACCTCTCGTTTAGTAAGTTTTAAACCATCGAAATAGTTGCTAATGGGATTTCTGTAATGGTTGGGGTTTACTGGTATTGCTATATTCACTCTTCATGGGTGTTGAGGATGGTCATCTAATACTTGATGCACATTGGTTGTTGGTGGCGGATTTGGAGAATTGGGATAGTTACCATTGGGGGTCATATATTTGGGAGCGAACAATTGCCGGTATTTTAGACAAACATAAAAGAAGCAGTCATAAACGCTCCTACACTCTCACTGGTTTTGCTTTGATTTTGAAGGTAATAAAAATAGAAATATTTATTTATTTTTTACACTTTTAAATTAATTTTTCATATGTTTATCTCGTAACTCATTAATTGTATTTTTTTTAGTTGTGGGTTCATGAGACGTTCCCCGAGTTGCGTGCTACCGCGGTGGGATATATTTAAAACCTAACACCTCGATTTCTTTGTTGGGGTAGCACGAATAAAATTCAATCTCATACCGCTGAGAGTGTTTTCACGATTAGCCAGGTAAAAACTTTAAACTATATCTGGTTTTTAATAATTAAGTAAATTGTACTTTTTATTTAAAAATTAATTAAATTGTATTTTTTATTTAAAAATTAATTAAAGTTATTTTTTTCAGGATGAGAAATATTGGCCGCAGCCAATATTACCGACGGAGCTAGAGTTCACTATGTCGTGGTTTATCTCTACTGTTGATTATATCGATAAGATGCGTGAGATTAAGGTCAAAGAACGAATTCATTCCGCACCAAAATCGGCTGATTGGGCTAGAGATGAGGAGCTTCAACAAAGCTATGCCAATCAGTTTATGGACATGGAGGACGGGGATGAGGGAGAGAAAAAAGAGTCAAAAGGGTCAAAAGGGTCGGGACAAACTGTCGATTCTCACATTTATTCTGATGATTTAAATGGAAAGGTTGAAATGATGATGTTGGAACAAAAATCTAGCCGGTTATATAACGAGGTTAATTTAATTAAAATAATCTTTTATTTATTTTTATTCTCCTGATAAATCAGTGTGTACGGTCGCCACGACACTAATTGGTCGAGACGACCGTCGACGTTATTTCCCCACCGTTGTATAGATCATAGTGCACGGTCGCCACGACACTACGTGGTCGAGACAACCGTCCACATTATTTTCCCACATTAATGGACTTTATATAGATCAGTGTGCACGGTCGCCACGACACTACGTGGTCGAGACGACCGTCGACGTTATTTTGAAGCGTAAGAAACATGTTAATGTTAAAGCTCACAGATTTTTATAAAATTTAACAACTAGTTTAACATGTTTACAAATGAACTATTAAAAATGTTAATGAGCATATTTAATTTTTTTTAACAGAAATACTTGTCAGAGAAAGTGGACCCGTTTATGGAGCATGGCATGCAGGCGTTTAACAAGATTAAATGTGGTAATCAATACACCAATGTGTTTAGTCCGACACAGCCCCAATTTACCCCAGCACCGTCAAAGGAGTTTACTCCAGCACCGGTAAAGCAGAAAGATCCGTGTGACACTCCAGGGTCAGACCTTGTTCTAGTCAAGGAACCGGATATGGGTCGTGGAAAATGTTCAAGAAAACCAACAAGGATAATGTTGAGCCCTTTTCGTGGTCAACCAAGAATTTCTGAAAGTGGGGTTAAATTGTTTAAGTGGACCGCAGATGCAAGAGATATGTTGATGAACAACAATAATCTACTTCATTACACGGCTCTTAATCCGGATTTAGGTTTGACCGACGAATACTAGAGACTTCTTCTTGGTGAAGAAAAAAGTGGTTGGCTTGATAATTGGGTATCTTATATTATATTATTTTATTTTTAAAAAAAATGTTTATTTTATATAATAAAACGTTAATTGTTTTAAACCTTTACGTTTTACAGCATATTGACACGTGCATATTCAGTATCCTGAGAAATAGGCCGCCTCAAAGCAAATGGACAATTGTATGTGCCAATTTTATTAACAATGCAATTATGCTGAAATCAATGAATGAACAGTGCAACGCATACCCGTACCCAAACATTCATGACATTGAAATCGTAAGTGTATAGTGTTTTAATTTTTTTATTTAATACTATAATTTTTATAAAGAGAAAGATTTTATATTGGACAGTCGTCACGACCGTCATCTTAGTCGAGACGACCGCCACGCCTTGAGAAGACCAAAAGTACATTGGTATGTGTGTGTGGTCGCCACGACTCTATATTGTCGGAACGACCGTTAAATATGACGACTAATTTTATTAAGGGCCCTTTTATTAAATTTCTCTTTTTTACAGTATTACATACCTGTCGCGATCCCGGATAAACATTGGTTTTTGGTGGCAATTGAACCGTTGGAATGGAAGATGACGATTTATGATAGGTAAAAAAAAGAAAAAAAATGGGAAAATTAATATAATTTCTTTATGGGATTTATTATCCTTTTGTCACGTTGACATCTTTTTTTATAGTTGTCTCGGTATTTATCCAAAGGAGCATAATGAAAATTTAGACAGGCTCGATCATTAGTTTTCTATTAGGATGAATTATAATGGAGCTAATGTTGGAAATGACACCTATCATAAGGACCCTTTTAAACGTGAGGATGTCTTTTGTACTCAACAAGACGGGCCACTTGGGGATTGCGGTGTGTGGGTTTGTATTAATTTGTTGCGTTTGATTACTGGTGATAAGTTAGAAGATGATGATGCCAAGAAAACCGCACTGCAATGGCGTGAAAGTTTTGCAGCTCTGTGTTATAAAGAAACAATCAAAGTGCTAGAGTGCCCCCTAAAGATTGGAACGTTCCAACCCCCGGATGTCCAACTTTATCCCTCTATCTCAAAAGATTAGGGATGTTGTTATTGATTTTTTTGAAGTTATATTTTGCTGGGTTGTATGAACGAAACATTTATTTTGGTGGATAATCTATTATATTAAGTTTATTTTGGTGGCTTCATTGTGTGTCATACCCCGGTCAACGGTTTGGGTGTGAGAGAGACGGAATCATAGTCGCAGATATACAGAACAACTTCTACTAAATTCCAACATCATTATAACATAATACCATTCATGTTGCAGCGGAAAATTGTGGTGAAATGATATTGTCTTACATTTGAATAAAAGTCAAAATTTGGTATTGAAATCATAAAGCAGTTTATTTAAGATAGGTCGGGACTACGACTCCGGTAAAGCAGGGTCGAAAGTTACAGTGAAGCACCATTTGCACGTCTTCCATAATAAGCTTAGATACCTGAGAAATCATGAGTTTAAAAGGTCAACATAAAGTTGGTGAGATTCACAGGTTTATGATTCTATGGTAAGTTTGTAAAAACAGTTGACAGTATGTTGGTAAAACAGTTTACGGTATACTTAAATGTTACGTTGGTTTACTATCGTGGTTGTAAGATCTCCCATGAACCTCAAATTCAAATACTAACGGATTACCCACTCATGGCATTCTATCCCAAGAATACCGAACATGATAGAATAACTGACGTGTACCCTTTGACAATATAGGAAGTCAGGATTGGAGCTACCAAACCGGGCAGGGTTGTCAACCCAAATAAATATATTCACTAGTTATCGTTTCGAGCATAACTAATCAAATTCAATTAATAGTGGGATTCCGTTGTACTAACGTTGATAACGATAAAGTACCGGTTGTTTGGGATACAGAATGGAACATGTAGTCATACGGCTAACAGGTAAACAATAACATTAAGTAAAAAGCATTTTACCAGTTCATGATTTCTCCCCCAAAAGTGTAAAACAGTTGTAAAGAAAAGGGGTCGTGAAACTCACCTGATTCAGTGTTGATGATGGATTACCAAGTGGCAACTAGCAAGTAAGGTCTTAATAGAACATAAGACGATATGCATAAGGGTCCACATAATCATTTGAGTAACGAACTTTACCCAAATGATACTGGTCGAGTCTTGACGTATAATTCCGTTTGTAGCGTTTGAAAACCCGTTGTTAATCAGTTTACAAAATCAGTAAATGCGAATGTTCACGTATAAATGCATTTATGTAAATTGAATAGAGTAATGAGCATGTGCTCGCGTATCATGAAGGCGAGTTCCATCAAGTATTGAACATTGTTTTAAATAATAATATTTATTATTATTTTTAGGTTCACTCGATCGATTGAATATTTAATCACGTTAAGTTATAAAGATAAAGCTAAGGCTCGTAATTATTATGAAATAATTATTCTATCTTGTCAGAATAATTTATCAATTATTACAAGTTAACGATTTAATGAATAAACACTAGTAGGTTAAATATTAATGATTATTTTAATATTAAACTCATGTTAGGGAAAATTAGGGTTTCCATGTTAATATAAATATAATTATTATTAGAATAATTAATATTAACAATCATGATGAATTTAAGTCAAATTAGGGTTTCTAAACTCATATGGATAATTATTTGTCGAAAATAATTATCTACGTCGTGTTACGTCGTAAGACGTTTTAAAGCGTTTTAAAGGTTTCGTTTATTCCAAACGTTTAAGAATAAACATTTGATCCGGTTAAAATGTTTTGATTATTTTGATTTATTTAAAATAATCAAAAATGTTTAAAATATGTTTTTCATAATTTCTATAAGTCCTTTGGTTTTATTTTTATAAACTCATTTTTAAATAACTTTATTTATTAAATAAAGCTACGGTTTTAATTTTTAAAGACTTTTATAGAAAATCAAGTAATTTCACTTTTGTATAAAATCCAAGATTTTATACTTCTGTGTCAAATGTTAAAAACATGATTCTTTTACCATTTTTGAACATAAAATATATCTATATATATTCTATCCATTTTATTTTTATAAAATCTATACAAGTCATTTAAGTTTTGTATTTTAGAAATTATATTTATATAAAATGTGACCATTTTATAAGTTAAGTTTCATGGTTGATTTTTTTATGGTTTAAAAATATTCAAGTAATTTTTATAAAATTACTAAATTTGTTATTTAACCATAAAATTCATTTAAGGGTTTCTAAGTTATCATTTTATGTCCAAAGTTTATGTATCACTTCCTAATGTCCCAAATAAGTCCATAAGTGTTTTTTTTAAACACCAAGTTTAGTCCATGAATATTTGTCATTAGCAAATATTAACTTATTAACAAGATGATTAACAACATAAAACACAATTAGCAATTCTAGTTAATTAAATCATACTAAAACATGATTGTAGCACTACTTAACCATTTGTGACATATTAACATATGATAACAATTCAAATGAACCATGCAACATGTATTAAACATTATCAAATCATCATATGGTCAAAAATAAATTATCTAACTAGTGAGTTTATTCATGGGTTTTTATTTTAAATAATAACACCACATTATTATGTTAGGAATTTATAAAATGATCATGAATAATAACAAGTTATAAATCTTAATCTCCTTGGATTTAAATCATCAATTAATAACATAATATTTCACATTCCCAAACCTTACAACATTAAGGTTTAGGAAAAAGAAAAAGAAATAGAAAACATAGTTTGATGTTGTTAATCGTTAGAAAAACTCGGGTTTTATCAATTAGTTGTCAAGACTCGTGGCATCATTTAGGGATGTTAACAACGATTAAAAACGAAGATAGCAACTGGTTTAAAGGACTCACATCGCGGAAGGAGTTAAACCGAGAAGAAAAAGAGAAAGGCAGTGGCATCGTGGTGGTCTGCGCTGCTCAGCGGTGGTTGCGGCTGTAACCAGCGGTTAACAGCAGTCGCACAGCAGCAGTTAGCGGGGCGGTGACAGTGGTTGTGTGCTCACGACAGAAAGAAAGAGAGAGAGGGAGTTGTGGTTGTTCCGAACAGCAGCAACAACAAGGTGGTGACGGCAGCATCTGCTCCGGCAGAGAGGGCAGCAGCTCAGCGGCGGAGCACAGCAGCTAGGCTGGGTGGCGGTGTGGTTGGGGGCTGTCGAGCACAAGGAAATGGAGGAGATGGGTGGTGGCTTGGTGGTTCACGGCTACCCACAATAGTGGTAGCAGCACCCAGCGGCGGCAGCAGGAGGAGGAGAGGCAGCACCCAGCGGCGGTGGTGGTTGGGTTGTTTCTCCAGCAGAAAAGAGAAGAAGAGAAGAGGGAGGTGGCTGTGGTGGATAGTGGTGGTGGCTGTGGTTCTCGACAGAAAAGAGGAGGAGAGGGGAGGTGATTCACGTCGATGGTGGTGGTAGGGGCTGTGGTGGTTCATGGTGGTGGTGGTGGCAGCATTTGGCGGCAGTGGTGAGGGGGTTGGTTGGCCGGAAAAACAGAAAAGGGAGGAGCAAGGGTGCTTGCTTGGTGGTGGTAAAGAAACAAGGTGTTTGGTTTGCTTGTATCTCGACAAGAAAGAAAAGAGGGAGAAGGGTGTTAGGTGGTTATTTCTTGTAGAATAGAGAAGAACGGGAAATGGGGTGGGTAGTGTTGTTCCACGACAGGAAAGAAGAAAGGAGGAAATAATGGAGGTGTTTGGTGAAGGGTCTGGTGGAAAGGAAGATTGGTAGGGTCAAGAGTGTTGGCCAATCCTCTATCACATTTTCCTATCCAAAAATATCACCTACAAATTTGTATATAACACTTTGATGTGTAGGTGACTATTTTGTATAAAAATTGTCATGTTTTTATTTATTAGTTTAGGCATTATAAAACTTGATAAAACATATAAAGGTTAGAAATGAAATATACCATAACTTTTATAAATGACAAAGGTATAAAAATTATATAAGTTCATGATAACTTTTTATAAAAATAATAAGTGGTAATAAATTTATAAAAATTGTAAAGTTGATGGACCAATATTATCAAAACTAATCCATTGGGTTTGGTCCTTATATTGGGCCTAATAATTAAAGGAAAAAAAATGAATTGGGTCCGTTTTGTTGGTTATGGGCCATACGGGCCCAAACGGGGCACCGGTTCGAGGCTCGGGCCCGTTGTGTATTAGTTGAGGTTGCGGATCGCCACGATCATTCGGTTTGTCAAGGTTATGTAACGGGTTAAGGTTTCGGGCTCGGTTTCATTGTTTTCGTCTCATTGGGCCTATTAGGGCTAGTTGGGCCCAACGGGGTTAACGATTTAGGATTTGGCTTAAGTTTTGACAACGTTTTCGGTTTGTGATGTTTTTTATTTCGTAAAAACGATAGTTCAAGTTGGTTATAACAGTTTTTCAGAAATCGGATATAGTTTTCAGTTTTGTACACGGGTTACGGTTAACGTTTTCAGTTTTGTCAGTCCGTGACAGTTTTAAGCTCGACCGTCCAGGTTGTTTAAAACGAATAGTTTTAAACATACGATCGCTTATCAGTTTGTTGTGTCACTGATATGATTGTATGACACCAATTCCGGATAAAATATAAAAATACATTTTATATTTATTTTTCTTGTTATTGAAATTCCATGATTAATCCATGAAATCTTTATGTATTTTACGGGTATACGCTTTAGTACAAACGCGGGATTAGGTTTACGTCATCAGTTAACGGTCAGACACATTATTTAACAGTTTAAACAGAAATCGGGTCAGTTAATGCACATTAATATTAAATCTAAAGGTCAAAGTAAACGGTTTGACCTGGATTTTCGAACGAGGTGTCACATTGTGTATGGCCACCACGACATTACGTGGTCGAGACGACCGACCAGGTTTTTTCCCCTCATTAATTGACATTTTATAGATCAGTGTGCACGTTCGCCACGACACTACGTGGTCGAGACGACCGTCGACATTATTTCCATTCATTTGATAAAAGGTAAGAAAATTCGTAACATTACAACATAACATATATTACAACCAGATGTATTACAACATTGAACCCAAATTTACAATCTAAAAAGAACACATACTTTTAAAATTTTATCAGTTTAGGTTTACGTTGTTTCATTAAGTTTAAATTACAAAGTCAACCGAAGTAATGCATTAAAAATCATTTTTTTTAAAAACACAGTGACATTGTAACACGATGAGTATTAAAAACAAGTTGTGCGATTTCGCTAAGTTTTCATTGAAAATAGTGAGATCACATAACATGATTCGAATACCCATCGAGTCGCATTGTTACTGTGTTTTTTTTAGAAATGTGTTTAAATGCGTTACTTCAGTGACTTTGTAATTTAAATAAATTAAAACAATATAAACGTAAATAAATAAAAATTTCAATTAACTTATATTTTTTTTAATTGTTTATGCATACAACATTGCACTGGAAAAAGGCAAATCTGATGAATGCCAAATGCAATGTCATTACAAACTAATAATTAAAAAAAATTAAGTTAATAAATAAAAAATAAAAATAACAAACAACATCCATTAAACAGCTTGCAATTTTAACCTCTTTTGATCCGAAGCTAGTGACCAAGGTACCCTTTTGACATGGCACATGATCGAAACCTTCATCAGCTTTAGAGGATATCTTTGACGCTCATTTGCTGTTCAATATAGTTGTTTGTTTTTGGAAATGTCAAACCCTCAGACACCACAAGCTTGAATATTAAATTGTTGTCTATTTTAATATCTTGGATTACAACTCAAAATAAGTTGTAATGTACAAGAGATTAAAATAGGGGTGGCGAACTTCTGATTTGTTCAATCTAAATGCATTACTTCGCTTGACTTTGAAATGTTAAACGTAAAATTCGAACCGAATAATAAGATAAAATTTCTTTGATTGAGATTTTAATTGAAAACCAAAGACAAGCTGATTTCAACATAGTTGTGTTTTTTGTCTATCAGAAAAAAATTTGAAAGAAAGAAAGAAGTTTTTCGAATATTTTGGTTGGGAATAAACTATCTGTTTAAACGTCCATTTATACTTTGAAGTTTAAAACATTCAAAGAAAGGAGTCGTCACGACATATTATAGTCGCCACGACCGTTGACCTCTGGTGAAATGACGTTGTATAGATCAGTGTGCACGATCGCCACAACACTACGTGGTCGAGACGACCGTCGACGTGATTTCCCCTCATTAATTGGCTCTTTATTATCAGTGTGTACGGTCGCCACGACACTACGTGGTCGAGACGACCGTCGATGTTATTACCCCTCATTAATTGAAACTTTATTGATCAGTGTGTACGGGGACACTACGTGGTCGAGACGACCGTCGACGTGATTTCCCCTCATTAATTGAATCTTTATTGATCAGTGTGTACGGTCTCCACGACACTACGTGGTCGAGACGACCGTCGATGTGATTTCACCTCATTAATTGACTCTTTTTTAAGCGTAAGAAAAATGTTAATGTTAAAGCTCAATAATTTTAATAAAATTAACAACTAGTTTAACAACGGTTACAAATGAACTATTAAAATTCGTTTAAATCGTACGGTTCGTACGATTCATATGTCGGTTGAGTGGTTACTGTGGCTACAAAATCACGGTAACCCTCGGCATCAACATATGTCGGTTGAGGTTCATTTTTGAATCTAGAACTTGATTGACACTGCTCTGACTGTAACGGATTTTTACATGCAGCTCGTGTATGACCTTTAATATGACATCTTGAACACATTTTCGGTGATAATACTTCACCTCGGGATGGTATTCTTTTATTCAGTCGTGGTCTACCCGCTTGTCTTTCGTCATATGCGGAGTCTGCAACGGGTTGTAATCTTCGGGTGTGACAACCCTAAAACTTTTTGCTTTCTTTCCCCAGCGACGACAGCAACGACGACAGCTGATGCTGCGAACGCTACGACACAAGAATAATTTTCGGGACGAAAATTCCAATTTCAGGGGAATGATGTGACACCCGAGAATTTCAAGGTTAACTTCCGTTAGACAAACCCGTTAGTTACGTTATAAGTGTTAACTTAGTAACTAATGCATAACTAGGCCGAATACGCCCACGACCTTTGGTTGATCACCGAACCCGCCCATATGTGTTATGTGTTCATCATTGATTGTCTTTATGTGCAATGTGATTTAAATACATGACTTATTATTGTGAATAGCATGATTAATTGTAAATGCTTGATTATGTGAAAACTTGCCCTTTTTGGTCGCCAGCGAAACTACTGGGCGAAACTATAGTGTCGCCCGGTAGCCAGCTAAGACAATCCAATATCACGAGACCAGAGCTAGTTTCGCCTGGCCAGCGAAACTGGCTCCTGATATAAATAATCTTGATAAACCCTAGTTTCTCCATTTGCCTCATTTCATCACAAACACACACACACAATTCTCTGGAAACTGGTCAGCCGAGAAGACCATCAAGAAACCGAGACCTCAGCCTCAAGACCATCACCTCATCTCATCTATCGATCCTAGAACCAACCGTGAGTCCCAAAACTATGTTTTCTTGCTTCTTCTATGTGTTTCTTTATAAAGTATGCTCAAACCTTCATGAAAACTTGTATGCTTCTGAGATAGTGCTTAGAGATGCTAGATCTACCATAAAGTCAGCAACTTTACGTTTAAAAACAAACCATGATGATGATTTATGCAATTTTGGCCATTTTAGGGTTTAGAAGTGTTTTTAGAGATTTGATGATTAAAATGCATGTTAAACGTGTTAAAGCTGCTTGATTTATGTTGGTAAATGCCTATGTATGCTAGATAATGAATTGCATGTAAGATCAGAAGCCATTAGGTTGATTTTTAGGCAAATCCGTATGTTTTTCGCGACCAGCGAAACTGCGTGTTCTCTGGGCGAAACTAAGTAGCGAAATTATGTCTCCTTCCAGCGACACTACCCAGCGAAACTATAGTGTCGCCGGATAACCTGACCAGACCAGCTCGAGCGAAACTACCGAGCGAAATACCTGAACGAAAGTTCAAACCAGTTTCCCTGCGAAACTAGGCTAGCGAAACTGGGTCAGCAGTTTCGGGCGAAACTAGCCTAGCGAAACTGTGTCACCGGGCATTGCCTAGCGAAAGTGCTGCCCGTGCACCTAGCGAAACTGCCTAGCGAAACTATGCTAGCGAAACTAAGACCTGACCTAAAAACCAAACTTGTGAAATTTGCTTAAGTGTTATGCCATGACTTACATGATTATGCCATGATGAAACATGTTTGATATCTGATTTATATGAACCCTTGTTTACGATCAACCATTGGTGTCGTGTGTCGGTATGTCGAGTCATAGTTGCAACGTGCTATGTTATGGGCCATAGTGACGTTAAGTAAAGATTAGGCACGAAACTAATACTTAAGACCTAAACGTGTTCTAGGTCCTCGTTAAACAACAATAATTGGATTACTTGAAGTGTAGCAGTGCAACCAAAGGTGAGTGTCACTAACCCGCTTACTGTGAGTCCGTTTGGGCCACACCGAATAACTTAACGAAAAACAATGCTGATAAACTCTAGAGTGCTAGGCACCTACCAATGAACAAGAGAACTCGGGATGCTTGGCACCCACTTGATGAACTGAAGTGTTTTATGGGGAACACTTGTGAACTATGAACAAACTATTTTTCTGAAACAAAACTGAAAACGTTTTAATATGGCTAGTGTAGGTTAAAGTCTGAACCACATGATATCACATGTTTTCTAAGGATGCCTTATAACTTAAAAGTCCTCAACTTGAATTGTGCCATTAATTTGTGAAAGCGAGGGGATGTTGGGTAGATCTACTGGAGTTTGACAAACTCCGCCCCGTGGCACGGGGAGTGCACGGAGGAACAATATCAGCCTATTTGACCGTAGTCCCGGGGAGGACACGGGGGAGGCAAAAACCGCGATGACGTATGTCCGCACCGTACGGGATGGCTCGGCCCCCACAAAATAAGTCAGCTTTGGTACAAACTTCCTTAGAGCATGGAACAACGGATTAGCTACCCGCGATATCGGTTGAGTCCTTTAACTTTACGGAACTAGTACATACCCGATGACGTAGGTCACGGAAACTTCATTTATAAACAAAGAAATAATTACGAGCATTGCTTTTCACAAATAAATAACTTGTAAGTATACTTGACACGAATTATGATTATGAGACCGGGCCAATGCATGACAAGCCCACTGTGAACTCACCAACCGTTAGGTTGACACTTGCGTGGTTTAAACTTTTGCAGATCGCTAAGGAGTATCCGGAGCGGGTTGGCATGGCACGTGAAGACCTTTATTTTAATTGAACTATTTTGGGAATTTAATACGACATTTATGTAAAGCACGTGGTTAGTGTTAAGGACAATTATTTTTCCGCTGCGTATGTAATTTAAGACTTTGATTTATAACTTGTGTTTGAACTAACCCTGATTCGTTTAGTATTTGTAACTATGGTTGTGGATCCTGGTCTAGTCGCGCCCCTTAACGGTATAAACTCCGTTAGTGGTATTTTGGGGGTGTGACAGAGGGCACCTCCCAGTTCGCCTCGTCTGGAACCGGATATATTGACTCCGAATAAGTAGCAATATGAACCTCTTTTCTAAAATAATTCATTGCCCATTGTAAACAATCCGTTTGTTTTAAAAACCTCAAAACAACGATCACGTGCGTACATGCTAGACCTGAATGTTGCCATTTTCTAGAACATGTACGTCGGTATAGATCAACAAGACAGTTCTGGATCTTGTCATCCACGATGTATTGGCTATCGTTTATGCCCCTAACAGTAAAAGTTATGCTTTTCACAACTCTTCTATGCACTATGAGATCGGCTGCTCTGGTAAGAGCATTATGATTTTGTGCTATAGATAAAACAAAAATAATTTTAAATAGACTGTCACAACATTAAGTTTTAATAGTTAACATAAAATTATAATTATAATACCTGCAAGGTCACGTCTTTGAAAAAACCATTTTTGAAGACTGACTATAAAGAAATCAATAAGTTTGATGATCGGTAATTCTCTTGCTTAAGCGGATAAAGCGTCTATACTCTCGTCGCTGTTTGATGTCATTATATTATATATGTTCACTGGAGAGTACGCTCTTGCCCATTTATCAAAACCAATACCGACAAGTGTGTCGCGAACCTGGGGCTTTTTCTTACAAAGTGCCTCGAAACAATCATTAAAATCCGACAAAGTCCATGCCTTGACCGTCTTCCAGAACAACGTTTCTTACACTTTACCACTTAATGGTAAATTTTGTAAAAGGTGACGACCACAGATACCATGAAAAGATAGTGGAAAAACAGTTCTTATTGCGAGTGCGATCGAGGCGGCTCTATCTGATATAAACGCCAGACCCTCCTTATCTTCAACAAACTCATTAACTTTAGATAAAAACCAAGTCCAACAATCACCAGTTTCGCTTTTTTCAAAACTGTAAGCAATCGGAATAATCTGGTTATTGCCATCCATTCCAACAACTATAAACATCGTACCTTTAAATTGACCTTTGAGATGTGCACCGTCAATTATTATTATCGGTCTCAAATAATTGAGAAAACTTTTTTTCTAAAAAATAAGTATTACATGTTAAATAAAGGGAAGTTTAAATAAATAATATAAATTAAGTAATAAGTTAAAATCACTTACAGCAACTCCAACAGAAACAAAAGCCATCTCAAAACGACCATCCTCATCATGTAAGATATCAGTAATGGTTCGAGGATTTAGTTTTTGTAATTATGCAAGTATAAAGGTAATTTAGCAAAAGATTCAACAGGACGCCCGGCTATAAGATGTAGCGCCTCATTCTTACCACGCATTTCCTGTTTGTAAGATATGTTTATTTTATATCTTTCATTGATATCCTTAATAATTTCTTTGCCACGATAAACCCGACGACCATCCTTTAGCTGCTCTTTAATCACGTGACCCAAAGCATGTTTATCGGCGTTACGAATATTCGGAAAAATTTGGGTTCTCGAACATATGTGAACACTCGAGAAATGGTTAACATGAAACATAGTGGTACCCAAATAAGCGGTCGCTCTTATTACCCATTCACATCCTTCAGTAACACAAGTAGCTACAAATCTATTTTTATTAGATCTTGGAACTTTAAATTGAGAACATTCGGTCATTGTCAACATCGAAAGTTCCAACTTAAGTGATTTTTTATCCTTGAAAATTTTATCCATTATAGGATGTGAAGAAGACGATGCAGGGTTACTTTTCAAATCATTTTTTGGACAGTCATTTTCATGACTGTTGCTGATGTATCATTCGTAGAAATGTTATCAAAAGAGTAATGGTTGTTGTGAATGTTATCGTGAAGATAATCATCGGTAGGAAAATTTAAATCAGGAACACCATTTTTATTTTTTAGATTTGAACCATGAGAAGATACGAGTTTAGGTAAGCTCGAGTCTAGGCTTGAGGTCTCAACAACATACAAATATACTGGCTCCTTTTCATTACTCGCAACAACTTTAAAAAATAAAGGAATATCACTATCATCCATAATATCAACAGGAAAAGAATATGTCGACAGTTTATAAAACAATCGAGATATGTTGACGAGATTAAAACGAGTAGTGATGAGTCTTTTTAGCTGAAAAAAAAGTAAAATTCGAATACATACTGGTGGCATGTCGAATGCAATTATAAGGTGCGTACTCGTATACATTATTTCTTTCTTCCCACTTGCCACCGACGCATACAACAATGTTGTGAAATTCCATTTTTCCTTATTCGTGCAGCTAAAGGGCATAAATTTGATTTATAAAGAGAGTGAAAGAGGGAGAAAGGTAAATAAATAGGAAATAAATACAGGTAGTTAAATACAGGAGAAGTGGTAATAAAAAAAATTAAAGAAAAAACAAAAAAGAAAAAACAGCGGGTTTCGTGACGTCCGTGGCGACCGTGCATGAGTTCGTGGCGACCGTGAAGGTCAACGACCCTCATGCTGCGGTCAACGACTTCGGGGTTAAAAAAAAACTTTTTTTTTGTGTCGGGGTCGTCCCGACGCCCCGACAAGTGTCAGACGACCGTCGATGGGTGTCGGACGACCCTGGAAAGTGTCAGGCAGGGGACGGTCGTGGACCCACAGGGGACGGTCGTTGTCGGTGACGAAGGGTCGTGATGACCATGGGAAAGACACGTAGCGGTTTTTCGTTGGTGGAGTCGTGACGACGGATGACAACGGTCGTCCAACCGTGCAAGGGGGCTATAATGGAGCTGTTGACTTTCAAACGGCTATAATGAGGAAATGTTTTGTCAAAAGAGTTATTTCTGTCTTTTGCCCAAATTGCAGCACCTCATGCCCAAAGTTAAATGGTAACTCATTACACCATAATTTAGTCAGTTTACTTGCAAATATCATCCTATAATCGAGTCTGATTCAAAAGCTGTTGTTGGTTTAATTAATGTACACTAGTTTCAAGTACAACACGAAGTGAACTACGTTATATGATATGACACGATTTTTTTCTATATTTGTAGGGTCATTATATTACATGCTAGGGCTTGTGTTACTACGTACAATGGAATGTTATGTTAAGGGAATAAAAGCGTTGGAAAGGATACGGATTTTACAATGAGTGTCCTTTGATCCTTTTAGATTGAACTGGAAAAAAAATATCATTTTTCTTTTCTATTTATTAGACATCTTATCTTCTCTTTGCTTTTTATTTTTTAAAGATTTTATTTTATAAAATTAAATAGCAATTAATCCTTTTATACTTTTTATATGTTCGAATCCCGTCCCCAAGATCGTTTCTTAAGATTTTTCCTTTTCTTCCTCTTACTTTTTTTTCAATATATTTGGTTTATATTTTAATTACAGTTATTTTTACCATTAAAGAACAACTACCTTATCTGAATTCCAGCCTAGGTGCCATTTAATATATATATATATATATATATATATATATATATATATATATATATATATATATATAGTGAAAAGTTCATTGTAGACACCCCCATAAGTGTAGACAGGTAGACACCCTTTTTCACCATTAGATCTCTTGATCTAATGGTTGTGATTAATTTTCTTTTTTCTTTTTTTCTTTTTTCTCATTAATTAGAAACTTTCACATGTGAAAAAGAGCTATTTCACATGCGAAAGTGTCTACAATGAACCTCACCCTACCCTATATAACAAATTTAAACTTTGATGAATAGTTGAACTTTGATGAATAGTAAATTAAAAATTTTACTACCATCACAACACAATGTACAAAAGGCTTTATCTTTATCTTTTCCGTAGGAGATCTTATTCACGTCATCATCCGTATCCCAATCCCATACCTTCAGCCGACACACCCCATACTTGCTCCTCCATATCTCCCGCCGGACACTTTCCCATACCTGCTCTCCCTCCCCACTTTACTTCGCAATCGTCCTCATACAAACCTAATCGGTTAATTTTTCTTCTGAATTTGAGAGATAGAGAGGCAAATGCTCAGTGGAAATTCGATTATTTCCTATCACTGCTTCCCTTCTCGCCGCCTCTGGAGTTTCCGATGCCTCTCTATCTCGCAATCGAGCAAAGCGGCGTCGCCATTACCAAAACCGGAACCACCACCACCGCCACGACCGCGATCTCTCTCTCTCTCTTATTTCCGGCCACCCGTACGCGGCTACGACCGGAAGGTTCTTTTTCTCACCGGTAATTCTTTTGTTTTTCGATTTGGTTGCGGCTACGAACCCTAATTTCATTTTCCAGGTTTGTTTCACCATACTCTTTTTTACGTTTTTACTGTGTGTTTTTGCCAATAAATAAGTAGTCTCTCAGCTTTATAATCATGGGTTTGAGCAGATGGTTTTTATGGTCTCTTGAAGGCACTCTGAATGAGGACCTCTATGAACATCAGGTTCTTTTTATAAATTTTGTTATAGTTGTTTTATGTATTAAATCCCATTTTTATTTATTTGTCGCCAGATTTGTGAACCTATTTTTTTATTTCAGGCATAGAGGAACTGGTCTTGGGTTATGCACAACTATTAAAGCCATGGTGAGACCTATTTGGTTTTGGGCATAAATTTTTAAGAATGTCACAAAGGAAATTCTGCTAATAGGTTAAGAAGATGGGTGAAGAAATCAAAGTAGTCAAGAAACATGGATCAGAGATTCTAATGCAACTATATCTTCTTGATGGTATATATTTGGATTTGGGTTTTTAAAAGTTCTAATTTGTGCCGGTTCCCTTTTATATGATTTATTAAAGTATGATGTTGTCTTTTGCACAAACCCAAACCATATTTTTAAAGATTTGATATCTAAACTTTATGTAAGAGTAGTTCACTTTTGTTTGTGGATAGTTTGTTAGTTTCTACTTTTGCAAAAGGGTACACATGTGATATGTTGTACACTTTAAAGTTAAAAGTTTGCGTTATTTTTTTTTATTGCAATAAGATTTTTTTCAAGCTAAGACATTTTAAATATATTAGTTGTATTTGGGTTATGTTGCAGATAATTGTTTGTGGTTATTTGCAGGGGAGAAATTTTGATTGGTTCTGGTTCTTCCTACAAAGTCATGTTTCATGCTAAACACAAGGTCAAACTACATTACAGTGTTTTTAGGCATTATAGGCATGCTATTAGTTCATATATAGTTTAGACTATAATCCAGTGGTACCTATGAAGTATGTGTCCAGTTTGACTTTCACAGAGTCAAACCTCAATGAAGCTGCATTATTTTGATGCAGTTGTAAGTAGCGATTCTATGATGCGAACAATTTGTTGCATCTAATGCTATGGTAAGCATGCTATTAATTTACAGATTAGATATTAGATTCTTTGAATTTTTCTATTCTCACTGCTGTTATCGAATCTTTTTATGTAGTTCATACATGTTGTTGTTGATTGGAGTAATGGAATTTGTTTAGGCCTAATCTTCGATGGAGTTAAGAAAAGTAACCAGTTTTAAATTGTATACTCTTTGTTTAAGTTGTCTATGTTTCATATGAATCCAGATCCAGCAGTTATAACTTCAGGAAAAAAAAGTTATAACTTCAGAATAAAAAAAACTTATATGTTCGCTGGCTTGACTTTCAGAAATGCTTTTATGATGCAAGCAGTTTGGTGCATCTGATGCTAAGGTACAATTATGCTCCTATAAATTTCTAAAGTTATATCATAACAAAGGTAACAAAAATATTGGTTTGCTATGTCTAATTTTAAAGCCTGCTGTACATGAGATTATCACTTTTTTAGTACACGTACACATTTGTTGGTTTGCCGAGTGTACAAGTGTTTCTCACCTTCTCTCTGCGGGTCTATTTGTGTGGTCATACTCCATACCCATAATCCTGCTCTTTGTTGAATTGAATGAACCAATCCACCCATACACATACCCGGTCTCCGTTTAATTGAATCAGTGGTCAAAAACAAATTACGCGTTCGTTTAATGTTACGTTGAATTAGAAAAATTATCTAGCCACAGATGCGCGCAACGCGCGCTCCTAGCCCCACTAGTATATATATAACATACAAACAATTGGAAGTTAAGTTTACAACCCAAGTAGCATGTTGTACAACCTCCTAAAGCGTGCTTGGTACAACTCTTCAAAAGAATGTAAAAATTTGCAACACTTAAAGCCTTTCGTACAAGCTCATGAAGCATTTGATTTGGTGGCCATTGCTCATGTCGGTGCATGTTGTACAAGTCCATGTTACTGTGAGCTTCTATAGCATATCAAGACTTTAGTTGGCGTGTGGAGAATATCAAACAGGAAAAGCTGGGGAATGGTCTTGATTGAGTGTATTAAATGGTCATCCCTCTTTTCTCTCTATCTATCACCGCCGATCTCTCTTATCTCTCTCTCTCTATCTACGAGACTTCCTCGGTGCTTTCTCTCTCTAAATGAACACTGATCTCTTTCGTCTCTCTATCTCAGCCTTCGCCGGTTCTTTCGCTCTCTAAATGAACCCCGCCGCAGACTAACCTTGCTCTGTATTTGTATTTCAGAGGCGTATGCCGATGGTGGCCGTCGGTATCTGTTGTCGCCGCCGTTGCCAACGGCTGGTGACACTGCGTGCCGCCATCGCACGGCGTCGAGGTCGTTGCGTGTGTAGTGGTTTCTTGAGGTTATACGACGGCGACGGCTAGAGTTTAGGTTTGAGACGATGTCGATGATTCATTTTTCAGATCTGGTCGCATTCTTTCCCGCTTCTTATGCCGTAATGGTTTCTGTTGTGGGATGATGATGGGAATGATGATTTTCTTCTGAGCCCCCTTTTCCGATGTGGTCGCATTTTCTTCAGTTCTGATGCCGGATGGTTTCTATCGTGGGTTTAGGGTTTGAGACGGCGGCGATGATGACTTTGGTCTGAGCCTCATTTTTAGATGTGGTCGCATTTTTGTTCGATCCTGATGCCATCGGTGATGATGATTTACATTAGGGTTTGCATAGCCCTAATCTGAGCCTGGCTTATTTTATGAATTTCAGAAGAGGAGCTCGGATGGCATTGTTAACAAGTATAATATCCGAGCCTTGAAATGATCCTGATGAAGGTTTTTTGGGAGGCTGATGTCGATATTCTTTCTGATTTCTATAGTTGGCGATGGTTAAAATTTTGGCTCAGTTTCATGGTTTTATAGGCTATGATGATCTTTGATTTGAGCTGCTCTGCTTAAGGATCTGAGCTGTGTAAAGAACAATGCCCTTTCATATCTTGAGTTTAGGTTTAACCATCTCTATTTCTATTCCTATGCTGATTTCAAATGCTTCAAATGGTGGTTCAAAATAAGATTATTTGAGATATATAATTTTGCAGAATGGATCAAAATGAATCATGCTTAAGTCCACTTAATTCCTGTTTCAAAAGATATGAAACAAAACCCAGCACTTTAAAATTGGTAGTGTTCAAGATACGAAGCTTAAGCCCAGTTAATTAATTCCTGTTGCTTATAGGAAAGTTATTTTTATTAGTTTTTTTGTTTGTTGATTATATAGTTCTTATTTATTATTGTCACACCCCCAAAAATGCCACGCGCGATAACGCGCCGTAGGTAGCGTGACAAACCAGGATCGCCGTCCATTAGTTACACCACACGTCCAATAATTAATAAAAACTTTTCATATTTCATTAAAATATATATTCAGAGTTTTACAAATGCGGAAGCGTAATACAAATAAAAATCTAAGTAAAAACATCGTCACCCAAGGTGACGTGACTTGTCTAAGGACAATAAATGTGTTTCAAAGACTCATGCATGCGTACTCGTGATACTCTGACATCCGCAACCTGAGAAATAACATGCTAAAAAGTGTCAACACAAAGGTTGGTGAGTTCACAGGTTTAACAGTTCAAAAACAGTTCCAGTTTAATGTAAATCGACTGTTCAACAACAGTCCTAGATCAGTGTAAATCAACTGTTCATCGACAGTTCAAGTTTAAGTTCAAGGTTGACTGTTCAACAACAATCAGGTTCATGTTCAAGTTCAGTTAAAATCCAGATAATATATCAATAGTTAGCTAGACTATTTTCAAGAAATCAGTGCACGTTTGACTAGATCAACTAGCTATCCAGTTACTGAAGCTCGACAAGTTCAATTGTGCCTCGTTAAGACTAAGAAGTTTATAACACCCGTTCGATATCCAATCGTGCCAGAGCGACTGACCCGGGTGGGGTTGTCAAACCCAGTAGATCTACTAAATAAGTTCCCGCTGATGTCACATTGACAGTAACTATAAAGTGAGGGCTTTATATTAAGTGTGCCACTATCATTCAGGTGATATATATCTAACAGTTCAAGTGTTTGCATGTTAATCTCCCCCAACAGGATTAAAATAAGTAAAATGGGGCCGTGAAACTCACCTTTGGGTGCACAGCAATTCCAGACAATTAACCACAGCAAGTAGCAAATAGCAGGTCTTGTGTAATCTACCAATCACCTAACGAGCATATATAGATATATATATATATATATATATATATATATATATATATATATATAACTGTGTGTTCGACTAAAACGACTAAGTCTAACTAAAATGACGAAAACGAATGATCGTGAAGTCCGGAACTAGTCGAGAATGGCACTTTTACCGAATCCGAGTGATTATCAAAATAACGCGAAAAATATATTATATATCAATAATATATATTTTACTAAGTTCAAGGTTCATGATATATATATATATATATATATATATATATATATATATATATATATTAAACGACAATATGGATAATTATTATGATTTGTTAATAAAAACTATAGTTCACGTATCAAAACCGAGTCATTTGTGTTTTAAATGAAGACCAAAAATTTTATAATCTTTCTAACCCAATTTATAGTGTTCAGGTTTTTATTATTTTCAAAATAAAAATCATAAAAGTAAACAAAACAGAAAATACAAAGGTCACTAGATTTGAACCCTTGACTTCTAGGTTCAAAACCGACAAAAACACCACTGGGCAAAATCACTTGATCAAACAAATAATGGACCGGAACGGTTTTTGGTTGTCAGTAGCGCACAGAACGAATCAAAGGAGAAAACAAGGAATATAATAAAAAGAACGAATGGCCCAGGACTCGAGCCCGCGACCTCGTGCATAACAGGCGAATAGTCCCACCACTGTGCCAATTGCGCGATATTCAACATAGACCGAAATTATTATTTTTTTTGTGCATTGTTCCCCGTCGGTCGCCTCCTTCCCTAACAACCCTAATGTTCCGACCTCCATTTTTTACCCAACATCGAACAAGAATTTACAGAAGTTTCACAGGGGGACGGACCAGTAAATTATAAAACTTATAATTAGAACTCAAGTGGTTTTTAGAATTACCTTGAGTGTGAGCGAACTCCGACGCAAGTGGTGGCGACGCGGACAAGCCGAACTCGACCCGACACGGCGACAGAGCTGTGGTGCTTCATACTATTATCGTTGTGTGCATGGTTACTGATTGTACGATGGTGGTGTAGTAGCGGCGAGCCCAACACAAGAGACTGAAGTGGTGTCGGTTTTTAGGTTGGTGACCGCCGGAGACGAAGATGAGGATACCGAAGGGAGGAAAGGGGAGCCTTCAGATGAGTGCCAAATGATTTACGGAGATGAGTTATGCATAAAATGATAGTAGTTTGTTGGACATCCGTAACCGTTTTCGTGATTAAGTGCGGTGAGGGTTACCGAAAAGAAAAGTTGTTGACGCCGGTTACATTTTAAGTCTTAAATATAAATAGTTTAATGGCTTTTAATTGTTTCAAAGAGTTTTATCTTAAGAGGTTTAAAGGCCGCATTTGATGAGGCCGGTTGTGCCTTCTCATTCCTAAAAAAGATATATTATGTTTTCAAATATATATTAGAGTAACAGATTAATCTTTAATTTTTTTTTTTGATAGAAAACTGAGTTGGGTTATTAATCAAAATAACTCAATGATCAAAATTGATCTAGTAATAAATTTTGTAATAAATACAATTTGCTAGTTACTGTAACGGACAAAAGGTAGATACGACTTTGGCATATTTACACACACAATCCCTCTCATTATTTCAGTTTATGGTTCCGAGTTTAGATAATTACGACACCAGCCCTTCAAAGTGTGTGTAATAATAGAAAGTTTTAAAAATTGGCAACATTGGTCCTTTAAAGTTTAAAAACGTTAATGGGCTCGTAACGGAGTTAACAGGACTAACTTTGATGATGACTAAACGAATATATATCATCCCATGTTTAACACGGGACGTTTATAAAATATAAACCTCGTTTCGTTCACATAAAACCACGAATAATAATTCATAAATATATACTTTGAGTTCATGTAAAATAATGAGCATAAAATCATAACGATATGTATATATATACTCACATAAAATAATAGAAACGCTACGTGTCACACCCCGGTCAACGGTTTGGGTGTGAGCGAGACGGAATCATAGTCGCAGATATACAGAACAACTTCTACTAAATTCAAACGTCATTAAAACATAATACCATTCATGTTGCAGCGGAAAGTTGTGGTGAAATGATAATGTCTTACATTTGAATAAAAGTCTTAGTTTGATATTGAAATCATAAATCAGTTTGTGTAAGATAGGTCGGGACTACGACTCCCATAAAGCAGGGTCGAAAGTTACAGTGAAGCCCCATTTGCACGTCATCCATAATAAGCTTAGATACCTGAGAAATCATGAGTTTAAAAGGTCAACATAAAGTTGGTGAGGTTCACAGGTTTATGACACTACGGTAAGTTTGTAAAACAGTTTACAGTATGTTGGTAAAACAGTTTTCAGTATACTTAAATGTTACGTTGGTTTACTGTCGTGGTGGTAAGATCTCCCATGAACCTCAAATTCGAATACTAACGGATTACCCACTCATGGCATTCTATCCCAAGAATACCGAACAGGCAAGAATAACTGACGTGTACCCCTTGACAATATACGAAGTCAGGATTGGAGCTACCAATCTGGGCAGGGTTGTCAACCCAAATAGATCTATTCACTAGTTATCGTTTCGAGCAGAACTAATCGAATTCAATTAATAGTGGGATTCAGTTTTACTAACGTTGATAACGATAAAGTACCAGTTGTTTGGGATACAGAATGGAACATGTAGTCATACGGCTAACAGGTAAACCATAACATTAAGTAAAAAGCATTTTATCAGTTCATGATTTCTCCCCCATAAGTATAAAACAGTTGAAAAGAAAAGGGGCCGTGAAACTCACTTGATTCAGTGATGATGATGGATTGCCGAGTGGCAACTAGCACGTAACGTCCTAATAAAACATAAGACAACATGCATAAGGGTCCACTTAATCATTTGAGTAACGAACGTTACCCAAATGATACCGGTCAAGTCTTGACGTATAATCCCGTTTGTAGCGTTTGAAAACCCGTTAGTTAAATCAGGTTACAAAATCGGTAAATGCAATCGTTCACGTATAAGGGCATTTAATGCAAATAAATACACGGAATGAACATGCGATAACGTATCATGAAGGCCAGTTCAATCAAGTACTAAACATCGTTTTAAATAATAATATTTATTATTATTTTTAAGTTCGCTCGATCGATTGAATATTAAATCACGTTAAGTTATAATATATAACTAGGGTTCATAATTATTATCAAAATAATTATTCTAACTTGTCGGAATAATTTATCAAATTATCACAAGTTAAAGATTTAATGAATGGACACAAGTAGGTTAATATTAAAGGTTAATTTAATATTAAACTCATGTTATGAAAATTAGGGTTTTGAGTTAATATAAATATAATTATTATTAAAATAATTAATATTAACACTCATGATGAGCTTAACTCAAATTAGGGTTTCTAAATTCATACAGATAATTATTTGTTGAAAATAATTATTAACGTTTCGTTACGACGTAAAACGTTTTTAAATCGTTTAAAGATTTGTTTCAATTTCAAACGTTTAAAAGTGAACATTTGATCCGGTTAAAAAGTTTTGATTATTTTGATTTATTTAAAATAATCAAGAATGTTTAAAATATGTTTTTCATAATTTCTATAAGTCTTTTGATTTTATTTTTATAAAATCATTTTTAAATAACTTTATTTATTAAATAAAGTCAGAGTTTTAAATTAAAGACTTTTTATAGAAAATTCCCAACATAAAACATTTCCCACTTTTTGTATAAAATCAAAGATTTTGTACTTCTCAAGTCAAGTGTCATAAATATGAATCTTTTATCATTTTTGGTATAAAATTCAAAGGTCTATATACTTTTTATTCCAATTGTTTTAAACATAGTCTTTAATCATTTTTTATATAAAATATATATGTATATTTTATTCTCTTTTATTTATATAAAATCCAAAACAAGCGTTTATGTCTTGTGTTTTAGAAGTTATATTTTTATAAAATTCGACCATTTTATATACCAAATTCCATGGTGAGATCTTTGTCCAAGAATTATACCATTTACTTATATTAGCCATTTGTCCATAATAAATCATCATTTTATGTTCAAAATCAAGATTAACATCTCTAAAGTTCATAATAGATCATAACATGATAACTAATATCACTTTAGTCCATAACAATTTCGTTAGTCCATAAACAAGATGATTAATAATTTAAGAATCACATATAATTATCCTAGTCATTTCTAACCTAAATAAATCATGATAATAGCAAATATAATTTATGTAAAGTATATAATCATCATCATATCATAAATCATCAAACCAAACCATTAAACTTTGTAATTTAACCCATAGGTTTTAGTTTTTAAACACGAACACTTATATTTTAGTGTTTAGAAAACACATGATAATCACATTTTCAATCTTATGGACCTTAGGGTTTATATAAAAAAAAGTAGTTCGGTGTTTATGATTATTAGAAAGTCTCACGTTTAAACGGTTAGTTGTCAAGACTCGGGGTATTGTTTGGGGACGTTATAATCGTATAAAACATAGACGTTACGGTTTAAAGGACTCACAAAGGTGAGGAAATGGAAAACCGAGAGAAAGGAGAAGGTGGTGGTTTCGGGTTAGTGGTTGTTGCAGCAGCCCCGCAGCAGCACCGCAGCAGCCCCGCAGCAGCAACGCAGCAGCCCCGCAGCAGCACCGCAGCAGCGGTTCAGCAGCTCCGCAGCAGCAACATAGCAGCGGTTCAGCAGCTCCGTAGCAGCAGCGAAGGTGGCAGCGACTTGCGGTGGTGTTGTGCTGCCGAGAAGGAGAAAGAGAGAGTGGCGGTTCCGAGCAGCAGCAGCTGCCGGCGCACAGCTAGCAGTGGTGGCGATGGTTGGTGGTTTGCCGAAGAAAGAAGGAGAGAGGGGCGGAGGTTTAAGGTGGTGATGGCTGTGGTCGATGGTGGTGATGGCTGTGGTCGATGGTGGTGATGGCTAGGGGCGGTGGTGGCGGCAAGGAGGTGGTGGCGGTTGTTGTTTGCTTCGATAGAAAACAAGGAATCACAAGATGTGCTTGGTTGCTTGTTAGTTTGCTTGTGTTCACCGGACAATTGGAACAAATGAAAACATGGAGAAGATGGAGGTGTGTGGTTGTTTGCTTGTAAAAAGAAAAAAGAAAAACAAAAGAATGTAGAGGATGGAGGGAGGACCGGTCGTGAGGTTGAGGGTGAGGGAGAGAGTGTGGGGTTTGTGTAAGGAAGTTGATGAAGGTTGGTGAATGATGTGGTGGAGAAGAGTGCTTGTCATACAACCTATTTGAAATGATGAGGGCTAGAGTGAGGATGGTAGGGTGGTGAGGTGGTTAAGTTTTCACCATAAGAGTTACCAACTTCTTTGTCTAGTAAACTTTTATAAAAACTTAATTGTGTAGGTGAAAGTTTTTATAAAAACTTATCATAAAATAAAAAGGTTTAAGTAATGTGGTGGTTTTATAAAATATATAAGAGATGGAGGTGATTAAAATCATAACTTTTATAAATAATAGAAGTATAAAAATTTATAAAAATTGGTGACTAATTTTTATAAAAAAAAATTAAAGATGTTAATTCATTTATAAAAATTAATGCAAGGTTGATGTGCCAATATATTAAAATTAACCCACTTGATTTAGGCTTGATGTTGGACCTAAATATTTAAAGAAAAGACGTAATTGGACGGTTCGTCGGTTATGGGTCGTACGGGTCCAAACGGGGCACCGATTCGAGGCCCGGGCCCGTTGTGCATCGGTTGGGTTTACGGATCGCCACGATCATTCGGTTTATCAAGATTGTGCAATGGGTTAAGATTTCGGGTTCGGTTTCATTGTTTTTGGCTTACTGGGCCTCTTGGGCCTAGTTGGGCCCAACAGAGTCAACGATTGAGGTTTGGCTTAAGTCTTGACAACGGTTTCAGTTTGTGATGTTTTTATTTCATAAAAACAATTGTTATAGTCAGTTATAACAGTTTTTCAGAAATCAGTTATAGTTTTCAGTTTTGTTAGTTCGTAACAGTTTTAAGCTCGACCGTCCAGATTGTTTAAAACCGAATAGTTTTTAACATATGATCGCTTATCAGTTTCCCATGTCGGTTATATAATCTCACGACACCAGTTCCAGTTCCAGATAAAATATAAATATACATTTATATTTATTTTTCTTGTTATTGAAATTCCATAATTAATCCATGGAATCTCTATGAAATTTACGGGTATACGCTTCTAATACAAACGCGGGATTAGGTTTACGTCATAAGTTAACAGTCAGTCACCATAATTAACAGTTTAACAGTAATCATATTAGTTAATGCACATTAATACTCAATTAAAAAGTCAAATTAAAGAGGTTTGACCTAGGTTTTCGGACGAGGTGTCACATTCTCCCCCAGTTAGAAGAATTTCGTCCCGAAATTCAGTTCTTGTTCGCTGGTTGTTTGTGACGTTTCCAAAAAGTCGAGGATATTTCAGACGCATTTGAGCCTCGCGTTCCCAAGTGTACTCTGGACCTCGCCGTGAGTTCCAATGCACTTTGACGGTGGGAATGCGGCTATGCTTCGTACCCTTAAGGTCTCGGTCAAGTATCTCGACAGGTTCCTCAATAAAGTGAAGTGTTTCGTTAACTTGAATTTCGTCAAGTGGGACGACAAGCGTTTCATCAGACAAGCATTTCTTAAGATTTCTAATGTAAAAGACATCATGCAAACTGCATAGCTATACGGGAAGGCGTAAACGGTAAGCTACTGGTCCGATTGTCTCAGTGATTTCCAATGGACCAATGTAGCGAGGGTTAAGCTTTCTTCGTTTGCCGAATCAGATGGCACCTTTCAAAGGCGACACTTTTAACATGGCGCGATCACCCTTTTTAAAGTATAAGGGTTTGCGACGATTGTCGACAGATAAATCTCAATAGTCTGATAAAAGGATGAGGATTAACACACGGATAAACGAGGTTTTGAGTATGAAGGTTTCTAGACAGGTCAGGATTTCTCATGAATGGGCTCTACCAGGATTTTCATGTAGTTCAAATTACAATTATGTGTGCACCCACAATTGTGATTTGCCTTACATGATCGGCCTAAGCTTTGCTCATACTTGAGTTTTCAGTTTTCGTTGGAATATGCAATGTATCGGGAACAACATGGCTTATGGAAAAGTTTAGATTGATTCGCTACCGGACGGGATCTTCCTTGATTACCGGGATTCCTAATGATAACAATAATGGAAATGCGGTTAGGCTCCAGTCTATTGATCTTGCAGTCTAAGGTCTTAATAGGTTCTAGACAAGATGGGTTTGTAGGCCATTGGTCCATTCCGTTCCAAGATCTCAAGGGACCGATGAGGTTTAAGCATACCTAGCTTCCCAGGCCTAGTTACCTCCGTCAGAGACAGAATCCATTATAAGGTTTTGAATCCCCTTATAGATTTTAAGGGTTCGCGTCCAGTGTTAACGTAGTTCTCCTGGAGATTACCTATGGCTTTCAGAAATTGAAAGGTCTCCTTAGTAGTTTCATGAACTATCACTGGACCAGTCAGATGACTGTTACTGGCCTCGGTCCAACGAAGGGGCGAATGAAACTTTCTTTCATACAAGCCTTCGAAAAGGGCGGCTTGAATATTCGAGCGATATCTATTGATATGAGGAAACTCGGCGAGTGGAAAATGGTTGTCTCAACCATTACCTAGGTTCGTCTTGCGTGATGACAATCTGTCACATAACTACGCAACGTACCTTTTTAAGGTCTGGATTTTTCCTTTTGATTTGGTCATCAGTATAACTCCTTCATACATACATTTTGTGGGATCCCTAGGTGGATGGAATAACTTGATTTGTGGGCTTCATCAAACACTAGCCTTCTCAAGTCTATGAGGCTAGGTACCCATAGTCTATCCAAACAGTTCATGGTTCCGTCAGGCTTTTCAATTAGTTGTTTCTCCATGTCATGCAGGCATTCATTTTCCAGATTCTTCGGCTTAAGAGCTTCGATTTGAGCGTCACGAACTTGTGACGTGAGATTCGAGCGTATGGTCATAATGAGTGCTCGAACACGACGCGGTTTGGCATGTTCCTCCCTGCTTAAAGCATTGGCTACAACGTTAGCCTTGCCCGGGTGATAACGAATCTTACATTCGAAATCGTTAAGCAGTTCAACCATCGTCGTTGTCTCATGTTTAGCTCTTTTTGGTTAAGGATGTGCTGGAGGCTCTTGTGATCGGTGAATATAACGCACCGAGTCCCATGGAGATAGTGCCTCCAGATTTTGAGGGCAAAGACAACGGCTCTAAGTTCTAAGTCGTGAGTCGTGTAATTTTTCTCGTGAATCTTCAGTTTTCGAGACGCGTAAGCGATGACTTTCTCAAGCTGCATCAGTACGCAACCAAGCCTTGATGCGAAGCATCACGATATACAACGAAATCATCGATTCCGTCAGGTAAGGATAGGATTGGGGCGTTGCAAAGCTTTTGCCTCAACAACTGGAAAGTAGTTTCAGTTTTATCATCCCAGATGTACTTCTTATCTTTCTGGGCCAGGGTGGTAAGAGGCTGGGCTATCTTGGAAAAATTTTCAATGAATCGGCGGTAATAGCCAACGAGACCTAAGAATTATTGAATCTCAGTTGGGGTCGTGGAAGTACTCCAATCTTTGATTGCTTCAATCTTAGCCGGATCAACGTGAATACCTCGGTCGTTGATCACATGACCCAGAAAGTGTACTTCGCGAATCCAAAAGTCACATTTGGAGAACTTCGCGTAAAGCTCTTCTTTCTTTAACAGTTCTGAGATGAGTCCCAAATGTTCTTCGTGTTCTTTCTTACTACGTGAGTAGATAAGAATATCGTCTATGAACACGATAACAAATTTTATCCAAGTATGGTTTGCACACGCGATTCATTAAGTCCATGAATACGGCCGGTGCGTTAGTCAAACCAAATGGTATAACGAGGAACTCGTAATGTTTATAGCGTTTTCTAAACGCTGTCTTTGAGACATATTCATCTCTAACTCGAAGTTGGTGGTACCCCAACCTTAGATCGATCTTGGAATGGAAGCATGATCCTTGAAGTTGATCAAACAGGTCATCGATCCTTGGAAGCGGGTAACGGTTCTTCACCGTCAGTTTGTTCAGCTCTCAGTGGTTAATACACATCCTGAACGTTCCATCTTTCTTCTTCACGAATAAAACGGGAGCACCCCACGAGGAGTGGCTTCGACAAATGAAGCCCTTATCTAGCAGCTCTTGCAGTTGGCTAGATAACTCTCGTATTTCAGACGGTGCCAGTCGGTAAGGGGACCTGGCAACGGGGCGGCTCCGGGTGTTAGTTCGATGCGAGACTATACCTATCGTGCTGGAGGAAATCCTGGCAAGTCTTCTGTAAAGACTTCCGGGTGTTTGCAGACATCAGGAACGTCTACGATACGCTTCTCTTTCAGTTTCTTCTCAGTGACATGAGCTAGAATGACATGGCATCCTTTGTGGAGGAATTTATGTGTCTTCATACACGATATAATATCTAGTTCGGCTCCACTCTTTTCGCCTTGTACGACCAGAGTGTTGCCATATGCTAACGGCACTCCAACCATTTTCTCATGACACACAATTTCAGTATGGTTCTTTGCTAACCAATCCATTCCAATGACTACATTGAAGTTTCCTCAATCAATGGGCATCCAATCGATGCTGAAAGAATGGCCAGCGGTTAGCCTGGGTAGATTACTCTGGTTTTTATCAAATCTCCACTTGCTAATTCAATTGCAAACTTAGCGTCTAGGGCAACAGGGGCGATGTTCAAGTAATTAACTAAAATCGATAGACACGAGTCTTTGTCGACACCAGTATTGAATAAAACAGAGGTATAATTATTACTTAGCAGGAACGTATCCATCACCGTATTGGGGTCACGACGGGCGTCTCTGACATTGATCATGAAAGCTCTTCCTCTAGCATGGTCAGCATCTTGATTCTTCACCTTTGGGCATTCCTTTGCAATGGCCAATTTCCCAGCAACCGTAGCATGTGCGATTTGGGCAATCACTTGCTACATGTCTTTTAACCTTGCAGATGTTATAGTAGACATTACCACAATCGAGAGTGCGGTGTAGGTTGCATTTGGAGCATAAGGGTGTTGTACCGGTGTAACCGGTCCTTCGGACAGGGTGAACAGCTCACGGAACCTCTAAAAGGTGTAGGCTTTAATTCATAAAGTCCTTTATGAACATTCACAAGGGCTTACGATGTTAGGTTAAAACATTGAACACAATTTGGTGAAATTGTAGTCTGGTGTTTTCTAACCTTGGTTAATTCGTGCATACTGCGCGCCCCATCGTCCGCATGACGTTGGGTTACAGTAGCAGCGACGGTTTCTGCAACGCGTTGAGCAATCAGTTCCTCGATTTCAGCAGCGCTCAAGGGCGAAGGAGGTGAAGCGTTTCTGGTGGCTCGGCGTCAAGGTGGCATACTTTCGCTTTAAGTTATTAATGTCAACGTAAAGGAAAATCTAGATTATACGTGAACGGTGTTATCACATGCGCGAGGATAACTGTCACGACATACATCCATGATACCCAAAACATGACGCGCGCAAGCACGACCAAGAAACAGGAAGCAGAGGGGAACGACATACGCGAATGATATAATGACACCAATAGTAATAACATCAATCATAAACATGGAAATCATACTCATATTCATAACACCAGTTTCCATTAACAATATTAACTGGTAGAATATACGATAGTCAAAAGAGGATAAGTCTTCATTCTGGGCTCGCAGTCCCATTGCAACAAAATATGTAAATATTTTTCATTGCCAAAAGGAGGGATCTAAAGTCTGGATTCTTAGTCAAGCTATCAAGAGTGGCGGCAGTCCAGAGGGCATAGTTAAGGTGGTGGTGATCTGGGCAGTGAGGTTCATGTAACTGAACACTCGCCCAGGGAATTCCTCTAGGTAAGCGAATCTCGTTTGGAGGGACCTTTGGCCAACCGCAGATCGGTGTAGACCATGTTGACACCACTCATGTGAGCGTGTAGTGACTCCATAGCACTCAGTGTAGCAGCCTGGTGATGCTCCATGGCGGTTGGACGGGTCTCTAGTGTCACCAGATCGGTCCAGGTGGGGAGTCTAGTGATCTCATCGTCGATCACTCCAAAGGCTTGTTCGTGGCATCTAAGGCATGTCACCACTAGCAGTGGCGACACCGCCAGTGGCAGCGGCGGAAATTGGGTGGTTCGAGGAGTCATCTGAGAGACGGGGTTACAATGGTCTCTGAAAACTCGATGGCAATGAGGATTGTCGGACTATACCGAAGGTGAGAATGTCCTGCACTAGGCTGGAAAATTCATGGTCCTTAGGGGAAGGTGTGTACTCAGGCACGACTGTGTCTTTTCCAGAGGAATCAGATATGCAGATGACCTCTTCGGAAGTCATCTTTGCGGTACTATTCCATGAGATAACATAGTTGGTAACATGATAACAGTATCTAGAATAAAGATATAAATGTACCAGTTGCAGTAATAATAACTCGTATACGTAAAGCATAAGTTAACGTAACCAATATGATAAGGAATTGGTCTTGCGTGCAAACGGTAGCTTCGGAGTGGGTTATAGTCCAGGTTTGGTTTTTGTTTATTTGTTTAACCTAGTTCGCTATAACCACGGCTCTGATACCAATCTGTCACACCCCGGTCAACGGTTTGGGTGTGAGCGAGACGGAATCATAGTCGCAGATATACAGAACAACTTCTACTAAATTCAAACGTCATTAAAACATAATACCATTCATGTTGCAGCGGAAAGTTGTGGTGAAATGATAATGTCTTACATTTGAATAAAAGTCTTAGTTTGATATTGAAATCATAAATCAGTTTGTGTAAGATAGGTCGGGACTACGACTCCCATAAAGCAGGGTCGAAAGTTACAGTGAAGCCCCATTTGCACGTCATCCATAATAAGCTTAGATACCTGAGAAATCATGAGTTTAAAAGGTCAACATAAAGTTGGTGAGGTTCACAGGTTTATGACACTACGGTAAGTTTGTAAAACAGTTTACAGTATGTTGGTAAAACAGTTTTCAGTATACTTAAATGTTACGTTGGTTTACTGTCGTGGTGGTAAGATCTCCCATGAACCTCAAATTCGAATACTAACGGATTACCCACTCATGGCATTCTATCCCAAGAATACCGAACAGGCAAGAATAACTGACGTGTACCCCTTGACAATATACGAAGTCAGGATTGGAGCTACCAATCTGGGCAGGGTTGTCAACCCAAATAGATCTATTCACTAGTTATCGTTTCGAGCAGAACTAATCGAATTCAATTAATAGTGGGATTCAGTTTTACTAACGTTGATAACGATAAAGTACCAGTTGTTTGGGATACAGAATGGAACATGTAGTCATACGGCTAACAGGTAAACCATAACATTAAGTAAAAAGCATTTTATCAGTTCATGATTTCTCCCCCATAAGTATAAAACAGTTGAAAAGAAAAGGGGCCGTGAAACTCACTTGATTCAGTGATGATGATGGATTGCCGAGTGGCAACTAGCACGTAACGTCCTAATAAAACATAAGACAACATGCATAAGGGTCCACTTAATCATTTGAGTAACGAACGTTACCCAAATGATACCGGTCAAGTCTTGACGTATAATCCCGTTTGTAGCGTTTGAAAACCCGTTAGTTAAATCAGGTTACAAAATCGGTAAATGCAATCGTTCACGTATAAGGGCATTTAATGCAAATAAATACACGGAATGAACATGCGATAACGTATCATGAAGGCCAGTTCAATCAAGTACTAAACATCGTTTTAAATAATAATATTTATTATTATTTTTAAGTTCGCTCGATCGATTGAATATTAAATCACGTTAAGTTATAATATATAACTAGGGTTCATAATTATTATCAAAATAATTATTCTAACTTGTCGGAATAATTTATCAAATTATCACAAGTTAAAGATTTAATGAATGGACACAAGTAGGTTAATATTAAAGGTTAATTTAATATTAAACTCATGTTATGAAAATTAGGGTTTTGAGTTAATATAAATATAATTATTATTAAAATAATTAATATTAACACTCATGATGAGCTTAACTCAAATTAGGGTTTCTAAATTCATACAGATAATTATTTGTTGAAAATAATTATTAACGTTTCGTTACGACGTAAAACGTTTTTAAATCGTTTAAAGATTTGTTTCAATTTCAAACGTTTAAAAGTGAACATTTGATCCGGTTAAAAAGTTTTGATTATTTTGATTTATTTAAAATAATCAAGAATGTTTAAAATATGTTTTTCATAATTTCTATAAGTCTTTTGATTTTATTTTTATAAAATCATTTTTAAATAACTTTATTTATTAAATAAAGTCAGAGTTTTAAATTAAAGACTTTTTATAGAAAATTCCCAACATAAAACATTTCCCACTTTTTGTATAAAATCAAAGATTTTGTACTTCTCAAGTCAAGTGTCATAAATATGAATCTTTTATCATTTTTGGTATAAAATTCAAAGGTCTATATACTTTTTATTCCAATTGTTTTAAACATAGTCTTTAATCATTTTTTATATAAAATATATATGTATATTTTATTCTCTTTTATTTATATAAAATCCAAAACAAGCGTTTATGTCTTGTGTTTTAGAAGTTATATTTTTATAAAATTCGACCATTTTATATACCAAATTCCATGGTGAGATCTTTGTCCAAGAATTATACCATTTACTTATATTAGCCATTTGTCCATAATAAATCATCATTTTATGTTCAAAATCAAGATTAACATCTCTAAAGTTCATAATAGATCATAACATGATAACTAATATCACTTTAGTCCATAACAATTTCGTTAGTCCATAAACAAGATGATTAATAATTTAAGAATCACATATAATTATCCTAGTCATTTCTAACCTAAATAAATCATGATAATAGCAAATATAATTTATGTAAAGTATATAATCATCATCATATCATAAATCATCAAACCAAACCATTAAACTTTGTAATTTAACCCATAGGTTTTAGTTTTTAAACACGAACACTTATATTTTAGTGTTTAGAAAACACATGATAATCACATTTTCAATCTTATGGACCTTAGGGTTTATATAAAAAAAAGTAGTTCGGTGTTTATGATTATTAGAAAGTCTCACGTTTAAACGGTTAGTTGTCAAGACTCGGGGTATTGTTTGGGGACGTTATAATCGTATAAAACATAGACGTTACGGTTTAAAGGACTCACAAAGGTGAGGAAATGGAAAACCGAGAGAAAGGAGAAGGTGGTGGTTTCGGGTTAGTGGTTGTTGCAGCAGCCCCGCAGCAGCACCGCAGCAGCCCCGCAGCAGCAACGCAGCAGCCCCGCAGCAGCACCGCAGGAGCGGTTCAGCAGCTCCGCAGCAGCAACATAGCAGCGGTTCAGCAGCTCCGTAGCAGCAGCGAAGGTGGCAGCGACTTGCGGTGGTGTTGTGCTGCCGAGAAGGAGAAAGAGAGAGTGGCGGTTCCGAGCAGCAGCAGCTGCCGGCGCACAGCTAGCAGTGGTGGCGATGGTTGGTGGTTTGCCGAAGAAAGAAGGAGAGAGGGGCGGAGGTTTAAGGTGGTGATGGCTGTGGTCGATGGTGGTGATGGCTGTGGTCGATGGTGGTGATGGCTAGGGGCGGTGGTGGCGGCAAGGAGGTGGTGGCGGTTGTTGTTTGCTTCGATAGAAAACAAGGAATCACAAGATGTGCTTGGTTGCTTGTTAGTTTGCTTGTGTTCACCGGACAATTGGAACAAATGAAAACATGGAGAAGATGGAGGTGTGTGGTTGTTTGCTTGTAAAAAGAAAAAAGAAAAACAAAAGAATGTAGAGGATGGAGGGAGGACCGGTCGTGAGGTTGAGGGTGAGGGAGAGAGTGTGGGGTTTGTGTAAGGAAGTTGATGAAGGTTGGTGAATGATGTGGTGGAGAAGAGTGCTTGTCATACAACCTATTTGAAATGATGAGGGCTAGAGTGAGGATGGTAGGGTGGTGAGGTGGTTAAGTTTTCACCATAAGAGTTACCAACTTCTTTGTCTAGTAAACTTTTATAAAAACTTAATTGTGTAGGTGAAAGTTTTTATAAAAACTTATCATAAAATAAAAAGGTTTAAGTAATGTGGTGGTTTTATAAAATATATAAGAGATGGAGGTGATTAAAATCATAACTTTTATAAATAATAGAAGTATAAAAATTTATAAAAATTGGTGACTAATTTTTATAAAAAAAAATTAAAGATGTTAATTCATTTATAAAAATTAATGCAAGGTTGATGTGCCAATATATTAAAATTAACCCACTTGATTTAGGCTTGATGTTGGACCTAAATATTTAAAGAAAAGACGTAATTGGACGGTTCGTCGGTTATGGGTCGTACGGGTCCAAACGGGGCACCGATTCGAGGCCCGGGCCCGTTGTGCATCGGTTGGGTTTACGGATCGCCACGATCATTCGGTTTATCAAGATTGTGCAATGGGTTAAGATTTCGGGTTCGGTTTCATTGTTTTTGGCTTACTGGGCCTCTTGGGCCTAGTTGGGCCCAACAGAGTCAACGATTGAGGTTTGGCTTAAGTCTTGACAACGGTTTCAGTTTGTGATGTTTTTATTTCATAAAAACAATTGTTATAGTCAGTTATAACAGTTTTTCAGAAATCAGTTATAGTTTTCAGTTTTGTTAGTTCGTAACAGTTTTAAGCTCGACCGTCCAGATTGTTTAAAACCGAATAGTTTTTAACATATGATCGCTTATCAGTTTCCCATGTCGGTTATATAATCTCACGACACCAGTTCCAGTTCCAGATAAAATATAAATATACATTTATATTTATTTTTCTTGTTATTGAAATTCCATAATTAATCCATGGAATCTCTATGAAATTTACGGGTATACGCTTCTAATACAAACGCGGGATTAGGTTTACGTCATAAGTTAACAGTCAGTCACCATAATTAACAGTTTAACAGTAATCATATTAGTTAATGCACATTAATACTCAATTAAAAAGTCAAATTAAAGAGGTTTGACCTAGGTTTTCGGACGAGGTGTCACACTACGTGTACTACGTTACACGTTGTCACATAAAATCATAGAATAAGTTACATGAATATATATATACATATATATCACATAAAATCATAAGTTCAATCGTCGCATAAAATGACAAAACGTTCACATGAAATCATATATAGCACGTACGATTTACATAAAATCATAATATAAAATGTCTAGACTTAAGTGCATGCTCGTATAGTGATTGGTTATACAAAACTCTAATTTGTTAAAATCAACACGGTCAACGAATAAATGTTCACACAACATTTAATATAGTTTATGTTCAATTAATGCCAGGAAAGGACCTGAAAATGCGGATTGTCACAATTATAGTCATTTGAGTGGATAGTTGATTATTCTATTAATTTCTGTTTAAAGATGTATAATTTTTATAACTGAATTTTCTTTTTTATTTTTGCAGAGTGATCAGGTTTGTTCTGTTTGTTCCAGCAGTCATCTTTAGGTTCAGGGGTGAGTGTCTATAACTGGCTTATGAATTCTTATAAAATTATTGTTGATGTTCTGATTTTTAACTCAGTTCTGATATGCGTTAGTTTTAATAATAGGTTTATGTAAGGCAATTTAGTTATTTGATCACTTCATTTAGATTAGACTATATTTATCACCAAATGAAACTAATAATGACCAAAACTTATTGGAATTTAGATATTAATATCATACTTGCATATTTGCAATACCAAGTCTTATAAGTTATTAATTTCGTAATATGGTAGAAAAGCCAATGCGAGTGTAATTTGATTTTGGTTACTGTAAGTTTTCTTTATTGTTGTATGTTATTCACATTTTTTTTAACTGAGATACTTTTAATCTAACATGTAGAGTTGGTTACTAAAATTAATTTACGCTTCTTTAAATCTGTTTCCAACATCAGCGGGAACCATGGATATAATCAATTTATCTACGAAAAAAGAAGGGTAGGCGTATCTCTCTTAAATTGATTATTGTAACTTCAATTATCAATTAAATTTTTTTTTTGTCAACTGAATATTGACTTTAGTTTTCTCATAAATTAGGCTCAAACTGATCAAATTTAAGATAACTGATCATATTATTCGTTATGAATGTTTTAGTTTATAGTTCTGTATTCTTAGTCCAAATTTGTTAATTGACATTTGTGGATGCATGGATGGTCATGTGGTTGTTTCATTGTTTATATTCTGAAATATAACCTCCTTTTTTGTTTTGTTTGCACATCTATGTAGATGATTCGTGGGTTTTAAAAGGTAGGTTGAAAGTAGGGGTGTAAATGAGCCGAGCTACTCGTGAGCTACTCGAGATCGACTCGATAAAAAGCTCGAAACGAGCCGAGTCTTAACGAGCTCGAGCCGAGCTCGAGCTTTGAAATAGGGCTCGTTTAATAAACGAGCTCGAGCCCGAGCTTTACCTATCGAGCTCGAGCCGGCTCGCGAGCCTTATCGAGCTTTTATTTATATAATTTTTATTTAATTTTTTAAATATATTTAAAAAATAATGATCATTATATATAGAATTACTATAAAATAAGTAAATAATATGTATTATTTTCTATATAAAAAAGTATAATTCTAAATATATACAAATTTATTTAAAATATATATATATAAATAATTAATTAATAGTAAACGAGCCGAGCCCGAGCCGAGCCCGAGCCGAGCCCGAGCCTAAAGAATTCTTCACGAGCCGAGCTTGATTTTCAGAAATAAAACTCGAATCGAGCCGAGCTCGAGATCCGTTAAATTTAAACGAGCCGAGCTCGAGCTTAGACGAGCTCGGGCTCGCTCGGCTCGTTTACACCCCTAGTTGAAAGTGCTGCATATATGTAGTTATGGGCATTGGACAGCTTGGAGTTGGAGCATGTTTGTATTTGCATGGAAACAAGAACAAACAATTTATTTTGGTGAGGCTTACTATAGAAAGGAACACATTGAACTTCTATGGTAATATATAGAAAAGGCGAAAAGCTTATATGGTGGCCCTAATCTTTTGTTTGTGGTGATCTTGATGTGATGCCTATGGTTAACACAAAAGAGAATCCGGTGGCCGCATAGCGAATCACACCAAACACCATTAATTCTTCAAAGAGGACACAAACGGGGCCTCTCGCGCAACACGCACAAATTTGATGGCAAGACTCTAGGTCGTCGCCGCCGTTATTAATGGATTGGTGATGCCGGTGAACTGTCTATGGCCTGTATAATAAGTTGAAGGCTGTTACATTGGTTTATTAGCTTAAACGTACTAATAAGCAAGTAGGAAGGATATAATTTAGCGACAAACATAAAAAAACACAAAGCAAACGACACAACAACAGACACAAACGAGACCCCGCGCGCAACACGTGCCAATTTGCAACTTGTATATATATATATATATATATATATATATATATATATATATATATATATATATATATATATATATATGGAAGGGTTCGGTGTAGACCCCTTAAATTTGGTAGACCCCGTAGACCCCTATAAAACTCAATAAAAATAAAACTCAGTGTGGTAAATTTGGTTTTCTTTATTACGATAAGCTTTTAAGAACCAAATAAATAAATAAATAAATTAAAAAGAAACAAAAAACATTAAAAATTGAACATTTTAAGACAATGAGTTTTAAACGCAACACTGAGGTTTATTGAGTTTATTGAGTTTTTAAACTCATTGAGTTTTAGAACTCATTGTCTTAAAATGTTCAATTTTTAATGTTTTTCGTTTTTCATTTTTTTTAATTGTCTTTTTTTGTTCTTAAAAGCTTATCGCAAATAAAAAAAAACTAAATTAACAAAACTGAGTTTTATTTTTAGTGAGTTTTAATGAGTTTTAATGAGTTTTATTGAGTTTTATAAGGGGTCTACACGGATCTTTTACCTATATATATATATATATATAATATATATATATATATATATATATATATATATAGGGGAAGGATCAAATAAAAACAAGATGTTATTGCGAAAACAAGAAAACAAATATTAAAACCTCTATAACTTCCTCATACGATAATATTTTTTTAAAAAATTTGCACCAAAAGTCTTAAAATTATGTCATCTTTAATTCTGGAAAAAAAAATTAAAAATATAAAATTTCGTGATTTTTTTTATTATTGCACATGTGCAATAATACGTATTAATTATATTACACATGTGCAATATTAACAAAAAAACGTTAATTTTTTTTTAATTTTTTCCAGAATTAAAGATAACAGAATTATAAGATCTATGGTACAATTTTTTATCAAAAATATTAACGTATGAAAAAGTTATAGAGGTTTTAATATTATTGCACATGTGCAATAATAATTTTTTATTGCACATGTGCAATAATAAAAAATAAAAAAAACGTTGAATTTTTTTTAATAAATAAAAAAAACGTTGAATTTTTTTTAATTTTCTCCAGAATTAAAGATAACAGAATTATAAGATTTATGGTGCAATTTTTTTATAAAAAATTTTAACATATGAAAAAAGTTATAAAGGTTTTAAAATTATTGCATATGTGCAATAATAATAATAATAAAAATTATTGCACCTGTGCAATAATAATTTTTAAAAAAATTTGTTTATTTTTTAAATTTTTTCCCATAACTAAAGATAACATAATTTTAAGGATTTTGGTGCAAAATTTTTATAAAAATATTAACGTATGAAAAAGTTATAGAGATTTTAATATTTGTTTTCGTGTTTTCGCAATAGAAGTTGTTTTCACATGATCCTTACCCTATATATATATATAGTAAGGATCATGTAAAAACCACATCTTTTTGCGAAAACCTAAAAACTAATACTAATACCTTCATAACTTTTTCATACGATAATATTTTTTAAAAAAATTGCACCAAAAACC
>JBCNJP010000020.1:15385453-15433465 GCA_039602395.1 Deinandra increscens subsp. villosa
TTATCTATTTTTTTCTTTTTTCTTGAAATGATTTCAAAATTACCAGTAACGTCTCTCTTTCTCATCCATTAATTTTTTCATTATTTTTTTTTTGGAACGATAAACACCTGGTTACTTAGAGGTCTCATTTTCTTTCTTGAATTGATTTCAATTGTTTAAGTAATTGAAATTGTGTTTTGTATCGAGTCCTTTATGCAAAACCTTGCTCAAAGAAGCCCCCCTCGATTGCTTCTTATGATCCGCCCATAGTGTTTGTATGAAAAGCTAGGTGCACAATGGAGTGGTCAGTGGTTAAGAGTGATCTTGATGTGCTGAGATAGATACTTGCCACACTTCTATTTACGCTTACAAATTATATTTACGCTTATAAAGCTTAAACTTGCTCAAAAAAGCCTTCTTATTTATTGTTTTTAAGATCGTTACTATTTGATTTTTCATTTTATATTTTCATAACAAATAGTATTCACTATTCTATTTTAGGCTTACAAAGCTTAAAAGTCTTCTTCTCTAACTATATATATAACTAGGTTAGTAACCCGTGTATTACACGGGTTGAAAAAATATTCATAATATGAGATAACTTTGAAAAAATGATATGAGATTTAAAAATTAAGAATGATATAACTTTGAGATTTTATCCAATAGTTATTTTATAGTAGTTAAGTAAAAAGTACCCTTTTTATATAATATAGTAAATTACAGTATTTTGTATATCGTAGTTGAAAAATAAATTGCTTAATGGTTTACTTTAAAATGTGTTGAGAATTACAATAATAAAAGTTATTATTATTATACTTGAATTTTCAGAGAATGTTAAATGATAATTAAAATATGTTGAATATGATAATTGAACTAATAAAAGTTATATTTTAGAATATAAAAGGGTGTTTGACATTTTAATATTTTAATTAAATAAATCAACCATCCTAATATATAATATTTTTAATTAATAAATAATAGTAACTATTATTATAAATTAAAAAATTGAGTGTTACATCTCTTAATATTAGAAAATTCAAATAACTTATAATTTGGTAAGTTAGTTAATAAATAATTTATGTAAATATATACTTAATGAATATTAATAACTATTTATAATTAATTTTAATTAAATGTAATGTTGACTTTTAGATTTAGAAAGTTGAAATATTAAATTTGGAAATTTTGAATTCTTAAATGAGGAAAATTTAAGATTAAGTGTGGTGTTGACAAGTGGACAAGCTTAGGTGGAGGCCCTAGAAAAATGACATGTGGCACCCAACTTATTGCTTTATTAGAATGAAAGATTTGGAATAAACAAGCTTTATTTAATTTTAGACAATTCTCTAATACATGTGGCTCTCACATAGTCACATACACAATAATGATATTAGAGGCTTAGAGCTTAATTTATTATATGTAAACAAGAAAATTATTACTATTATTATTATTATTATTATATTATTATTATTATCATTATTATTATTATTATAATAGTCCAGAAAGATATACCATCCGAAGTCCCACCTGCATCCACAGCATGCCAAATATGATTCCATTATTTGAGCCTTTGAGTTTTGGATAATATGATTATCTGTATATTTAAATTTGAATGATTAACATATTAATAAAATGTAATAAATAAATAAAGTGATTCTCATGTACAACCATTTCTTTATTAAATAATCAGTCGTTTATTGTACCAATAATATTTTTTAATCGTACTTAATATTTTAAAGTGTTACAAACTTATAAAAATATTATTAATAAGTTTTATTAGACATAATTCATTGTTCTGTCTAGTTGATTTAATTAAAGTTGGATTAAATAATGTAATCAATGTGATTAAAAATTGTTTATGTAGTTAAAAAGTTTGATTAGATATAAAGTATAAAACATAAGTTATTAAGAACTTGTCTAATAACTGTAAATATCGAAAATCAGCTAATGTTTTGGTTTTTTGCTCTCTCGAATAACATAGAAACCGAATAACTATTTAAAAATAGCATTATTTTTATAATCATATTGAAAATATCCTATATTTATAATTTTTTTTGAAAGGCATATTTTGATTCTCCAAGTAACCCCGATCATAGACGGACCACTAACACCACCCCAATCATTTCTATTCCCCAAGTAACCACCATCAGAAGCGATCCACCGACCACCATAGGTGAAAAAACTCTCCTTCAATTTTTTTTTATCACAAGTGAGATTTGAATCTAAGATCTTTTATTTTTGATGTTTTTAGTGTTTCATTAATTGGCACTGATACTACCCAATCATTTTCATCATCACTTTAGGTGAGAAAATCACTGGCCTACCCTGAAACCCCAATTTTTTTTTTTTTATCATAAATGGGATATGAATCAAAGATCTCACATTTTTAATGTCTCGGGATGAATCACCTCAACTACTTGGACTATGGATCGCGTGTGTCTCACCTATATTTATAATTTATTTATAAATTCTAAATGGAAGACAAAAAGTGAAAAAGCATTACATGCTCAACTGAAGTCTGAGTTACGCCTAACTAACTTAATTTAGCCGTTATCCAACTTGACCAATTCAAATATTTTTTTAACCTTTTTTTGACCAATTCAAATATTTACTTTTAACTTTTTATTATATAATTCTATTAAAACAATAACTAAATTATTTAGTAAAATACACACACGGTTCATGGTAAACAAAAAGACCCAAATTTTGTCTTAACTTTTAAGAATTTATCATTTATTTATTTTGATACCGTTAGAATAGAAAGCGTAAGAATTATTAAGAACTTATTTATTTGATCTAAACTATTTAGTTACGGGTTATCTTTTGGTAATTGGTTTATTGGGTACCTGATTAGACACGATAAGAACTGTTTAAAAAAAAATTCACTATGCAATTTTATACTTTTTTTAAAACAATTATTTTTAGTATTCTAATTTCATCATTTATCTTTTTTGATACATAAAACATATAATAACTATCACATTCAAACCACCAAAGTCAAGTGTTAAATGAGTGGTTTTCATGTTTGATATATGTGTTAATGGCGTCATTTCTAACCTGTTTAACATGATAAGACACGAATTGTCAGCCCTATTTATAGGATGACTATGTGTTTGTTTTTAAGTTTTCTTAACCTAATATTAAGAAAAACATAAAGAAATATTTAATTATTAAAACATCCGTCATCCCATATTTAATTCTTAACATAATATGTCGTTTTTACGCGTCTAGGGTTTGCTATTCAGAAAAAGTTGGCGACGCATCTTGTTGCCCGTCTTCCTTCTATAGTGCCTTGAGTCGTGTTTGTTTGATATTTTTGTTTTGGTTAAAAAGAACATTTATTATAATGTTGTTATCAACTTTTATAATGAAGTGACGAGTAATCGGATAACAAGTTACGCTACAACCCCTTTTGGATAGCAAAACCGATCCTACAACAAACAAAGTTTCGGGTCTTAGGGGACGAGAGATTACTATTCACGACTCTTTGAACCCTGTTAAAAATGCGACAATCTATGGGGCTAACAAGCTAAATGTATCAAAAACAAAATGGATAAACACGTGTTTATTCTCTAAACAATTTTTCTCGTGTTTAGCGACTTTACCCAAGTCCATCTTAAGCCCAACCCCACCCGCAAAAAAAACCAATTGTCCTTGAGCCCAACAAGATGTGATACTCCCGTAAGATTCACACAAACGTGTTTTCCCCCTACCCACCAAAACACAAGAATATCAGATGGTCATAAGGTAGACATCCCTTCAAACGGATCAATTGAAAAGTTAACGAGAGCTTCATTTTCATATATCAAACACTAGTTCTAGTATTGAGCGCCATCGTTGGTTCTAGTATGTATACATATATATGTAACTTCTAAAACAACAAGATCAATTTTTTTTTTCTTTACTCGATAGACCAACCAGCAACATGATTTAAACTCTTATTATCAAGAATAAATCATCCTTAACATCTCCATACCATTAACCTAAAAAATTCAATTCTAACCACTTAAAAAGGGACGCCACCTGTTAACATCTCAATAGAAAATATGATAACTAAATTAACTAAAAACTAATGTAAATTAAAAAAAAAAATTGAACCTCATATACAAACTATTTTCAAAATACATCTTCTAAATAGAGTAATAGACCATTATATAAGTTTGAATTTTAGTATGTATTTAAAGTGGCTTTATGCCTTCATCCGCCTACTAACCAAATTTTACATAGAATTCAAAGATTTTAAAAGTAACCAAAACATCTTTAAAAAAACCGAAGTGCCCAACTAACACCCTCCTAACCTCTTCTTGCAGTCTTTATCTTTCTTAATTTTTCTATCCGACACCCAAATATTCGCATTATCTAGAAGAAAGGATAAGAACCCCCAATTCGTTTCCTTTTCCTCCGAGTTTTTCCCCTCTCATTAAAGCCATCATATGAAAGAGTCAACAATCTACAAAATCTTGATTTTAAATACTTGAAGAATCAAAACAACAACACAGACTTCATTTCCGACCCTTTTGTCTTCAAATTTCGAATCTTCTTGAAGAAATTACAGAGGATGGATATGGATATGATGTATTTCCCACTTGGGAGGTCTTCTTATGAAGATTCTTTGAAGGTTATTGAGGCTGATATACAACATGCTAATGCTTTGTAAGTTAGTCTTTTTTTTTTCCCTTCATATGGGCGTTTGATCTTTTTTCTGTTTTTGGGGTTTTTGTGTGTGTTTTAAGTTGTTAAAGACTGGCTTATTGCCTTCGTTTCAGGCATGCTAATGCTTTATAAAGATAGTTTCTTTAGTTTTTTCATATGGGTATTTGATACTTTTTTCTGTTTTTAGGGTTTTGTGTGTGTTTCAAGGTGTTAAATACTGGTTTATCCCCTTGGTTTCAGGCCTTCTAATGCTTTGTAAATTAGTTTCATTAGTTTTTGTGTTCAAATGGGTGTTTGATCCTTTTTTTAGGGTTTTGTGTGTTTATCATGTTGTTAAATACTGGTTTATCCCCCAGGCTACAGGTATAATAATGCTTTGGAAGTTAATTTGTTTAGGTTATTCATATGGATATTTGTTTTTAGGGTTTTCTGTATACTGGTTTGTTGTTTTGGTTTCAAACATTTAAAGATGGGAAATTTTGATATTTTGGAAGGCTGGCTTATGGAATTGAAAAGCACCAAGTCTTTCATGGGATTCCATATGTTAGTTCTTAAAGGTGGAGTCTTTGATGAATCTTGCGGAACAAGATGAGCAAAAATTTGATTTTTGGGGTTCTGGTTCTTATCATGATGCTACTGTTTTATTAAGTTCATATGGCATTTTTGGGAAATTTTGGTCATAGTTGTTAAAGGCGCAGGGTGCACTCAAGGTGCTCCAAAGGGTGAGACTTGGGCCTAGGTGCTTAAAAAGTGAGGGTCCGAGATAAGAAAGGCGCATGACATAAACATACCATTTTTAGGGGATTTTAGACATGTTTTAGGCTTGTTTAGGGCTAGTTTAGGCTTTCTGAGGTTGGTTCCGGGTCCTTTCTTGAACGTTTTAGAACACTTGTGCCGAAATTTATAGGATTTAGCCTGCCCCTCGCCTAAGCCCCTGGTGTGCCAATGACAAATTGACAACTATGATTTTGGTCCAATATTGGCCCAACTTATTGGCTTGTTGAAAAACTAGATGTGAATCAAAGTTATTAAACTCCTATGTTGTTCCCTTTTGACTTTTGGATCTTCAAAGCAAACCAATAATGTCTTAGAATTAATAAAGAAATGGAAATCTATGCAGTTTGCTAACTATAGTTGACTTTTACAAAATATAAAGTTCTTGTTGCATTTCCTAGAGAACAATGGTTATGATGGGTTGACTAGTCAATGAGTTATGAGTCAAGTTATAACACATGACAAATTATCTTTTTTGTTACCTTATAAGAATTTATTGCTTATATAACTCTCATGAACTTTTCTTTTGGTTTTTCAATCTTCCAAATATGTATATCGACATTCACGTGCTTGCAACTGAAAAGTTTTCATGTTGAAATATAACTTGTTTGGCACCCGAAGTCAAAAGTAGGGGGCGTTTGGATTTGTTTGCAACTGAAAATTTTTCAAGGTTTCAAGTTAAAATAAACCCATGTTAATACATAATGGCATTGAATGTATAACACCACAAGTGATACATTATTTTTATTTCATTATCATGTTCTGATTCTTTTTCTGTTTTGATTCATGAAATTACAGGGCTGCTGCAATTCCTAGAGCCAAAGATGGTGCACGATTTCAAATGAAATTAGTCCATGATCAATTAACGCCTCTCATTATGTTCTTGCTACAATGGATAGATTCTTCGTGCACATGTCTCCTGCCTAGATACTTGAACCTTTTCAATATTATCATCTATAAGGTTAGATCTTTGATTTTGCTCATTAGACACGTCTCGAACCACAAAAAGTTTAACCCTTTTTTTATGAAGAAAATGCTAAGCGATAAGAGAATAATATATTATATATGAATAGTTCGTTACATAAAAAAATTTAAATATCTTTTCTTATAGGTTTATACAGATGGGAGACCAAAGATTTCTAGACATGGAAGGAAGGCAACTGTTAGTGACTTTTATGGTTAGTTATTATTTCTTACCGTTTTTATAAAGGTGAAAATTGTGACCCAATTACTTGCAAAAATGGGTCTATTTGGGTTTCCGTTTATAATTAAAATTAGTTATGAAAGGAAATGGGTTGAAAGCTCAGAAGTAGTAAAAAATGCATCTTTACTGCACAAAACCTACTGAATTACGTTATTGAAAAATTTGGATTATTATTCATATTGTCTTCGACCTGTACTACAAAGTAACTGATCCGTCACCCGCCCCGCCCCGCCCTGCCCTGCCCATTTGGCCACTCTTACTTTATTTTGTGTCTTTTTTTCGCATTGATTGATCCTGACTTGTTTAATATCAATCTATGCAGCCATCATACTGCCATCTCTTAGAAGGCTACATTATGACTTGGTGGAGCGGGATAATGGGCCGGGATTGGAGATATCTGGCCTGAAGAAACTAGGAAAAGACAAAAAGTTCACTAATATCGATTTGGAACGAGAAGATGAATGTGGGATCTGCTTAGAACCTTGCACCAAGATAGTCTTGCCTAACTGCTGCCATGCAATGTGCATCAACTGTTACCGCGACTGGTAATATTATATACATAACACCATTCATAAATGAGTTGTATACTACAACTGTTCATGGTCCGGTTCGGCCTGTTTTGAAGGAATTTCTGGGCCGAAGAAGCGGTAACTAAAGCTTTTGAAACCAGACCATTAGATAATCAAAACATTCTAGTAAAATGGTAGGCTTACAAAGTAGACCAAATGTTTTTCTTTGAAGTATTAAAGAGTTACGAAAAAGTGAAAAATAACAAACTTAAAGCATAAAAACAAACTTAATGCACACGGCACTAATCTTGTCCATTTGCTTCCAACTTGCAGGAACTCAAGATCAGCATCATGCCCGTTTTGTCGGGGCAATATAAAGAGAGTACAGTCCCGAGATCTATGGGTTCTAACTTGCGACGATGAAGTTATAGACGCTGATCTTGTCTCAAAAGAGGATTTGGTTTGTTTCTATTTATACATCAATAACCTCCCTAAAGACTCTCCAGATGCCATTTTCTTCATGTTTTATGAGTATCTAATATGATACCAAGAGACTAGAGAATATGTTGTATAGAGGGTGAAAATCTAAAAAAAAAAAAAAAGAACACATAACAAAAGAGCCGACCCGCGAAATGTAGATAGCGGTCGGTTGTAATTGTAATTATTCTTTCTTCAAATTATTAACATGAAAATAAATACAAACTTGTTTATTCCTATCTTAACCTATATCTTTGTATTGTACAAATCTTGTTCCCCTGAATTTATTAATTCCGGGTAGCTATCCGGGTCTTGTCGGGTCGGGCTGGGTTACTTGGGAGCAGCTTTGTTCTTCATGAGCTCCTCAAATGGTGGATGACAACACCCTTGATTTATGTATTGATCTGTCATGTGAAGGTTCATAGATTCGGTTGGATGAATCCCATCCCAACTGATATATTGACTCGGATCACTGCATATGGAAGTACCCGAAGAACCGCATAAAGATTGAATATTGAAATTCATGTCATCTTGTTTCACGGTTGATCCACAACAAGTTTTATTGACCTCTTGGATTTTGTATTTTTTCGCGTCGTTCACAATCGCGAAGTATGCTTTCCAAGAATCTGCATATATGATTGTAACATCTGGGAACAGTTTTCTGTACAATTCTAATTTGGCTTGCAGGATCTGGTTGTGGATTATGACTGCTGCGTTTACAATCGTGGAACAGCCTGATCGGTCCCGAAGGCTTAACGGGGTTATGGAGATGTCGAGTGGAAGACAACCGAGGGGTGGTAAGCCTTGAACTACTATGTTCTTTGCACCATTTCGTATTAATGTCTGTATGGCAATATATGTTAGTGATTTCTAAAACGGGTCGATTTGGGTTATATTTCATTCAAACATTTAAAAGAAGAGTAAATTGTCATTTTCGTCTCTATGGTCTGTACAAAATTGGCAATTCAGTCAAATAGTTTAAAAATTGCCAATTTCGTCCCTATGGTTTTCAAAAAATTAACAATTCTATCCAAAACCAGCAATTTTTTGGACTGAATTGTCAATTTTTTGCAAAACTACAGGGACAAAATTGGTAATTTTTTGCAAATCATTGGACGACGTTGACATTTTTTTGCAAACCATAGAGTGTCTGGTGCAATTTTTAACCTATTGGACTGAATTGACAATTTTGTGCAAACCACAAGAACGAAAATGACAATTTACTCCTAAAAAATGATTACTTTTAGATATATGAAGATATTTGAAAACTCGTGACAAAACCTTGTTTAATGCATATGAGAAACCATTTTAGTATCATATGTTATGAGTTGTTTAGGACATAAGTTGTCCTAAAAATCACTGTACCGACCTGATACTATATGATAACTCGTCGGTACTGTATGATAACGTTCGAGAGCATTTACATGAATGCTATTTGCCATACGTACCCGGACAAGTTCAATTGTGTACATAACCGATGACTTGGCTATTGATTTAAGCGGAATCTTAGATCCGACTGCACGTGAAAAATCATTGATTCCAATCTCCCCGACCCAAAACAACACGGTTTTCATCTTCTCGGCACACCCTTTTTGATCCAAGTCCTTGCATAAGTGCTCTATTTGGTACTTTTTGTACCAATCCAACTCGGTCATTATACCTAGGGGCGTGCCTTTCCATAGAAAGGCTCGAGCCAACTTAGACAAAAGGTCGTTTGCTAGAGTCGTTGCTCCGGCTATGGCGAAGTTTACACCGCTAGTGAAGTTGGCTATGGTTTGTTGGTAGGGAGGTAAGACCGGCAAGCCTAGGGAGTCGGTTATGAAGTCGATGACTAGACGACCATCACTTAACCGGTTGGAGCCCTTTCCGAATGTGGTGGAGCCGTACGGTGAGCTCAAAGAACCCGAGAATGATACCGTGAGACTGCCCATGAATTTAGCGTTTCCCGTGTCCGTATACGAATCTCCGAAAGCACATACGTGCGAGAAACGACCTTTGAAGCGGTTGTGGAACGGAGTTGGTTTCTGTGGTTCTTGTGGCGGTGGCGGGTTTTGTTTCGGGTCTTCCGGAGGTGGCGGGTTTTGCTTCGGGTCTTCTGGTGGTGGCGGGCTTTGTCCCGGGTCTTGTGGCGGCGGCGTGGCGTCTTGTGGTGGTGGAATTTTTGGTTTTGGTGGAGATTTTGGTTTCCGTTTTTTGTCGGGTGGGCAATTCGGGTCGTATGGTGGTGAGATTTTTTGTTTCGGATCCTCGGGAGGTGATTGTGTCGGATCTTGTGGTGGTGGTTTTTCTTTTCTATGTGCAAATGCAGGATAAAGAATTAAAGATATGAAAATAAGCATAAGAGGAAGAGAGATACATTTGAAGGTCCTCATTGTTAGAGTTTATGGAAATTAGCCCTAAATCAATCTTTAGAATATATTTTAGATCCTCTCCTTTTTATAGTATCTGTTTGTCTTGATTTTAGGAACATTAAAGGTCAAAATTGGTTTGAAAAATGGTTGACTATCAAGCTTTTAATAAAATGGTGGTGTGCAATATGTAATCTAAAATGGGTGATCATCACTATTTTGAGTTTTGTGTGATTTTGTTAAGTTTGTGATTAAATTAGCGGCTAATGAATATAATAAATAAATGTTAAATAATTCTTCTATAAACATAATACAACTTTTTTGCAACTTCTTATTGCATATTGTCTTTATACCGAAAAATAAAAGACCGTGTAAGACGAGACGAAAATGGGTTAGTGTAACGAGTTGTAAATATTTAATAATAAAAAAAAAAAGTCAAGTTGGATTTAGATAATCTAAACAATGATTGATTGTCGACACTAATCCAAACTATCAGTTTGGTTAATGACAATCCCAGCTTTCATTTTTATTGTCAAGGACAATCCCAACTTTCATTTTCGTTGTCAAGGACAATCACAACAGTGCAATAATCATATATTTACACTTGCTTCCCGCTTCTTTTTGCCTTTATGTTTTCCCAGTTTGTTCAGAATCACCATTACGAGTGGTAAATCAAGTATAAATGTATGATAATTATGATTTATGTCACGAGGGTACTCGAACGAATAATAAAAAATAAAATTTTCACTGATAAAAAAGGATAGTATAGATTATTATGTACCAATAAGCATAATTTAAAACATAATTTCGATTATTAAAAATGAATTTGCCATAATAATATAATTTAAAGTGCAACTTGCCATTAACATTAATATATATAAACCACGACCATCTACGGTAAAGAAAAGTTATGCTATATATTTTCTTTAAGAAATGCTGAGAGGGAGAGTCAGGGCTCCGTAAAGCGAGCCGTCCTTGAAACATCCTAGACGCACACACAAAGAGGAAACCATCTTAACGGAAAACTCCCTTAACTTCGGAACGAACCCAAACCTCATACCTACTCGTCCAAGTTATATATGGAAAGTCCAATCATCATCGTCCCAATAGGGATTCGAACCCGATTTTTCCAAAATTTAAAGAGCCAGGTGGCATTGAGGTAAAGTTAAAAAATTATGCTATTTGAAATAATATTCCGGTAAATTTCAGTACGACGTCGTATTGAAGGAGTTCTGACTTAGCGGGTCTCTATCATGTGTTTGCGCACACTGCAAATACGTTAAAACCAAATTCGACCGTCTTCCTTCTACACCTGCTCAACAACAAACCCCCAAATCTCCACCATTTTCAAAATCGTATGCTTCAAAATCATATTCAACTCTAGTCGCATTCGTCCTCCAATCTAAGGTATCTTCTTAACCTATTTGCTTCTCAGGTCAACTACTTGATATCGAATGAATTTCGAGGAAAATCTTAATTCAGTTGCAGATCTAATTGTTTCAATATTCGATCCACAGAAATGGAAGTGGATAATGATCTGGAGCAGGTTTCGGGGAGTCCCACAGCTGGAGAGAACGAATTTGTTCATGTAGAGTCTGTTGATTCTGCTCAAACGGATGGCGGTTCTGTTGATCAGGTGAGTCTAGTGTTTATTTAGTTTCATCTTTGTTTCAATCTGCAATTAGTTGCGTCAATTCGTAGTTGTAGACTCGTAGGGTTTATAGTGTTCTAGTATGATGTTCCATCTGTTACGTATCAAATTAGGGTTGAAAAAAATACTAAAGCCAAGCCAAGCCAAGCTCATTTAGGCCGGGCTCGCTTAAACTTAACAAAGCGAAAAGCTCGAGCTCGGCTCGATTCCAGCTTTATTTTTAAAGCTCAAGCCTAGCTAGTGAAAGAATTATTTAAGTTTGGGCTTGGTTCTTTTATTATTAACTTTTATAATCAAATTTTTATATATTTATAAATATACTTTTTATATAGAAAATAATCCATAGGATTTACTTATTTTTTCATAATTTTATAGGAAAATTGGATTTAAATAATCTCATCTTTTACCTATTGGCTAGCTATAATCCCACATTTAAATATCATTTCCAACACTCCCAACTTTCACCCAATTTTTTTTTAATGGACCCGCCGTTAACTTTTTTAACACCGTTAAATACCTCGTTAAATACCTGCTGACGTGGCGTGGTGACATGTAATTATTATTTTGAAATATATTTAATAAATTACATAAATTTGTATAAATGAAATGCTCTTTAAGGCTTGCGATGTAAAGCTCGGGATCGAGCTCGTTTGTTAAACGACCCCTATTTCAAAGCTTGAGCTCGGCTCGAGCACGTTAAGGCTTGGCTCGTTTTGAGTTTTTTATTGATTCGATCTCGAGTAGCTCATGAGTGGCTTGGCTGGTTTCCATCCCTAAAAAAACATTAAAAAGTTGTACTCTGACTATTTTCTCCACATATATAGCTCTAAATGATTTAAGACCTATTCATCAATTGGATTATTTTGCACATGTTTGTTGTTCAACTTATGATATCATTAATAGTTTAATACACTATTGCTATTTGTGTTGATAAGTGAAAATTAGCAAGCTACTTTCAGGTTGAGCATCTTGAGCAGGATGATGGAGTAGTGATTACAGGAGTGGATACTTTACAAGATGAGTTGCACGATACAATAACAAACGAAGATGGGGGAAATGATGAGTTTGTAGATTGTCCGGATGACTTGGTTTCTAATGAAGCAAGGTCTCCCGGTAGTGGAAGTATGGCCCACCAGCATCCATTTGGGGATGATACAGAAGATATTCGATATAAAGCGTATGATAATGAAAAGGAAATCATTCCACAGGACTATGAGGTGGGTTGCCACTTGTCACCTTTTCTGTACATAAATATGTTGCAGTTGTGATAACTGATAACTAAGCTTTTCTTGCAGGAAGAAAGAAGGGTGTTGATGAGAGAAGTTAGTAATCTTCATTATCAACTCAAGGCTCTAAGCAATCAAAAGTCATCTATTGGTGAAAACAATGCCGATGGTTCTTGTGATCTTGCATTAGGAGTAGAAGAGGGTGGTGAAAAGTCCAATTTGTCTCTGCATGAGATGGTAAATGAGTGCTCCAAGTTTATAGAGATTTCTGTGAATGAGCGGTTACAGTCTGAGGGCACAATCAGAGAACTCTATGCCACCTTGCATATGAAGGATAAAGAGATTGAGAATCTTATGATAAGGGTCAATGAACAGTCACAATTACAAGATTTGTCATCTCTTGAGGTCGTTGTAGATAGGATTTTATCTTCTCTTGTAGTTTATTCAGAATTGCCTGATACATCTGTTAGTGGGAAGTTAACTTATCTTGAAGAAAACACATCTTATTTACTCCAGAAATACAATTATTTACTTTATGAAGTTGAAATGCTTGCCCATTGTTTGGCAGAGGTTAAGCCAGATTTCCAGATGGAGAATTACATGGAGACGGTTTTTTCTTCTTTACGGGAGGAGTTGGTTGGGCTAAAAAGGAAAGAACTTGAGTTCACTGAAAAGAATACCATTTTAGAATATAAGCATGGAAAGCTAATGGAACAACTTGACAAAAACAGAGAAACAATTGAGTTGCTAAATGCAGAAATTGGGAAACTTAAAGGTCAAGTTGAACAGGAGAAAACAAGGTATGGTAATACAAAAGAAAAGCTCAGCATGGCTGTAACAAAAGGGAAGGCATTGGTCCAACAACGCGACTCATTAAAGCAATTGGTTGCTGAGAAAACCAGTGAACTAGATAGATGTTTAGTTGAATTACAAGAAAAGTCAACTGCCCTAGAGGCTGCTGAGTTGAGGAATGGTGAGTTGACTCAGACTGAAATATTGGCTAACTCGTTGCAACAAGTTCTTATGCAACGGGATACGGTCCTTGGAAAATGTGCAGAACTTCTTTGCCATGGGTTACCAGAAGTTGCACAATTTCCTGATTTGGAATCTCAAGTTAGCTGGGTATTGGAATCTTATAACCTTGCCAAAGACCAATCTATTAAGCTACACGATGAAAATAATGCATTAAAAGAGGCCACTAGTGCACAAATTGACCATTTAACTGCATCATTGTTAGCAGAATCACAAGAGAAATACTATCTTAAAAAGGAGCTAGAAGAAATTGCATCCAAGTATGAGGAAATTGTTGAGGAAAATAAGCAGATGGTTGCTATTCCTGAATCATCACCAATGGACATTGAAGTAATTGAAAAGATTCAAAGTTTGTTGTATGTAAGTGATCTAGAATCTAAGATATATGAGCAAATTCTTGAGTTGGAGCTGGATGATCGATCACATGAGATTGTGAAGATTTTTGAAGAACTTCATGCATCAAAAGATGAGCTGAACTCTTTGCAGTTAAATCTTCAACGATCTGAGGATAAAGCTTCTTTATTGAGGGAGAAATTGTCTATGGCAGTTAAGAAAGGAAAGGGTCTTGTACAAGAACGTGAGAACATGAAACAACAAATGGCTGAAAAGAATGCTCAGATTGAGGCATTAATGGTTGATTTTCAGAAACAAGAGTCAACATTGAGTGACTACAGGGATCAAGTTGCAAACTTGCACTCTGAAAGGGATCAAATTGGGCAGTTTTTGGCCGAAAGCAATATGATGTTACAGGCTATTATTGAGATAATTGATGGTATTAATATTACTTTTCCTTTAGAGTTGAAAGAACCAGTTGAGAAACTGAAGTGGTTTGCAATATATTTAAGTGAATGCCAAGTTGCCAAAGCTCAAGCAGAGAGTGAGCTAGGAGATGCAAAAGATGAAGCTGGTCAACTCACCAGCAAGTTGACTGAAGCTCTGGTCAACATGAAATCCCTTGAAGATGCATTATTGGTTTCCGAGAATAATGTTTCTCAGTTATCTGAAGAGAAAAAAGAGCTAGAAGTTTTAAAGTTTCAGGCAGAACAAGAAGTGGAAATTTTGAAAGAGGAAATCGGTACATTGAATAACAAGTTGATCGAAACCCTAAAAACCTTGAATTTACTGGAAGATAAACTTGCAGGTTCAGAGAAAGCCATCAGTTTACTAACTGAAGAGAAGAGGGAATTAGAGATTGGCAAGTGTCATTTTGAAGAGGAATTACATAAAGCAATGGGTGAAAATACTTCTCAGACAAGCAAGTTTCAGGAGGCATTGTCACAGGCAGAACACAACATATCTGTGCTCATGAGTGAAAAAGAAGAGGCTCAAATTGAGGCACAGAAAGTTAAGGAGGAAGTTTCTTTTCATGCAAGTAATCTTGATGATGCTAAAAAGACTATAAAGTCCCTTGAAGATGCAATCTTTCAGTTAAACACAAATGTTTCTCAGTTTTCACATGAAAAAGAGAAGGCAGTAGATAATAGAACTATATTAGAGAGTGAGATAAAGAAACTCAAAGAAGAAGCTGAACATGAAATTTCAACCCTAAAAACTGAACTGATTACATGTAGGCATGAGTTGGCGGCTGTGAATGATAAATGGGCCCCACAACTGTCGGGTTTCGTTGGAAATCTTCAAGCGCTGTTGAAAGATGAATCTTTGTTCTCATTGCTCAAGCAAGGTTTTGAGAAAAAAATCGAAAGCTTTAAAGAAATAGACCAGCTTCTAAAAGATATGAAGGATAATTTTGATATAGAACAGCTGCAAAATCATCCTGCTATTGAGGTAACATAAAAAACAATTCCTTTTCTGGGTTGGAATGTCAGTTTGCTATATAGCTAGAGGTGGGCAATTTTTACTCTTTAAGCTAAAGGATGTAATTGAAACAGAAAAGGGTCTAACAGGTTAATAATCATCTGAAGCGTATTTAAGTGCATAGAAACCTCCTAACCCGCTTTATTATTATTATTTCTTTTTGGTGATTATATAGTTTCTATAATAATCATATTTTGCCGGTTAATAATTTAAAAATAGAATAAATAATGGAGAAGTGGAGAAAAGGAGTGTTTGTGGGTCGGCACTTGGCCCAGTTGACCTTGTCCGTTTTTCCCTGCTCAAAAATGAGTTTTAAGTTTTAACCCCTATCGCAGTATCCAATCCGCCTGACTGCTCGTTTTTCACATCTAGTTATATCTATTCTGTACGTTAAGCCATTAAGTCTTAACTCTTAAGCATCAAACTGTTTTTTATATATATTTTCTCATCATCTAGGAATCAACTCCCTACACACATTTAAGTAATTAGGGAACCAATCCAGATTTTTTCTCATATCACTCCTTTTTCAATATTGGTCAACCACAACCTTTTGTCTTGTGGTTTGCATGACTTGTATACCAACAAATTATCTCATATGGTCATATTTACTCATTTATATTTTATTTTAATGTTTGTCACTTTGTCTCCTAATCGCACTTATGATTTACAGGAAAATTTTCAATCGCCAATTTTCATCCCTGCTGGCTTTAACTATGATTGGAACAGTGGGATGATTGATGATGAGTTTAATGCAGATTATACTAAGGATATTGGTTCATATGTTGGAAAAACTTTTGATAACTTAAATACCAAAAACCAAATTCTAGCAAGTCAATTTGGCAATTTCTCAACACTCATTGATGACATAATTGGATCTTTGTTGAAAAAACTAGAAGCAATAAGGAATACTATTCCATTTGTGGTTCAACAAAAAACATCCTTGCAACAAAAAGTGACGAACATGCAGATGGACAAAGAAATGCAAGATAATAAAGTGGTAATGCTGGAAAATGGCATTAAAGTTCTAGTATCTGCATGTGCCGCCGTCACCAAAGATTTGAAGTTCCAACTTGAAAACAATATGCTGCAAACTGACCCCACCATTGGGCCAGAAAAAGCGTATCCTGACCTGTTAGTAGTTGATGATGTGGAAGAAGCAGATGTTAAGGTTTCTGCTGATGAGTTGTTATTAGCTGCTAGAAACGTTCAAAGTGTTGTGGAACAACTTGTTGGCGTAAAGGAGAACATGTCCATTACAATTGAACGTTTACAGACTGAATTAAGGAAAACCAGTTCAATGTATGACAAGTCAAGAGAAGCCGTTGAAGAATTACATGTTGAATTAGAGAAAACCAGTTCAATGTATGACAAGTCAAGAGAAGCCGTTGAAGAATTACATGTTGAATTAGAGAAAACCAGTTCAATGCATGATAAATCGAAAGGAGTAGTTGAAGAATTACAGGGTGAATTGGAGAAAACTGAGTCAATGTATGAAAAAGTCAAAGAAGAAAATGATGCATTCCAACAAAGAGTTTTTAAGTTGGAGACTGAACTAGATGCATCTAGAAAAGATTGTAATGAAATGAGCTCTAGATTAGAAGATTATCTGTCAAAAGAGGACAAATGGAATGAAAGAGAAAGAGAGTTGTCTGTTCCAAGCATTTCATCTGTTAAAGATCATGGTAAACTTTTGTTTCTATTGATGATAATATATTTGATTATAATTTGTAGTCATGAAAGTCATACACTCTATCATTGAGTAGAGGCGGCAATTTTAGTCTATTTACCTAAGAACGGGTTAATGTGGTTTATGTTTATCACTAATGGGTAAAATTGGTAAAATATAAAGAATGACGGTTAAAAAGTAAACGGGTCGCAAGTTGCCCAAAGTGTAATTTCTAATTTCTTTATATGAAAAGGGTTCGCTAACTATAGTCCTTAGGGCTATGGTTATGTTTACCATAATTAGAACATAATCTTTAATCCATGCATATTTTCCATATTAATAAGGAATCCAATTATGAAATACTTAATTCTTAACATGGAAAGTGATCTTAAGATTCTTTATAACAAGGTGAAGCTAAGTGTTTATTAATTATGTTAAGCTTAGTTATCTATAAAAAAAAAAGATTTGGTCAAGTGTTTTGTCAATCTGACCCAAACAAAAGCTACCCGTTATTTTACCTGGACTTCGACCCATTATTATTCCACTCATACCATTGATTATGTTCTACTTGTCTCTAATCAGATTTTCATTATTTTCCAGAGGATGATGCTGAGAAAGCTCTTTTATCAGCTTCACAAATAAAAACCCTGTTCGATAAAATAGATGACATCACAATTCCTTTCCCAAACCTCGTAGGAGACGAACAAACTCAAGATTTAAATCCTGTTGAAAAACTCTTCTATATAATTGATGGTGTAAGTGAATTGCTGGACCAGTTGACAATGTTGACTCATGCCAAAGAAGACCTGCGGTCAACCCTCTCAAAACAAGCCCTTGAAGTGGACCATTTGAAGGGGGAGTTTAAAGATGGGTTGCAGAACATTATTCAAAAGTTAGGAGGTGATGAGTCTATTGGAGTCAAGAAACCTGTTGACGTGGAAGGATTGCTTCTCATACTAGATAGGCTTGTTCAGGGCATGGTTCTGGATGGTCAAAGTTCAAGATCCAAATTGTTGGAGACCCAAAATATAGCAGAAGAATTATCAAGCAAGGTTAAATTACTGGAGGATTTTATTGAAAATAGGACAGGTGGACCGGACATGATTCAGGAAAGAGGTGTCTTTGGAGCACCTTCCTTTTCTGCTGGGTCAGAAATATCAGAGATTGATGATCAGGCATGTGTTTTATTGCATCTAGAATTGTTTGTCTGATGCTAAAGTGTTGTTAATCTAGAGGTGGCAATATCGACCCATTTGCTTATGAATGGGTTGATTATGTTTGATAACTAACGGGACAAACGGTAAAATAAGAAAAGGTTTAGCTAAAAAGAAACTAGTCAACGGGTCGAAACTCAACATGTTTTTCTTAGGCATTAACCTTCTACATCATTTTATTCAGAAAATTAGATCTTTATTGAAATAAAGTAAATATTTTAATCATAGTTGAAAGTTGAAACTGGAATTATGTACAGTGCATACAATATTTTTGACAAAAAGTGTTCCGAGTCAACCTGGCCCAACCATTTACTTATGAATGGTTCAAACAGGCAAAATAAACAATGTCTGCTACAAAGGAAAGTAACCCAAAGTGGGGTTTTGAGGCATAAAACCTCCTAATTAGTTTTATCGGAAACGTTAGGTTATTATGAGGATAATGAGTTTTCTAATCCTATGTGAAACAGAAATTATTTATAAAAAAACATAGAATTTTGGGCAAAAAATGCTTCTGTCCAACCAGACCTGATCCGTTCACAATGACAATTTTGACCCAAACCAGTTGTGTAACCTGTTACCAACCCTCCCAATTTGCTGCATCAAAAAACTTTTATGCTATAAACTTGTATCTAGTAACTATAACTGGCCTAAATTTCTTCCATATCTTGTCTCATATTTTAGCGGTAATGGGCTCTCAAGCTCACCAAAAAAATAGCATAACATAGATCTATGAGTTTATACTTATATTATCTTAATGTATAATGTTCTATTACAGGTTACAGCTGGGAAAGTGGGGTTGCCTTTGGCAGCCTCTGCTGCCCAAATGAGATCTTTAAGAAAGGGATCAAGTGAGCAGCTTGCAATTACCATCGACTCAGAGTCTGATCGTTTGCTTGACAAAGCTGAAACCGTTGAAGATAAAGGTTTTGATTTAAAAGAGATTATATCGTTTATTCTATATTAGGCTGCATTATGTGGGAACATTTTATTGAGTTTTATGTTTTCAGGTCATATATTCAAGTCACTCCATACATCGGGTCTTGTACCAGTCCAAGGGAAGATGATTGCAGATCGAATCGATGGAATATGGTAAGTGTTTTAACGGAATTTGATTTATAACCCTTTTCTTTCATGAAAATTGGAATGTTTCTCTTTTAACCGTAAACCAAATGTCATTGATGCACAAAAATAAGAAAATCATGAAGATCTAAATCAACCTCATTGATTCTTTATAAAGGGCACATTAGGCAAGCAAGTATTTTAGATTAAAAAGTTACCCGAAAGAGAAACTTTTGACTTAAATGAAACAAAGTTTTACTAGTGGGATCGTTCGGAGTTTGATTAGTTTCTAGAGGTGGCAAGATGGGTGTTTTAGGTAATTGGTCAAACTGGGTATGGATCGACCCACAAACCCAAATTCGTTTTAAAACTCTAGTAAATAATATGATTAGACACGCCAGTTACGATTACAAAAAACATTATGCTTACAAAGATAATTTAAATCTTCGAATAAAACGAGTTATAGGATAACGCTTAACCTATTCCTGTTTTATCTCATTTTTTTAAAAACCCCTGTTGGTTCGTGGGTGGATCACCGGATTGAGTAACGGGTCGAATTACGTTCTTGTTGATCTACAAACCACTCATTAATTCTTTTACAAATAACAGTTTGCTATTACAAAACAATATTATTACACTGATAATATGAATCTTTGAATAAAACGAGTTAGGAGGGCCTATCTACTTTTCTTATTTAATCCGTCTGAGATAAAACACAACCTAATACAACCCATTCATAATCAAACAGGTCAAAATCGACTCCTCTAATATTAGTTCCTAATGGTTCCACTCCTCTGCTTGTGTACAGGGTCTCTGGTGGTCAAGCCTTGATGCGCCGACCAAGGGCCAGACTAGGGCTTATAGCTTATTGGCTTATGTTGCACCTATGGCTTCTTGGCACTATTTTGTGACCATGGCTAGTTGCGGCATAGATAGATAGCTTCATTGTTTCACATCCTTTTTTTTTCTTCTCATTATATATATATATTTTTTGATGAATTTATATAGATGTACAAATTAACAGTCATGGTGTTCTTTTGATTGTCCACAATCAGATTTTAGGGATTTAGAGAATACATAACAATAAGCCTCCATGTTCATGGAGAATTATATTTATATTTAGTAATGATAGATCATTGAACTTTTATTGGTTGTTTGATCGGCTAAGTGGGAACAATATATGTAATGTGAATTGTGACGTAGTTGGTAAATCTTTAGGTATAAATGTATAATTTTTATAAATATTGGATGACTTTGTTAGTGTCATAAAATTACTTTTGTAATAATGATAATATTTACCCACCCGTACGCAGCATTCATACGACCTGTTTACGAACGAAATTATGGTCCGTATGATAGTGGTATAATGCGTACAAGTTTAACAGTCATCATGTCGGATGAATGTCATTGTAAATGAGTTTATGGTTGGTATGGAACGAAAGTAAAAAAAGTTAAGTGGTATAAAACGTAAAAGTTTAAAAGTCTCGTGGTGAATGTATAAAACTATAGAAGTATATTAAAAGCGAAAGTAGTACGTCATCAGTCGCATTTAACAATACGACTCATGTAAGATTTTGGTATACGTGAGTGTGAGCTAGAGGTGATCTAACCCATTTTTTAGTCGAAATGGTTTGGTTAGGGATTGGTCAAAACCGGTTTCAACCCAAACCGGTTCTGTTCACAAATCGGTTTTTACTCAAAATACTCGAATCTTATAGGAATCGATTCGGATCGGTTTCAAACCGGTTCAACTGGAACTAGTTCTTTAAACCGGTTTTTGATTATTTTTTACGTTAACTTCATGAAAATTTCAAATTTGATTTAAAAATTTACCGAAAGACTAAATACCGTTTGAAAACCGGTTACGGAAAAACATAAACTTGGTAACTACAGTTATGAACCTAAAACCGTAGAAAAAAAAAAATCAGAAGATGGCCGATCTTGTCGATTCCCCAACTTCAGTAGTCGATTACCGGCAACAGTTCGAGCCAGTCTTTAATACCTGGCGTTGGAATTAGATTTGAATAATATACTACACATCTTGCATCGAACCCTTCTGGTACTATCAGACATCTCACATAAATTATAGCTTGTTTAAACTTTCAGGACACCTTGTTATTAGTATGATCATCAACATGATTCATGCAATCCCCACCACGTGTTTGATTTCCATAGTTAACCATTTGAGCGTCTTATTAATGTTTAAGAAATCGTAAGAGAGCGTTCTTATTGCTGTCAACTCAACCAACATCACCACATATTTATAACAATTTAAGGGGAAAAAATTATAAAAGAATTTTAAAATGGTCAAAAACCACACACGACAATAATTACTCGATTTTTTACTACGTTTAGAAACCGTCATAAACCGGTTCTTGAAATCGGTTCAGTAAGTCTGGATGTGGGTTCACTTAGAAACCGGCCCAGTTTAAACAGAACCGGTCCACTACCGGTTTGGATTCACGAACCGGTTTTTCTTCACAAGTGGGCAAATTTGGTCAAAGTTTAAACATTTGAAATGACCTAAAGTTGGACTTTTGAACGATCAATGACTTTCGGTGTCCGATTTTCCAATAAGAACAGCGGTCCTCCGATCGAGTGCGATTAACAGCAGGTGGCCGGCCGGCGGTATTAACTCACCGCCGTACAAATGACCGGCTGTGACGTCATCGGCGGCTGTCCTAGCGACTACGTTGCTCTTGCCGTTGCTACTTTCTCCTTCCTACTGTACGTCTCTTTTCCCCAATTTGCTCACTCTATACTTAAATGTATGCAATTACGCTATCTTATTTGCTGATTTGGATGAATGAGCAGTAGATACCTTACGATCGTATCTGATTAGAAATTCTGTGATCCGACCTTCAGGATTGTAATAATAATTATTCCATAATACTTCGAATCCGGATGCAATTACGTAATGGATTTTAACAGGATACTTACCGAACCTCGTTTAACTTCAGATCGTTTAAAATGATATTGATCCTAGATTTGCAGAACAGTTCATACGGATTTGCATTTGGTAAACTACTTAGATCTTAAGTTTGCTGAATTTTCATATGATTCGGTTTAACCGTAATTGTTGCTTTAGTTTTGGCGATTCAGTTGGTTTTGATGGTGACTTGTGAGTATGTAACAGCTAGTGGAGGACTGTTCTAGTAGTTAAGATGGTTTGTATTTCAAAATTAACCTTCTAATATTCATAAGAATGTATTGATGGTGATTTCATCCTAGAAATGATGTAATAGAAATGTATTCTTTTACTAAAGTGGACTAACATGAAAACTCAAACTTTTGGAAGTGTTGCTGCTCATATGTGCATGTTTATAATGAATGTAGTTTTGTCTTGCAGCCTTTTACTGAGGTCGACTTTTCCTTTTTTAATTCACAAGGCTCCTATACCTAAAGGAAGTAGTTTTTGGATCCCAACAATTCAGACCATGGCTAGCTTCAATCTCTTGCTGTCACTTGCGGTAAAGCTATTTTTATTTTTTTTTGGAAAGTCAGGTTCCTTTTTTTTAATTGTCTATGTCACTCACTGATCAAATCAAACATCTAGTTATTATGTATTTCAAGCTCAACTTCTCACATGAGAGGAAATCTAAGTATGCATGACATAGTTATCTACTTATCTATATTCCTCATTGTTTTTTAAGCACAATTGAAATCCTTTTTTTTCTAGAATCACATGGCAATATAATTATCGCCAATCAAAAGGAGCATCCTAACCCTTCATCCTTGCCGATGCCTCTCTCCCATTTAACGGCTAGTTTGTTAAGTGGGATTCCCAGGGACTCGTTTTTTGATCTCTACATCTTAGTCCCCGCTGAGAGGTTATTCGCAGAATTGTTATCACAAACATCAGACTGTTTGAATTTTGAACACAAGTAGTGCTAGATTAATCATCATCAAAACAAGATTATATCAAGAGTTTTAACCGCTTTGAGACCACATATAGATTGAGCTAAACGTCTAGCAGGATTCTATGTCATTATTATTAATCAATTTCTTAGAAACAAGAACATTGAAGTAAGATTTACCTGATGGTATAACCAATTTAGGACATTGTGTTAAGGTTTGTCATTTCCAGTAATGATGTTAAGTAATCCGATGCAAGGATTTCTCACAAGTTATTGGTGCTATTCAGTGTGAGAATTATTATGTCATTAAGGCATAATTAAGGGTATAATTTATAACGCCATAAATGGTTGAAGGCCACATTAATTGGAATATTCTTATATGTTTTAGTATCTTATTACTCCACATTTTGTATTAGCATTATTACTGGAACATGTGTTAATCTGTTTTCACCTTCATGCAGATGTCTCTTAATGTTGTGAGGTTTCACAGGAGGCATTGGTGGCAATCCTGTTATGTCTGGGCAGGTTTATTTTCTTTTTCTTTACTTACTAAATTTACACTCTATGTTCATTTTTGTTTGTAAATTCATGTTCGCCTATAGCAATTTCTTGGGTTCAGTTTGGGTCAATGCTCCACTTGGATTTGGATTGTTGTTGAGCTGTCGCCTCATTCAAGCAGCCCACCTGTACTCTGTGTTTGTCAAGTAAGTTTAATAATTTTATTTCTTTAATGTTTTCCGATGCTTTTACTTATTTCTCTTTGCTCTATGAAAATACTATGTAATACAAATTAGGGTTGTGCATTTTTTTATGTATGTAAAACTATGCTCTCATGTGATTTTCAGGAGGCGTTTATTTCCTATAAGATCATATATTAGTCTTCCACTCGCTCTTCTGCCATGGGTTGCCTGGGCTACATGTAAGACAGTTGTCATTTTCTGCTTTGCTGTACTTATTTTAGCATTCACTTTTTTGTTGCATGATTTAATCCGTCTATGATAGTCAGTAAAACGTGATTATTGTAGGTGGCAATATTGACTCGTTCACTTGTGAATGAGTTGTTGCAAGTTATCTGTTTTATCTAATGGATCAAACATGTGAAATAACTCAATAAGTAAAGCTAAGAAGGAAACTGGTTGAACGTGTGGAAGGTCACTAAAGGTGTACTTATAATGCATAACTCTACCAAATAATCTGGAAAAGAATGGGATTGTTATTGAAACAATATATTTTTTTTGCAATCATATTTGGCACACTTAATAATATAGAACTTAACAACTTTTAACGAAACTGTTTCAAATCAACCCGCCTCACCCCATTTCGACTCACACTAGAAGTTACTCTATTTGACCTGTTACCTATCCTCCTATAGCTAGCATGATCTAACATATTGAGTTTAATAATTATTATGCTCCCTAGTCCCTAACTCCCTACAACAATGAATGTGTAAGTTAATTTTATTTCTTTTACTTCATGTCTAACTCCTTTCCATGAACCACCACCTATAACTACTTCTAAATTAAAGAATATCCTTTCTTTCTATGCATATGTGAGGGTGTATACATCCATGTTTTTATCTCAGTTACAGTTATGCTAGCTGTTAATATTGGAGCTTGTTTGCTGTAGTAATTCACATAAAGCAGCCTCTAAATAATCGATGCCACATGGGGACTCAATGGATTGTTCCCTATATGTGTTTGCCTGTTCTATACATTGCTGCTTTGGTTTGTATTACTGGAGCCATTCATCATATTGAGTTCAAATTCGACGAGCTCAAGGACCTTTGGCGGGCCATACTCGTAACCATGTTTTCAGTCGGTACGTATTGAAATTAATATTTCACGTAATTCCTCAGAGATAAAAAAAAACTTTTCAATCACAATATACTTCCTATGTAATTTGGATAATATGTTGGAAGTCATAAATGGTGTAAATCATCCAAACGAAAGTTTAGATACATAGTGGTAGCACCCTAAATAACCTTATTTAGTTCCCATTGTTTACACTTTTTATTGATTTTCCATTTTAGGTGTATGGGTGGTTGCTTATGTTTTGAATGAGACACATGAGGAGAGCATGTGGCTTCAAGTCACCACTAGATGTGTGCTTTTAGTTGTGGTATGTTTTATGCCTTCCATTGAGGTGGCCATTCCAACCCATTTACTTATAATGGGTCGATGCGGGTTATGCTTTATCTTTAACGGGCCAAACACGTAAACAAATTTTAGCTTAGAAAGAAATGGGTCAAATTGGTCTAAAGTCACCCAAACTGTGTTTTTAATGCATAAAAGCTCCTAAATAATTTTGTTTAGAAAAAGTAGATAATATTGACATACTAATTATGATTTTATGGAAAAATGTAAAAAAAACCTAATTATGTTTTTTTTTTTTTTGCTTAATTTGCATTAAAGTCCATGACCCTTTTTTTGCATGGTTAAGAACTAGTCTTATAAAAAAAATCAACAAAAAGGTCCTTTACATTTTGGCACTTTATCATGAACAGAAGTACATATTTGTTTAAATAATTTCTGGAGGACTGTTTTGTTGTCCTTGTCTAAGTTAAGGCATTTAATCATGTAAAAAAAAAAAGACCAGGGACTTATCTGCACATTTTGCTCAAGTCGGTAGGTTTTTGTTTTACATTTCCAATTCATTTATAAAAGTGAGAAACTTTTATAAGAAAGGTATTCTGGGCCAACCCAACTCATGCAAAAAAATTACCCGTTTTGATTTGTTATACAACCCACATAACCGGCTCATTTGGAAGCTTCAACTTTATTTGGATACCTTAACTGATATACCTTGTGGACTGTGATTCCATAGGCAAGTTTTCTTGTGGTGGCTTTCTTCTCAATTTCATTCTCTCAACCTCTGGTGTCGGTTATGAGTTTAAACAAGAAGGAAAGCTTTAATCTAAAGACAATGGGGGAAGCTCTTGGAATACCTGATAGTGGGGTTTTGTCACAAAATGACCCAACTCTAGATGTTGATCCAAATGATCCGCTGGATATACTTTTACAAAATAAAAGATTTCGGTTATCCTTCATGGAGTTTGCTGACAGGTCTTGTCTTAATCTAATTCATATCAAGTGGCAAACGGATGGGTCGGGCTGTTCGAGTAACGTGTCAAAATTGGTCCTTGTGAAATATAGAAATTTTGGTACGGGTCGAACCAGGTTAACCTGAAACACTTCTGTTCAAGAAATTTACATTGTTTTAAATATTTAGTGTCAAATATGGTCACAAAAAATATATTTTCTGGTAATGGTATAATTTTTTTTTTAATAATACATTTAGGTGGTTTTTTGCATTAAATTGATCTTCGGGTGAATTTTGTCCCATTTAAGCTAGTTTTTTTTACACCGGTTTGACCTGTGAGGGATAAAAACATTACTCTAGTCGACCCATTTACAAGTATCTGAACTACATCCTCTTTTTACTCTATGATTGCAGTTGTTTGGCTGGGGAAAGTGTGCATTTTTACAATGAAGTACAGCAGCTTGAAAAAATACCTCTAAATGATCCTGTTAAAAGAATTTACATGGTACGACACATCATTGAGAAGTATATAAGCACAGGTATTGCGCTCAAGTCTTCTGTAAAGTCCAACTAGAGGCGGAAAACGGGCGGTTTGGGTAACGGACCGAAATAGGCTTGGGTCAGTCCCTATATTTGTATTTTATTTTTAATACGGGTGGTTCGGATTTTCTTGAATTTATACACAAGTAATGTGTTAAATGTGATTACAAAATCATCTATATATTATTTATTTTATTATATAAAACATTTTAAGATGTTGTAAGCAGTTAAATACAATTTGCTTCGGATCACTTTCAACCCGTGTTTAGTTTATAACTAAGCTATTAAACTGACCTATTTTACCTGTTAGAAAAGAAAGAAAAAAAAAACTATAAACTTCCATTTTGAAAGTCAAGATAAAAAATGAACTTCCATTTTGTCCGATTTCAATCATATACATTACTGTCTTTAATATCTTGATGTGCTTACAGGCTCGCCTATGGAGGTAAATATATCTCACAGAACCCGGCAAGAAATTCTCACAACCCTTGATCTTGCACACCCCAATCTCTTCAAAAATGCCGTCAATGAGTTGCTACAGTTAATAAACATGGTTAGTTATTTATCTTTTTAACATAAATAAAATAACCACATCTCGATCCTTCTAGTCACATTCTAAATACAGTTAGTTCATTACCTTTCGAGAGGTGAATTTTCCACCTGTATACTTATAAACATGCAATTTGAGTTGTTTTTCTCAAATGAATCAAAATTTGTTTTCGCTGAAAGGGAACCTGCTGAACGGGTTAAGCACTTTGAAAGTTGGCCGTAGCCTACTCCACCCAGCCTAGCTGGTTTTGTTTATCGTTTCCCATAACGATAGTTAGCAGTTCGACCTAGAGTTTTCATTATAACCATCTGAACCGGACGTGAACTCCCCTTTTGTGGGTCAACCCAGCCTGTTTCGACCCCTAGTAAAAATATTTTGACCTATTACCCAATCCGCTCATTTTGACCCATTAGTTCTTTACCAAGTTGCTCAAGAAACATATCAACCATATCCAAGGTTTAAACTCTAAACTAAACTTTATATCTTTTATTTCCTTTTCTCCAATTATAGAACTTGGCAAAAGATTATTGGTCATCCATGTTCTTTCTAAAGTTCAAAGAAGAAGCTGCTATGAGAAGCGCCGATCACGAACTTGAACAAGTAAACGGTTTGAACTTTTCTCCAAGATTAAGCTCGGTTCATTGTCCAGACGACCCGTTCTTCCAAGATCACATTCCAAGGGACCCACCTAGCCATGTTGGCCACGGTTCATACCTGCAGTGAGCACATCGAATTACAAAATACCCTTGTATCGCTCTATACAGAAGCAGCAGCATTCTGGCTAAACATAACCTGGTCAAGATTCTGAACCGAACCATCGATGGAACATGAATGCCCGGCAGTTAACCCGGTTGGGCTCATTGGGTGTAGTAATCTCTTGGGTATAAGCATGTATTGTAGGGACATTGACAATGAACTTGGAGACCACATAAAGATAGTAATGAGGGTTGAGTTTCTAGTCAACTAGATCACTCAGATTTATGCCATTCTGTACCATTATTTGTATAGCACAACGAAATCATATAAACATTTGTATATTTTATTACCCTTTTTGTTTGCTTTTGATTTCACGATGAAGATTAATAGGGGTGGTAAGTGTGACCCCGTTTATTGAGAAATGACTTGATTTGGGTTGCAAAGCTTGCTTGTGGGTCTATTAGGGCAGTGCTGACAATTACTAATATCTGATACGGACTTATTAACACGATACAACAAGATATAAAGTTAAATACATTTTGGTTTGAGTTCAAACAGGTTTTCTATCGAAAAACGAGTTGACACATTTATATTTATGTTTTTCATAATTACTCTTAACCAGGGTCTATATAGCGAGTTTGAGGATGAGAATCATGAGATTCAAGAATCTGCAACAATCAAAAGAACAATCGTAAAAAAGCTAACGGATGTAATAACAATGTTGAAGTAGACATTGTGACTAACGGATTCTTCACTCTAATAGATAATTGATGGTTGAGTTACATGCTACGAGTCGTTTGTCAACTTCTGATATTTATACAGTTGTAGTTTTTCGTAATTAAAAATGATTTTGTATTAAACGCCACGTTCTGCATATGGCCTGATAAAATAATTAAGGATTAAATGTTAAATAAAATTAAAATAAAAATAATAATAATTCTCATTGCTAATTCTAAAATATATCCACATAAATAGTTATAAAAACACGTTATAGACTTATAGTTAACCGTTTCTTTTTCTAAACACCACCTCAGTGTCCAACCCAAACCCGTCAACCTTTCTGGACCGAACCAACTCCGACCCATTAAACAACTTCTTCAAAGGCCCAATACTATACAAATCATTAGCCGAATACTTATCCGACCGTCTAGACACTGCCACGTGTAACACACATATCCCCCCAGGCTTCAACGTCCGTTGGATCTCCCCCACAAATTTATCCGGGTAAAGCGCATGGTCAAACACATTCGAAAACTCAAAGTCAAAAGTCCTATCATCGAACGGCTGGAAATGAAAGTCACCCTTGATCACATTAGGCGGGTACGGAACCAGATCCAACCCGACCGAATCGTTCACCCCGACCCGTTTCAGAGCCTCCACTTCTTGCCCGACCCGGGCTCCGACACAAAGAGCCTTTGATGAATTTGAGAGCAGTTTTTCTCGTTTTAAACGGTTGAAAAAGTGTGTGAAGACCCGGATTTTTCGGTCCCAGTCTCGTGAGGTCCATATTTTTCGGAGCTTCGGGTTTGTGGTTTTTTGGAGCTGGTGGTGGATGTAGGAGTCGTAGGAGGTGTATCCGGGTCGGATCTTGAGGTCGTCGTTGTTGTCGGAGGTGGGTTTTTCGAGAGATTTGTGGGATTGTAGAGAGAGAAAGAGGAGGAGGAAGAGAGAGAGGATGATGAGAGAAAGAAAGAATGTTCTTGGTGGTAAAGATTTTGATTGGTTGATTATGGCTTCCTTCATTTCTCCAACTCTAATTCATTGCTTCTCTCTCTAAAACTATGTCTCTCTCTCTCTAGAATATATTGTGTGATTTACCTATCGTAAAACACCCTCTTTATCTCTATGGAAGTGGTAACTTTCTGTGATTTTGTGTGTCTCTCTCTCTACAAGGTTCTAAGATGTTCATGAAAAAGTGTGTGTGTTTGTGAGAGAGAGAGAGAGAGAGAGATGAATTATGAATTATGAAAGGAATGGACAAATGGTTGATATAACAAGAAAGCATGCAGAATATGGTGGGAGAGAGATCAATGTCTAGTTTTGCATGATTATTACCTGCTCATTTAAAAAAATAATAATAATATATACATTTTGGGTTTTATGGTCTAAAGCTAAAAATGTTAAACTTAAAATTAAGTGAAATTGGATTTTAATAATTTCAAGTTTTACTTATTGAATGAGATTAATCTATATTTTGAAAATTTTCTAATCGAACCCAAGTTTCAAACTATTTTCTCTTATTGGTCCCAAACTTAACACCGTTAGGGTTCTGTTAGTTTGGGATCAATGAGAAAAAATAGTTTGAAACTTGGGCTCGGTAAAAGAAACATTTCGAAAGGTGAGATTAATCTCGTCCAATAGGTGTAACTTCGGATTATTAAAATCCAATTTCCCAATTAAAAAAAATAATAATTGTGTAATGATTAGGAAGTGCTCCATGACTACACCGCATTGTTGGCATCCCCTTCGCCTCAAACCCCGGGTACGGTTTCACCCAAGGATACAGGTACAATGCGTTTTCTCAATTAGCATCCCCTCCGCCTCTGTTTCTATCGCCTCAACAACAATATCAACAATCTCAAGCCTCTCAACCAGTGAATCTAGAAGTGAAGCCCGAAACACAAGTAGAAGCGGGGGTAGGGGGGGGGTGGGAGCTGTCAAAACCAAGAAAACGATCTCACAAGAAGAAGGTCACGCCAACGCGAGAGAAGAATATTGTTCAAGGGCGGGACCAAGATGTGGAATTTGCGTTAGCTCAAGCTTGGTTCGATGTGTCGGAGGACCCCGTTGTTATTAATATTCTACTCGTTTAAATTTAAAGTTTACTATTTTTAGATTGGATTTTAATGATCCTAAGTTTCACCTATTAGACGAGATTAATCACACCTTTCGAAATGTTTCTCACCGAGTCCAAGTTTTAAACTATTTTATTTCATTGATCCCAAACTAACGGAACCCTAACGGTGTTAAGTTTGGGAACAGTGAGAGAAAATACTTTGAAACTTAGGCACAGTGAGAAACATTTCGAAAGGTGAAATTAATTTCGTCCAATAGGTGAAACTTGGGTTTATTAAAATCCAATTTCCCTAAAATTAATAAGATAATTTTTTTTAAGTAAGATCAATATATTTCATAGAATAGACTATCAACTTAATATAAATAATTTGTGCAATTGCTATTTTCCAAAATTTTTACTAGATGATTGTTAAAATTAATGATCGGTTAATTTTTACTAATTTATTTGATTAATTAGCACTTTTGGTGGAAAAAGAATACCAAAAAGAAAAGGAGAATGATTAGTGAAATGTTAAAGAAGAAGCTTTGATGACTATTTTCCTTTAAGTGTTGGGAAAGTTTTATAGGGTTTTCAAGTAAAGAATACCTAATTGGCTAATTAGTCATAGATAATTAGCCGGAGTATATATATAAATTGCATCTGATTAGAACTTATTTATGTATTTTATAAAGACTATATTAGGTTTGTAATTCTTGTATTACATTCGTTGTCGCACAATTTAAAAACTAATCAACTGCATATTTACCCAACCTATAACTTTTTTTTTGCATATTTCTTTCTATTATTAATCTTAATTGCTATTTTCCAAAAATTTAAACGGATGATTGTTAAAAACAAAGATGGTTAATTTTTATTATTTTATTTAATTAATTAGCACTTTTGGTAGAAAAAGAATACCAAAAAGAAAATGAGAATGATTAATGAAATGGTAAAGAAGAAGCTTTGATGATTATTTTCTTTGAGTGTTGGGAAAGTATTTAGGGTTTTCAAGTAAAGAATACCTAATTCATCATAGTTAATTAGCCAGAGTATATAAGTTACATTTAATCGGGACTTATTTATGTATTTTATCATGATAGAGACTATATTTTTAAAGATATGTATCAAACAAAGTTTGTTATATGTATTTTAGCTAGATGGTGATTAGCGTACGTTGTCGCGCGTTACGAACACACAAAACAATTAAAGTAACCCAAAGAGAATGAAAAAGTATTGAACCTATAAGCTAAATAATAAAATATCAAAACCAAAAACCTTAATAAAAACAAAAAAAAACTAAAAAAAAACGCTAAAAGACAACAAAAAAAATCCAAACGGTAACACAATACTATTAATATTCATGCGACTTCACAATTATTTATACAGGTAATATATATTTATAAAATAAACTATAATCATTTAAAAGTTATTTTATAAAAAATATTCAAGACTAACTTTTAGAATAGTCATAATAAAATAAAATATAGTAATTGTTAGAGAAATAATAATGATAATTATAATAACTAGAACTATATTAGTGTATATATATATAAAAAAATGTTGCATTACAAGTTAGAGTGATTATAATACCCAAGCCGTATAGTGCGGCAAAACACACGTGGCATGCGGCCTTGTGCGAAAACACCGCACTGGTTGTCATATGGCCACCCAAAACCCTCAAATTTAGCTCCGTCCACCAGACACTCCAACCTCATTTCAACAATCAGATGTCTCCACCCCACCCCAAATGCAACGGCTATTTTTTATTAAAAAAAAAACTAATATAAATAATCTAAACACATATTTCTTTTTTAACTTCATCTCTTTAATTTCTACACCTAAACACAATGTCAAAAATGAAATCTTACAACAACCCAAACATATTTAATAATCTCAACACGTTCAACAAACCGGACAACCCAAACGAACAACCACCACCCACCCTGACCACTCAACAAAACTTGTTCCAACAAGTGGCTACATTCGGTTTGTTAAAACATGACTTCTTTACGGCTACACAATTGGGTGGGTGGAGCCAATAAAGTCCTCAATCCAACTATCTCCGTAAAGGAACGAAGCAAATGCGTCAAGGATTTTGAGGCTATTCCAAAACCACTTCACGATTTAGATGATGACGGGCATATATGCTGGACTCGAAAAATAAGAGCCAAACTTCTTAAAATATGAGAGATACTTTTTAGGTTTTAATATTTCTAGTTATTTTTTAAATATTTGTAGGTAATGTATTTCTAATTATAATAATGTTATTTTTTTTTGTTTTATATGATTTATTTATTAGTTTCGTTCAGCTTTAAATCTATTTGATGCGAATTAAATAATATCAAAAAATATATATATATAAGGTTGAAAAAGGGTGATAAAAGTAGTACAATTGAAATTGGGGGAAAATATGTGTTGATGAGATGGCATTAAGTTGGTAGAAAAAAGTGTAGGGAAGGGAAAGTATAGGGTAACCACTAAAATTACAAATTTACAATCACCCTTAGAGTAGACCAATGCTAAACCCCAAGAAAACCACCATCCATTGATTCTCATCATCCTGTAAACATGGTTAACTATCGGTGTCAAGTTCAACGACTCCTCAGCTTCTTGTGCTGCAAAAGTGGCATCACATGGATGGTTCTACACTTCTACTTCTAGCAATGGCTGCTTTGATAGTAGTTGCCATGATTGTGAAGGGTTCAGAAAGATTTTGCCTTAAAAAGACTACTGTATAGAGGCAGATATCGTGAAGTTGACATTAAGCCTGGCCATGGAGGATGTGGAGGCAGCTGCTGTTATTGCGAAAGCACAAACAGAACAGTAAAGATTTGCAAGAACAGGCAACTTTGGGCTAAAAAGCTCGAGTACAACAGGTTTTTGAATTAATCATCTAAAATCTGTTCTTGCAAAATGCAAACTATATTTCTTTCTTGCAAGGATGTGTTCGGTGAAAGCATCAAAAGCTGGGCCAAAACTAGTTAAAAAGAAACGTCAAATGAGCTGAACGGGTCAAATGAGTTTGAGTTTGTCAAAAGGTTCCCAAAGTCTATTTTTAATTTGTAAACAAACAAACAAATGTACCCCGTAAAATCTCACTCAATAGTAGAGTCTATGGAGGGTGAGATGAGAATGCAATCTTACATCTATTCCAAGGGATAAACGGACTGCTCCCAGAGAGACCGGCTCTGGAAAACCGAAAACCTTCTTTTCTTGTGAAATACAAGAAAAAATACAAGAAAGGCATGCAATTCAAGAAAGCAAATGGCAAGTAATCGGCGTGTGAGAATCAGATAAAAGGACAGGACAGCCATTATTATATTACTATCGAGGTAATATAACTTTATAATCTTATTTAACAAGCTACCAAAAAGAAATGCCATATTAAAACATACCTCGATAACCAAACTTTCACATGGCGAATTCACAACAGAAACAAAATAATTGATTTTTCAACTTGTTGAAAACCCTAAATACAATCAAGACACATTTGAAGAGTTTGAAAGCTTTAGGCACTCACTTTGGCATCTCTTCAGACAGATATCATTCCAGTTTGGCACTTGATGCTGGTTCACACAAACGGTCCGGGCACACGCATCAGCGCAAGCATCAAGCTCAGACACCCCACAAACCGTGACACATGTGTTAGGCTCGGGGTCTTTAGAAAATGACCCGACTTTTTTTAACATCCTTTTCGAAGTGCACACCCTTTCGCACACAAAAATATCATCAGAACTTTTTTCACGGCCTCTAGCACTCTTTAATCTTTCTTCATCAGCTCTTCTGTTCTTCATTCGTATGGCTTGGCCTGCCATCAATGCAGGAACCGCGGCACCCACCAAAGATATCCACCAATCAACCATGGTTTGATGGATCTTACCTTAATTCTACAATCCAAACTATTATCATTCAGAAGTATTCTACTACTGGTAAAAATTGTTTAGAGAATTATATTGCAGTTTATTTCTAATAACTTAGGTTTTCAAGAAAAAAAAACTACTAGACTACAGCTGACTGAATTAATGTGAAAACTTTCAAAACCAGCAAATGAGATCATAAAGTAGTTATAGCTCAGAGCATTCAAAGCAGCTTCTCCATCCTCATCCTCGTAATTTAGCTAAAAAACAATGTTTTCCCTAAAATTTGAAGTTTTTATACAACCCTCTACATCTCATTCTCCATTCTATCTATACATGCATATTTATGCATATTTACACTTAGACTCTCTATTTATGCATATTTTCTATAGATTCTTCAAAAGTGGACTCTATTTTGGAACACCTGATGGAGCTTGCATTTTTTACTTATTTCTACAAATTTTAAAAATAAGACATGTATGCTTAACCTGATGTGAGTGCTTTGAGCTAGGTAAAAAGAAGGTAATGGCAAGTCAATCGGATGTATTTCAGCAAAAATTTACTAGCAGTGGCAAAATCGATGGTCAGGTCGTGTAATAGACTAGCTGGACAAAACAGGTAGCTATGTTATGGGTCAAAAGACTCAAAACAGGCCAGGTCATGTTGGGTTGACAAAAAACACATTTTGTACCTTTTTTTAGTGATCAATTACAGTGTCAAATATGATTAAAACTGTATTATTTCAATAGTGATCTAATCTGTTAAATATATAATTTAGGAGGCTTTACATTGATAATGCATTAGGGGTGGCGCCAAACGTTCAACTTATCTCCATTTTAGCTAGCCTTTTTTAATCTATCTGTATGACCAGTTGAAGATAAAACATAACCCATTCATAAGCAGATGCCATAAACACCCTAAACAGAACTTCAATAACATTTTTCAAGCCACACATGAAGTTGTTTCTAGAATTAAGATATCATCATATGGAATTACGGCTCAATACAGAACTAAAAAGTAATTTATATGCTGATAGTACGACAGGACAAGCTAGACTCTTCAGTTATTAACTCGATACATAAGTCAAAATTTACCAAGAAAACACTAGCAGTGAAATCAAACATTCAGCTCACACAGCTTCTATAGCTTCTCACAAATATATGCATATGTGGATTATGTGTATCTGAGAGCATATGTATAAATACATACTTTTAAGTTTTAAATATGCAAAATATCACCCACAATAGTTATGTAAAACGCCAAAAAGTAAAAATATAACCCAATGCATAACTAGTGGGAGATTACGAACAATATAGATCTAAAACAAACCCTAATTCCAACTCTAGCCTTAATTTTCATCAAATCAAGAGCAGGATGAAATTTTCAAGCATAATACGAGAATTCCAGGTTAATCTGTACCGTCAAACATTTCTACGATGGACTGTAACATGGAAAATCATATAACCTTTTAAAAACGTTGGAATTCGATCGAATTTACGGACACAGCTAAATCGAAGTGATTATTTAAACAGATAAAGCATCGAGCATGAAATTATGAAGGCATTATGAAGCAGAATACCTTCGTAGCAGCGTGAGTAGAACTAGGGTTTTAGAAACCGCGAGCTCCTCCTAAATTTCCCCAATATTGGCGCTCAGAGTAGCCGGCGTTTATTTGTCGACTAATTAGAATGTTAACAAAAGGCCCTTTATGTATTGATGGTGTTCCATTTAGAACCCTTTTGTTTTGTAGAGTAATAAAAATTTCGTGTGATAGTATTAATATTAACCATTTAACCCCTAAATAATAAGGTTATCTATAGTGGCCTGTGGTTGTGAAATGGAAAAAATAGCATCATGTAGGTAATGTTGTGATAGTGATAAATGCGTATACGTAAGTGATAGTGTGAACAGTCATTATGTGAATTTAGCATTTTATTTTAGGAAAATTGGCCTGTAATAATACAAGTTTTCAATCTTTGGCCAATAATAATATGAGTTTTTGAGTTGGTCTGTAATAATACCAGTTTTCGAACTATTGGACTGTAATAGTATGCCGTTAGTTTTTACTTAACGGGGTTAAATCCCTGCCTACGTGGCTGTCCACGTGGCTTCATTAATCATACGTGGCATTTTTAAGTGGGGGTTTTAAAAAGGAAAATTGGCCTGTAATAATACAAGTTTTCACTCTTTGGCCAATAATAATATGAGTTTTTGAGTTTGTCTGTAATAATATCAGTTTTTGAACTATTGGACTGTAATAGTATGCCGTTAGTTCTTACTTAACGGGGTTAAATCTCTGCCTATGTGGCTGCCCACGTGGCTGCCCACGTGGCTTCAATGTATTTCTTTTAACAAAAGACTATAGTATAAGGACTAGTTTTGTAATATTTCTAAACTTCATTTTTGTTTTTTATTAAGATATAAAGAAAAAAAAGGAAAAGGAAAACAGGAAGAACAAACAGCCGCAACCACCCTCCGTCGCCATCGCACCTGCCGCCACCCACCCGTCCGCCGCCATCGCCACCGGCGGCAATCGACCCCTCCGCCGCCATCGCCACCGGCCGCCATCGGCGGAGCTAATGTAACAGCCCCCGCAAAGAGGGAGAAAAGGGGGAAAGTTCAGATCTAGGTTTGAAGAAGAAATCGGAATCCACATAGGCAGAGCTAATGTAACAGCCCCCACTATAGTCTTTTGTTAAAAGAAATACATTGAGCCACGTGGGCAGCCACATAGGCAGGGATTTAACCCCGTTAAGTAAGAACTAACGGCATACTATTACAGTTCAATAGTTCAAAAACTGGTATTATTACAGACAAACTCAAAAACTCATATTATTATTGGCCAAAGAGTGAAAACTTGTATTATTACAGGCCAATTTTCCTTTTTAAAACCCCCACTTAAAAATGCCACGTATGATTAATGAAGCCACGTGGACAGCCACGTAGGCAGGGATTTAACCCCGTTAAGTAAAAACTAACGGCATACTATTACAGTCCAATAGTTCGAAAACTGGTATTATTACAGACCAACTCAAAAACTCATATTATTATTGGCCAAAGAGTGAAAACTTGTATTATTACAGGCCAATTTTCCTTTATTTTAAAGGAGAAAATGATGTGTGATTATATGGGTGATTGAAGAAAAAACAAAATAGTCTGCAAAACACCCGTACACAACCGCATTATCAACCATCACACCTTAAGACGGTGTTATAACAGAGCAGTTACATGTTGTCTAATGCAACTTTACTCTTTAGTTTTTGTTGTGTTTTTATCATTATTATTATTATAACTATATATAAATTACATCCGCAAAACAATAGTAAAAATATCATTTTTTTTTGTTTGTTTGTTTTAACTTTTTATAACAATTTTTTTATTTTATTTTAAGTTTATCTTTTTTTTTTTTCTATTCTTGTTTGTGAGTTTTTGAAAATAGGTCGCCGTGACACATAAGGTAATAAACTCACAGTTTAGAAACAAAATTAACCGAAATGACTAAACTGAGGGAAAACGATCCAAGGCAAAATCAAGGCTTCGGATAAATTAAGGATGGGTTTCCAAGTCCTTCTAGTGTAAAGAAATGAAACCAATCCGAAAGAAACTCAAAATTATATGTATTTTTGAGTTTTTTTAAGAAATAAAGTGTAAGGAGATGAAAAGAATATTTTTAACAATATCCCTCCTAATTTACTTTCCAAAGTGGAAGAGTATAAGAAAATAAAATGACAAATATAAGATTTAATTTACCCTTCTATAAAGCCATGTATTCACACATAAGCGTATGATTATTAAATTGGTTGTTTTTTCTTCTCATTTCAACTTTGATACACATAAAACCTTAGTTTCGTTTTCATTTCTTCGAACTTTGAAACACGAAATAAATTTAGATATTTCCTCTCTCTATTTCTTTTCTCTCTCTAAATTCTCAATCACTTATTTTCTTTTGTTTATTGAACTCGAAAACTGAACGTAAAAGTAATTAAAACACCTGTAGTTGCTTCATCAATATCTTATAGGTTCCGTAACTCTAAACATATCAAAATATGTATGCCCTTTTTGAGTTGATTTTTTAGCTTACTTGCCTTTATCTAAAGACGTATCGTTATTTGTATCTCCTTCAAATCAATTTTTAAACCCCTGACAACTATACGAATCGCATAGTAATTATATGGGTCCTATAGGTAAGTGGTATCAAACTTTTGTCCTCGTCACGCATCTATAGAAGTTATATAGCTTAAAGGATACTATAGGGTCTAATAAAAACCCCAGTGAGGTCATATAGATCTTACATTAAAAAAAAAATCTATTTACAACAATTTAGTATACTCTAATCAAAATTCATAAACCAATCACAGTTCAAGAAAAAGTACATACAATTTTTGTAGATAACTACAAATAAAAATTTAGTATAATCAACCGTACAATACAAACCTTATAGTAATAAATCTACAACTTTCTATTCTAAAACTATAATGTTGGTAGTTTACCTTTCAATTCTTGCTAATCGTGTAAAAATTTTAAAAATAATTGACATGTGCGATAAGAAAAAACTTATCTAAATCATTTACGTGTGAAAAAATACAAGACTATATGACCCACATGGAAACCTAACCTATGCCAGTCGTATAGGTTCTCTCATACAAGTCTTATAGGGTGCTAATATGAGTCGTATAGTTTTGTATCTAACTGAAGTAAAAATGTGCAGCCTTTCTCTAAAAGTATTACACTATACGACACATATAGGCTTATACAAGTAATATAGTCCCATCAACATAAGATACATACATGCTTTGCATAATACAAATTATAGAACCCTTATCGAATTACACTAAACACATTTACTAAATTACACTTACTCCGTCGCTTGTCTAAACTAAAAACATGACAAATGGAGCTATATTCAATAGTGCATGTAAAACATTTTGTAGGTAACCACAAACATTATATGCTAGTATAATTAATGTTAATTGTGCACAACAAATACAAAAACTGGTGCATAATAGTGAGCTTTGCTTGACAAACAATTGATTTAGATTGTGAAAGGAATAGAAGACGTGCTTGGATAAGATTTCACATGAGCCTAAGTTCATATTCACCAGCCATTGTTATATACCGCACCCACGGTAGAGCCTGGTAACCGCTTTTCTCGATGATTTTTAGGTAACGGACCTATAAAACGCAGATAGCTTAATCAAGGTGAGTTGTATTGATTATCAACCGTGCTTATAGATTATAAAGCCAAAGTGAAGTTTTTGTTTTATTTTATTCTTGTAATATACTACTGAAATTCGTAAGAAATATATAGGCAGCAATGATTTAATAAAGAAAAATGGTTTAAATTTGAAGGTGTAAAGTAGTTGAGCCCAAGCTCGGCTCCTAAGTAGTTTTTCAAACTCAAAATCGGCTATGACCCGTTTCTTATTTACATAATAATTTTAGTTATATACAGATATGATAGTTTTGTATATATATACAAGTATATTTTTTAAAAATAACATAATATAAATCTTTTAGTTATCATGATTTTATATATAATAAAAATGGCTCAATAATATATATTTAAAATAGACTAAATAACACAAATTGTCCTTTATGTTATGAGGTTATAACACATTGAATCTTTAAACTAAAGAAAGTATATTGAACATCCCTGAATTCTTAACTTTTGCACAATCAAGCCCTTTAAGCAAACATATTCTATTAACTCAAGTGAGGGCAAACTTGTCATTTTACTTAGGCTCACCATCTTTAGAAAACAATACCTTTGAGAAATTCAACTATTGCCCAAAAAACCTAGACATCACCATCGCCACAACCATAAATGTCACCGGGATTTCAATATAAACAAAACCCCATACCCACCATTCGGATTCATGCCAGAATGTGGTGGATCCTGAAATTCAATTATTACCAAGTGACTGATGATTCAGGAGCCATGGTGTCAGAGGTGATCCTGAAAACGAACCAGTGTCAAGCTCAAGATTCCGATTTGGGTCTGCTATCTCAGCTTGATCTTCTTTGTTGTTTTCAGTTTGGGTTATCTACTCGTCCCCCCTTCTCTCTAAGTGATATGTTTTCGCCAATAAATGTTTTGATTTTTCTCTCAAGATTTCATAACCATCTCTATAGTAAGTGGAATGGAGGTACCAACAGAGATTACTGATTTATACGATTGCAGCGATGGTGATTTCTAAGTTTTTTTGCGCAATAATAATTGATTTTCTTAGATGTAATATTTACTAAAAATAGTAGGCCAAAGTGAAATGACAACCTTGCCCTCATATGAGAGGCACACACTCTGACTTAACAATCTTTCTAACGTATGTTTGCTTAAACCCTAAAGGGCTTTCATTGTGCAAACATTTATAATCCAAAGACGTATGTAGTTTCTTTAGTCTAAGGACTTAATGTGTTATAACCCCATAATATAAAGAACTATTTGTGTAATTTAGTCTTTAGTATATGAGTAATTGAACGGATGATCTTATGGTTTGCGCCCAGATCCGTAAACCTTAAAGTTTAAGGACTAAATTTGTAATTTGCCACACACCACATAGACCATCCGTGTAATTTACTCTTTAGGCACTAGTAGTAAAATTTATATAAAAAAACAGGGTCGTAAGCGTAGTAATGCTCGATATTTGAAGCTCAAGCTCAAGCTCGAACTCTCAGTAAAATAACTAAAAGCTCGAGCTCGCCCGCGAGGTTGGCATGGCATCTCCGGTGCCAGATCATTGATCAGCAACTATAGGTAAAATCAGGTTGGTCGCTAGTATCGGTAACATTTCCTAAGTTTGTTTCTATATTGCACCTAACTAATAGTTGGCTGCTAAAATCAGGAAAAATGTGAAGTCGGTTTCTATTCCATGCAGTTTTCCCTATATCAAATGCTAACTCACTAGGGGTGTATACGAGTTGAGGCATTCATGAACTACTTGAGATTGGCTCGCTAAAAGCTCATATCAAGTCGCGTCCGGCGTACCTATATAGGAGCCCGAGCTTCACATATCGAGTTTTACTAAGCCAAGAGCCTAATCAAGCCTATTTTTATATAATTTTCAAAAAATATATTAAGTATATTTACATAATAATTACTATATATAAATTATGATAAAAATTACTAAATTATATATATATAATATATGTAAAAATTAACTACGGATGTATAAGCTATAAAAATAAAATAATTAATAAACAATAAACGAGTCGAGCCCAAGTAGAGCTTTAGAATTAGAGCTCAAAACAAGCCAAGCTTGAGTTCTGTTAAACTAAAGGAGCTGAGCTCAAGCTTAGATATGTTCGGGCTGGGCTCAACTTGTTTACACCGTTGTAACTCACTAAACTTAGATTGTTACTTTAAAACAAAATAGACATGACCCAAAATGCAAAAGGGTAAACAGAGAAAGCTTACCTGTATTCCTGAAACTGTAAAATATGGTATTTCAAACTTCACACGAATAGGAGCTTTTCTCTCAGGAACTGCTTCTTCGGCTACAATACTAGGAAGTTTGAACTCTGCTCTCAACATGTATTCCTAAAACATACAACATGCAACAGAATATTGAACTTAACTTAGTCAACACATTAAATTGCCATCTATAGATGAACATCATATCGTATATATAAATATATATATGGTTTACCTTGCCACCAGGAAATGATTTTATTTTCCAGCTAAGAGCATCACTTTCTGGTGCATAGGCAGCTGATCCCATGGAAGTCCGAACATTTGGGTTGGTTGCATCAGCAGGCACGGGTAATTCGATCTCAACATTTGTAGCAGTGCTGCCAAGTCAAAATGGTCAAACCATAATTACGAGTCAAAATCAATGTTCTTACTTTTTCTCAAGAAACCCCAGAGGTGGCAGAATAATAGTGCCAGGCGAGCTCAGTAACAGCTAACTTTGGCAATTGGTAAATGGTCTGGTCGAATTGGTTTGGTAATTGGGTTGATCTGAACCACTTTTTGTCCATAACTATTAGCTATTGAAGTGACACATATGAATACTGAAATTAATTATTTGCAAAGAATGATCTAGAAGATTTTTATGCGGTAAAAGTACACTTTGGGCATCTTTTAACCCCTTTCCTTCAAAGCTAATTTCTTTGACTTTCCTATTTGACCGATCAACAATAGAACACAACAACCCCAATCAAGTAGGGTCGGGTTGGGTTGCGTGATTCGGGTTGTGTTTTATTATAAACAATTAGTATGCAAAAGACCATTGATAAATTCGTATCTTTTAATAGGACATATAAGGCTTTATGCAAAAATTTAAATTTCGCATCTTCAAAAACGTTTTCCTGTCGCCTAGCTTTTATACCTGTTTGATCAATCAGAGATAAAACACATCCCAAATCAACCCGTTCATGACTTTGCCAAAGCAATGCCATCACAAAGAAGCAATAGATACCAGAAAAATACACTTGAAAAATTAATATGAAAAATTAATACCTACGCTCCTTAAATTGGCTCCGCGCTTTAACGGTTATTTCCATACGACTTCTAGAATGCCTTTCAATTTGAGCTTCCACCCATATTAAAGGCTTAACCTGAAAGAAATCATCAAAAATCCAGTATAGTTAGGGGAAGGGGGAGAGGTTTATTATTATTATTACTAGGCCGAGGTGAAGGATTGAACTGCACGAACCTGAGTACTTAGTCGATATGTCATCAGGTCAAAAGCTCCATCAGGAGGTACAAAGGATATTGTCCGATCATTTTCAAAACGGGCCAAACGCACACACCTATTTCAAAAATGCACATTGGCTAAAAACTAGCAGACTGATAAACACAACAAAGATATGTGCAGAAAATTGGTTGAAGATTAGAAGAGGCGAAGTGGCAAGTTGGTAACAAGTCAAAGAAGTAATTTTCCGTGCAGGTCAGGTTGGCTTGAAACACTTCGTAGATGTTATGCAGTATATATACTTAGACAATTTTCAAACCATTCAACCCATTTGACATATTTCCACTTAAGGTATGCCTTTTAAAGTTCACTTGTATGACTCACATAACCTGGATTGACCAATTCATAATTTATTGATGAAGATTGCCACCTCTAAAGACAATAATAATGGTGAGACCAATTTTTATTTGCAAACCATGACAAATGGTTATTTAACATGAAAGAGTTGAATAACATACTGATGAAACTTGATGTCATCCAAGTCAATAGCTTTACCCTTAGAAGATCGTCCTTGTGCCTCCAACAATACTCTATCATTCAGCCCAAGTTTACACTCAGGCATCCCACTGCAAGTAATGAAACATAAACAGTTAGTACATGCCCAAGATACGGATTATTTGAGATGTCTAAGCAACCATGTTGGAGAGTGCCATAATAATAGTTGTGTGCAGATTATATCTAGACCAACAAATAAACTGAGACCCGACTTTCAAAACCAGAATCAGCGGTTCTATAGTTTTCCAGAACCTGGTTCTCAGCTCGGTCCTGTCCAGTCCCAATCAAACCTGTCCTTTTAAAAACTTATGCTTCAAAATTTAAAAAACTGTTTCTTATCTGTAACTTTGAAATTATAGAACCCCAAGTCAATATTTGGTTCACAATCCGGTCAAACATTGCGTTTATTATATCATCTCCTGTTAGAAACTGAAGTTTAACAGTACTTTTATACATGCAGGATTAGGATATACTTTCATACAGCATAAAATGCTTATTACCCTAAGTACTATTCATTATAGAAAACATGAAAAGAAGCTCCTCTTAGTTGGGTTGGATAGCTGTTTGGAAATATATACTACGCAGTTACTAATTCTGGCAGCGCTTATTATCAGAGGTATTTAAGTTTTCTGAGGAGAATGTTAGAAGCAGCAGGGATAGGCCACAATTTAAATCAATACTTGTAATGAAAATGTTATTAACTGTCCATACTCCATAACATGAGTATGTACGGTAAACACTTTGTGACGACTATAGATTATCCCATTGAGCCATTGAGGATTATCCCATTGAGCCATTGAGGTTTGCGGCATCACTTATTTCCCCTAGGAATATAACTTTCCAGCATACCCTGACAAGTCTGTGATGTGGGATCTAATCAGTTCAGTAAATTAACTTTATTTGCTTTTCCTAGTATCTGCATATGGAAATGTTGACTATGAGAAGCAAGCAATCCTATTTCTTTTCTCTTTAATATCTTTTCAGTAGCGTGTGTGTTCAGTTATTACTAGGTAAAATCATCTCTTTTGATTCGTCTAGTTTGATAATGTAGATGATCTCACGCCTGACCTGAAGTCTAAAATCTAAATAGGATAACATAACTACATAAGTCATAACAAGATGTAGGGAGTGCGTATGAGTGTTAAAGAAACTTCATCAAATTAGTTAGATTTTAAGTGGAATAAAAGATGGGAACAAACAAAAGGCAGCTCCAGTTTTATGCGACATTAAGACAGAGAAAGTTGACTTTATAAAATGTATCTCCCGTTTCTGATTAAGTTTCGGTTCTGTTCAGCCACCGCAGTCTAGCAGCTCGCATCAGCAGCAGTCACAGCTGCAAGTCTGATAGGAACAGTGCTTCGGTGACTGTTGAAGTTACTGATCAGCCGGATATCCACCCAACAATAGGTATGATCTCTTATTCTACCTAATACTAGTGACAGGGCTTCGTACTTGTTATTTAGTTTTTAAAATTTGTGGGAAGAATATGGTTAAGAAAAGTCAAATGATCAATCCTCTTCTAATCTCAATACAAACGGGCAAATAATTGTCTTTATGCCAAAATTCCTTCAAGAAAAACTAGAACGAACACATTAGCAGTTATATACATTTAAATGTCTGAAGGTTACAGCTGAACACTATAAACAAGAAAAGAAAAATGGCATAGTTACAGCTAGTTTAGTGATAGGATGATATACAATATCTAGCAAAAGAACAAGCATTAATCAAAATTACCTCAAATAAGTCCTCATCTTCAGTGCCCCAACGACATCTGACCTAACTATTTGACCATTACTGTTGACGAGTATATTCACACTCTCCACAACATCCAAAAACACCTGAACAAGGCAAGGAAATTTTATTCTTCAGTTTTTTTTTTTTGTTATAACATACCCATAATTTCCTAGCTTTGACAAGAAGACCTACCTCATTTTTCTTGTATCTTATCCCTTCACTACGCCAGGACACTGCATTTGTGACAGCCATTGGAGGCCTCTGTGTAACTTCCATCCTGTAGGCATCAGTCTTGATGAATTCACTGAGAATTTTAGCTTCCGTGAATTGAGGGTAACCAAAGTCCATCATTTCATCAAGCAATTCATACTGCAAAACACCATAAGGCTTCAGGTTCTTTCCCTCTTATAGTGCCACATTTACTGAGCATATATGTGATACAACCTTGAAATTTACTATTACAGCATTAAGTCACTTGGCTTTGTGTCATAGACTCATATCTAGTGAGAGCGTAGGTCCAGAGAAAACACTATATACGTTTGCTAAATCCATAAATAAGTCCTTTATAAAGAGCACTTTCATTAAGTTTTTAGAACCATGAGGGGACTTAATTGTGCAAAAATAAATTTGAGGTACTTATGTGCGAATCCAATGGAAGTCCATATGGTTTATTTTACACTTCCCTGAGAATATATCGTAAAATATGCATACCACTACAACAAAGTTGTCTCTAAGTGATTCCTCCTCTAGCTCCTCAAAGTAGTGCTTAAATACCTGTCACCAACAACAACAAGACTTTGATAAAATAATCATTATGCCTTGTAAAAGTTGTCATAAAACTTTCAGATGAGTGTAAGACTTTCTTCGGGAGCAAACTTATGAGCTTATATTTCTCAAGTTAAAAAAGCTTCTAGGATGAAATGTGACTATATATTTCTCAAGTTACAAACAAAGAAAATAAACTTATTTCATTCAAGTATCAAAATTTGCTTACATCTACCACACGGTGTAGAAACAGCAGAAGGCTCGCAGCATTACAGTTCTGTCTCGATGCAGTCATTAGATATACATTGTTGTGTTGTACAAACATATAGGTGACACCATTATCATATACAACAGGATCTTGAGCATCTTGATCACCCTGAGGTTCATCACGCATCATAAACAAATTAGATATACCCATTTGCATCATAATTGCATACAGAAAAAGAAAACTATATTCAACAATAAGCATCAACAAGCATGGATGGTCACTTGGATATCAGTTTTCAATCAGCATAAATCCGATTCAAGTTGAATAAACAGCTTAGATACAGTTTTAAAGTTTAAACTAACCTATCCAGATCAAACAATCGTTTACTATTCCTTTTGTTATTACTATTTACTACACTATACAAGCAAACAGATAGTATAGGCTTCTGTGTTTTCTAGTAAATTTATATGTTTTCGATCTAATTCAGTAGCCTGCTAATAAGCATAATGTAAATGTAAACTAAAAAAATGCGAACAATTTACTTTAACAGACCTGCTACACAATTAATGAGCTTACTACTGTTTCACTTCTTTCCTTAAAACACAAATCATGATAAATGAATTCAGATTCTATGAAATAACACCAGAGAGATTGAATTAACAAATCGATAACCTCTTTCTCTATAAGTTTAGTGAAGAAACGCTCGGCCTGAACTGCAGACACATCCCCACGGTAGTCACGCCACACCAGAACACGGCCCTTGATGTCGAGAAGGAACAGCGCAGAGGCCGCCCCCGCCATCAATCACTGGAAACGAAGGATCAGATCCGTATCAACGTATAGAATTGTGTTCGATTTAAGATCAGATTTATGATCGATCTACCGCCAAATCAACGAAACTGCCTAGGGTTCAATGAGCCATCACTTGTCTACTGAAATCCGCAAAATTGAAGACGATTTGGAGATGCGATCGTGATGAATGTGTACTTTGTGTTGAAAAAAATTGGAGTGAAGGCTGAGGAGGAGCTCTGGTTAATTGGTTGAGATTTGAGTCTACTTTTCTCGCTGAGCTTTGTTGGCTTGAAGTGGGCTGCCAGATGGTTACCCATCTGAAGCCCATAAGTTTTGGTTTGTAAATAACGAATTAGGCAAATATCATGAAGGCCAATAGGCCCAATACAATTATATTTGTTGG
>JBCNJP010000020.1:15433965-15461133 GCA_039602395.1 Deinandra increscens subsp. villosa
TGTATAAATTCATTTGGATGTTTAACGGACCTGATAGGTTAGTATAGAGGTGCAAATTTCGGGTTTAAAATCGGTTCCGCACTCGGTTTCGGTTTCGGTTCCATTTTGATCGGGTAGGATCGGTTCCGGTTCCTTATCGGGTAGTGTACCGGTTCCTACCCGGTTCCACTCTATGAAATCTATGTGTTGATCGGAACCGGTTAGGGTAGGGTCGGGTAGGGAACCATCGGTTCCAATCGGGTAGGGTGGAAATATAATTATTGTCTGTTTTTGTTTTGTTTTTTGACTTTTTTGTTGGTTATTATTTGTTACTATTAAATGAAATTAAGAAAAAGAACAAAGACAATAAATTAGTAATAAGAATATAAGAAATGTAAAGAGGGTGTTGTCGTTTTCTTATGGGTGGTTCTTTGGCTTAAAAAAATCAAAAGGATGTTATAAGATGGAGATAATTTGCTTGGGAGTGGCACTGGAAATGTGAAATCAAAAGCATTCATTAATAGAGTACAGGAGCAGAGGAGCTGAGCAGCACAATAGACTTGAAATGTGAAATCTATCATCTATGTAGTCTAGTACTCTAGTATGAATTGAGTTAATTCAATTAACGATAGGAGCCGGGTAGGAACCGGTTCCAACCCGGGTACGAACTGTACCTGGTAATCGGGTATGACAAAAAAAAATGTCGATTCGGTTTCTACCCTATCGGGTACTACCCGGTTCTTGGGTCCACCGGTTCCTACCCGGAACCGGTTCCGCACAAGTTCCCTACCCGTCGGGTAGGAACCGGTTCTGATCTTGCACCTCTAGGTTAGTATACGGGCAATATAGTAATGTTATACGGGTCAGATATTATTATATACGGATAGTATATTAACTACATACGGGGTCGGATATTTTGTATACGAACTGTATAGTTACTAGTTTATGAACTTGTAACCTCTATTCATAACTTACATACAACCTGTATATTATTCTATACGGCCTAGAAATAAGAAAATTCGATATTATATGATATGTATATAAGTGTGAGCAGTCTAATAAGGCTCGTTGCAAATTGTGTCATAAGTTTTTTGCTATTGTTGTAAACTCAATTTTGAAGCTAACACTATGAGAAACCAAATTGTTCGATGTCGAAATGAGCTCAAGTGCATGCTCATTTAAATAAATCTGCAACCTCTCTACACCCACTTAATTCGCACTACCTTATATGTGATTGTCTAAAAAATGAAAATTGGCTAAAAAAATATTTAACTGACCAATCTTTAAATTTACAAACTCTCGTTAACCTAACTGGTGATTGTTAGTTGACTCCCCACGGTTCGTTAGAATCATACATTTATTTATGTGACGGCTTATTGGATAATCCTTAGATAGCTGGGAAATGATGAAACGTACAATTGCTTTTGAAATGTTTAATTAACCTCACACCAGTCAAAATATATTTTATATTTTGGGCAAAATTGTCCAAGCATTCTATAAAACAAAGTATTTTCAATCTTTGATAACGCATCAAATGATTTGCCATTTATCAACTAAATTATAAACCTGTCCATAGTCCTTGCCCTGTGGGCTGTGGCTCATCCCCCTCTTCTATCTATGCAACAAGAATACCGATTTCAAAAACCCCAATTCATTTATTTACAGGATTTATCATAACAATCCTTTATATTCTTTGATGCTTTTCTTCAATTCGTTGCTTGTATCTAACCAATGTTACATATTGATCAAACCCATCTCAAATCTCTAGATGATTTCATACTCCTGCAATCTTTTTCTTAATCCAATGGACAAATGGATGATTTTTCATTAAATCCATCAAGAATTTGAGATTAAGTTACTCTTTTTTGGTCTAAAAATGGGAGCTTGTAGTTGAAATGTTATACATGTTGGATTATTGTTAATTTGGCTATGTGGGCTTCTCTTGATTTCAATCTCTTTTTATCCCACAACTCAAATATCACCGCCTTCTTATTAAAGAGCAAATCAAGAATCTCACTATCTCAGTAATTCAGTGGGAGCCACTGTTACAATATATTCAGTTGCTAGACCTTTTGTTGGTTCAATTGGGGAGTAAACTAGCTATGATCATGGATTGCTTTATCCCAAATTCCCAACACATTAGGTTTGTTCATTTTGGTCAAGATCCTTAGCTTCTTTTAGCCCTGATATTAGTGTTAGAAATATTAATTCCAAAATTAGCAACTTGCTAATTGTAGAGGGGCCTGGTTGTAATATTTGTTTAATCTGTTTTGGTTAACGGCTAGATTAGTTTAATTTTCTGTTTGATTAGTTGTTAGCTTATATATTCAGATTAGGGCTCTTTTGTAATCAGTTTTTTCAATGAAATCGATTTCCTTTCTCTGTCAGATTCATCTTCTTAATTTTGATTTCGTTGATTCTGGTTTAGCTTTGATTTGGTATCAGAGCCCAAAGAAATCAAAATCCGATTGATTCCGCTTCAATCGTTTTATCATTTCTTCGTTCCGAGATCAATATAGAGGATCAGTTGATCCTCCTGAGATCGATTCAAAATTCATCGATTTCTCGTTTCGTCCCCAATTAGATCATCTCCTCGACGAACTTCATCACCTGAAATCAGACGATCAATGGGTGACGCAGCAACAAATCGACAGGTAGTCCGAGAAAATTATACTACCATTCCGTTACAGTGTCCGTCCCTTACCTCCACGAATTACTCGATATGGGCCATCAAGATGAAGGCCATCTTCAACGTACATGGCCTGTGGGAGGCAATCGAACCACCAGCAGGTGCTGAAGTCGATGCAAAGAAAAACAGTGCCGCGATAGCCTATCTTTTCCAGTCTTTACCCGAGGATCTCATTCTTCAGGTGGGGGAAATAGAGACTGCAAAAGAAATTTGGGCTGCAATCAAAACAAGATTCATTGGAGTGGACAGGGTAAAGAAGGCTCGCCTACAGACACTAAAAAGTGAGTATGAAAACTTGAGGATGAAGGATAATGAGGGTATTGATGAATTTGCTGGCAAACTAAGTTCTTTGGCGACAAGATCTTCAAATTTAGGGGCTACTATTGAAGACCCAGTACTGGTAAGGAAATTACTGGGTAGTGTACCAGAAAAGTTCATTCAAATAGTCGCTTCAATCGAACAATTTGTGGATCTGGACAATGCGGTGTTCCAAGAGATTGTTGGGAGGCTAAAAGCCTTTGAAGAAAGGATAAGTTCAAAGGTAAAAGCACCTGCAGTGAAAGAGGAGCAACTGCTACTGTCATATAGTGAATGGCAAACAAGGGCTAAAGAAAACCAATCAAGAAAGAAGAAATGGGAGAAGGGAAATAAGGGGACTGCATCATCAGGTGAATCTTCACAGGTTTCTCACAAACCAAAAGGAAATGGCACAAGTAGAAAACCAGGAGGAAAAACCAAGAAGGATAAAAGTCACATCAAGTGCTTCAAATGTGAAAAACAAGGTCACTATGCAAGTGAGTGCCCATTGAAAAAACAGAAAGAGGAGGAGGCCCACTTTGCTGAAATTGAAGAAGAAGATGAGCAAGAATTGCTCTTCATTTCAAAGGAAGAAATCAAGAAGGAATCTGTTTTCCTAGATGAGATGAATGTAAACCCAACTAACTACAATTCTGATGCCCAAGATGAAATGTGGTATTTGGACAATGGTGCCTCAAACCACATGACTGGTAATCTCTCATTCTTTTCAGTTTTAGATAGAAATATATCCGGGAATGTTAGGTTTGGAGATGGGTCATATGTTACCATTAAGGGTAAGGGATCTATTATATTAGAAGGGTTTAATACTGAGCAGAAAATCCTCACTAATGTCTACTATATTCCACACCTAAGAAGTAGTATACTTAGTTTAGGTCAAATTACTGAAAGTGGATGTGAGGTAAGGTTAAAAGACCAGTTTTTATGGTTGTATGACAGTAAAGGGAAATTACTTCTAAAAGTTAACAGGTCTCCCAATAGGCTCTATAAGGTAAATCTGAAAATAGGAACCCCATCAGTATACCTAGCAAATCTTGAAAACTTGACTTGGCTGTGGCATGGCAGGTTAGGTCACCTAAGCTTTCAGACTTTAGAAATGATGTCAAGAAAGGGGTTGGTCTCAGGACTTCCAGAAATTAGGACAGAAAGGCATATCTGTGATGCCTGTATGGCAGGGAAGCAAATTAGGTCCAGTTTTCCTAAGGAATCAAAATTCAGAACTAACAACCCTTTAGAAATGATATCTATTGACTTGTGTGGCCCCATAAGTCCTGATACTAGTTCAGGAAATAGATATTTTATGCTATTAGTTGATGATTTCTCAAGATATATGTGGGTTTACATGTTAAGGACAAAAGATCAGGCATTTGATAAGTTCAAAAGATTTAGAGCCAGTGCTGAACAAAAATTCAATAAGAAGATTAAAACTCTTAGGTCTGACAGGGGAGGAGAGTTCCTGTCACATGAGTTTGAGGCTTATTGTGATGAACATGGGATTACTAGGTTATTAACAGCTCCTTACTCTCCACAGCAGAATGGTGCTGTGGAAAGAAGGAACAGGACTATATTGGATATGACCAGAAGTATGATGAAGTCTATGGGAGTTAAGGAGGATCTTTGGGCTGAGGGGGTGAGACATGCTGTATATGTGTTAAATAGGGTCCCTACTAAGGCTCTAGTGAATAAGACACCCTATGAAGCTTTAAGAAATAAAAGGCCTAACATAGGACATCTCAAAACTTTTGGTTGTGTGGGACATGTTAAAACTGTAAGACCAGGTTTAAAAAAGCTTGATGATAGGAGTGTTCCTATGTTATATCTAGGAGTTCAAGAAGGCTCAAAGGCTCATAGGATGTTACATATGAGTGAGAATAAGATAGTCATAAGCAGAGATGTTATCTTTGAGGAACATAGGAAATGGTCTGATCTGAGCAAATCTCAGGGGAAAAATGGTCTTTCTTCTGAAAACTCCGGTAATAGTGATCCAGTAAGTTTCACTAGTGGTCTGCAGGATATTTGTGAAGAAGAAAGTGAAGGTGATCCTGGAAATGAGTCCAGTGAGGAGGAAGGGACTCAAGGATCACCAGAGGTTGCTAGAGAGCATGTAGGACAAAGTAGTGTTACAGGGACTAGGAAATCTGGTAGAATTCCTGTCATGCCTGCAAAATTGCAAGATTATGTCCTAGACAATAGGTTTAGACAGAGGCAGCAAAGGGAGGATGAATTAGAATTAGTTGAGTTATTATTAACTCATGAGGAGGACCCTAAGTCATACTCAGATGCTGCTGCTAATAAACACTGGAGGAAAGCCATGAGGGCTGAATTAGAGTCAATTGAAAAGAATAAAACTTGGAGACTAGTTGATCTTCCAAAAGGTAGTAAATCAATAGGTCTAAAATGGATCTTTAAGGTCAAAAAGGATGTTAAAGGTGAAATCTTGAAGCATAAGGCTAGGTTGGTAGCTAAAGGCTATGTTCAAGAATATGGCATTGATTATGAAGAGGTTTTTGCTCCAGTAGCTAGAATAGACACAATAAGGCTTATTTTGGCATATGCTGCAAGTATGAAATGGAAAGTGTATCATCTTGATGTAAAAACTGCGTTTTTACATGGTGATCTAAAGGAAACAGTTTTTGTAGAACAACCTGAGGGCTTTAAGGTAAAGGGGCATGAGGATAAAGTTTACAAGTTAAATAAAGCTCTTTATGGTTTAAAACAAGCTCCTAGAGCTTGGAATCAAAAATTGGATAGTGTTTTGAAAGAAATAGGCTTTGGGAGGTGTAAACATGAGCAGGCAGTGTATACTAGATTAACAAATAAATCTAGTCTAATTGTGGTTGTTTATGTGGATGATTTGATGGTTACTGGGAGCAATGAACAGGATGTCATAGAGTTTAAGGATGAAATGAGGAATAGGTTTGAAATGACTGACTTAGGTCTGTTGAGCTACTATCTGGGAATTGAGGTTAGTCAATCTGATAATGAGATAAATTTAAGACAGTCATCTTATGCTGCAAAAGTAGTTAAGCTGGCAGGTTTAGAAGAGTGCAATGCTGCTCAAATTCCTATGGATCCTGGTTTGAGGTTAAGGAAGGAAGAGGGTGGAGTGGCTGTGGATCCCACAAACTATAGGAGGATTATAGGTTCTTTGAGATATTTGACCCATACTAGGCCAGACATCACCTTTGCAGTTGGGTATTGTAGCAGGTTTATGCAAAATCCAAGGTTAGAACATTTACAGGCGGTGAAGCAGATTGTAAGGTATGTCAAAGGGACTTTGGAGCATGGATTGTCCTACAAAACAGGCATCAGGGATGGGTTGGTTGGGTTCAGTGATAGCACTCATAGCATGGGTTCAGAAGATGGTAGAAGCACTTCTGGAAATGCTTTCTTTTATAATGGGTCTTTGGTCTCATGGTTCTCTCAAAAGCAGAAAATAGTAGCATTATCATCCTGTGAAGCAGAATTTATTGCTGCTACATTGGCAGCATGTCAGGCAATATGGCTAACTGGTTTGCTTACTGAAATAACAAGGAAGAAACAAGAAAAAGCTGTATTGATGGTTGACAACAAGTCAGCTATTTCTTTGATGAAAAATCCGGTGTTTCACGGGCGTTCTAAGCACATAAACTTGAGGTTTCATTTCATAAGAGAGTGCATAGAAGAGGAACAAATTGAAGTCAAGTTTGTGAGAAGTGAATTGCAAGCAGCAGATGGACTAACTAAGGCTTTGGGCAGAGTAAAGTTCAAAGGGATGCTGCAGTTGCTCACAGTCTATAAACTGGGAAATGGATAGCTTGATTCTGTTGGAATGGGAGCTCGAAACATTAGCACAAGCACGTACATTGTACCTCTACTGTGTGATGATTTTGAGTTGTCATTACACTGAATTGGAGAGCTTTCCTTATGAATGAGAAAGGTTAAAAGTGTTTGGAATTAAGGGGGTGTTTGTTAGAAATATTAATTCCAAAATTAGCAACTTGCTAATTGTAGAGGGGCCTGGTTGTAATATTTGTTTAATCTGTTTTGGTTAACGGCTAGATTAGTTTAATTTTCTGTTTGATTAGTTGTTAGCTTATATATTCAGATTAGGGCTCTTTTGTAATCAGTTTTTTCAATGAAATCGATTTCCTTTCTCTGTCAGATTCATCTTCTTAATTTTGATTTCGTTGATTCTGGTTTAGCTTTGAATTAGGGTTTCTGTTGAACCCGAGATGACACGTAAACCCTTTTCACTTTACCTAAAGTTTTCATTTTTGTAGCCTTTTAAGTTTGAACTTTTGATCACACATGAGTTTGCACAATTGAGGTGCAAAATCTTATGAACCTGTTCATGTATGAAATCCAAGATAAATCTTTAATTTTGGGAGTGTATGTGTGTATGGTGTGTGTTTATGTTAATTTTACAATGACCTGTTTTCATTACAACTGAATATCTGATTATTAAATATCAAATAATCACTTTCAGAAAACACATCCAAACACCCCTTATATCCCTTGTTTCTTTGGTTAGTTGCAGGACTTCCTTTCTCATGGACGATGGGAACTTTATGATGACACGAAGATAATTTTGGCATGGAATAACAGAGATATTCTTTTTGCATAATGGGGTTTTACCTCCATTGTATGGAAAAGGTTTCCACACTATTCCGGTCATCAACGAGGCTTATCCTCTAACTTTAGGTTTGTATTTGATGCGAGTTTAACAATTTCAAGTTTCTTTGTCAATGATGTTGATTTTGACCCTGCAATGGACTCAAGAAATTCGGGAAATGTTGGAATCAGAATAGGACTATTCACTATTGTACTAGCGGTAGCAGGATATAGTTATAGAGATATGTTAATGAGTTGGGTATGTCGGCTACACGTCCTTCAGATTTCAAACTTTGTACTTTGTGCTCTTAATGATCTAGTATACAACTTCAGTGTGTTGCAGGTGAGCCTACATTTGATTTCTTTACTCAGATAATGGATATTAATTAAAGGTGGTAATTTTTGACTCATTTACTTATATGGACGAGTCGATTTTGGGTTGTGTTTTATCTCAAACGGGGCAAATGGATCAATTCCTATGTTAGAGGAATACAACCTTCAAATCATTTAACTTAAAGATGTTTAATATTATTACTATTATTATTGCAACAGTTTTGTTTTTGTAATTATAACTAACGCAGTCATTTTGTAATGAAAGTTTATAAATGGAGAAAAAAAGAAGTGTTTGTGGGTCAACCGGACCTAACCCAACTTTGTCTCGTAATAGAAAAGGATTGTGGATCAGATTGGTTGAACGTGTTCCGAAGTCTATTTTTAATGAACACAAATCTAAATCAGCTCACTTAAAGATGTTGATTATTTTTGGAATATTTTGTTACTGCACATTAATTATTGATCATTAAGTTTTCAAATTTAGATAAGTTTGCAGGGTAACCTGATTCAATCCATTTTTACCCCTAGCAGAAAAGACCTGTTTCAATATCGCTTGACCCATTGCCCAATCCGACCGGCCAGTTCATCTTGCCATCACTCATCTATATATCTAAGGTTGTATTTATCTAACTTGTATTCTTGTTGACTCCGGGGGTCTCTTTGGGTGCGGCCTGTTTACCCCTTGGGGTAAAGGTAAGGTTCATCCTCTTCTTACCCTCCCCAGACCCTGCCCTTTGGGTGGGATTTTACTCGGTATGTTGTTGTTGTTGTATTCTTGTTGACTCCCATAGGGATTGCCTGTTTTTGGAGATAGATAAGCTCCAGAAAACATCAGCTATGATGACCGCCACTTTTTCAAAGGGTAACAAAAGTGAAGTTGAGGGTAGTTTTGGATATTCTGAAGCTGGGATACAATGCTATTGCCACTGCTTATCAATTTTGGTTCAGCAGTGTTTGTGACTCAATCCGACGAGTACAAACTCACAGGTTTGTTCTTCAAGAAATTTGTGCTTAAAGTTATCATCTTCTCATTGTCTATAACTATTGTAATGATTATACTCTTGACCTTTAAAATAAAATAGAAATACTTTTCAAATTAAATTTCTATGGATTATGTTACAAGTTGGACCTAATATTCTCTGTTTGTACTTTGTAGCATCTTTTATAAATACAACGGGTTGTCCAGAATCCAGATAATTGAATTTTGAGAACTCGCTTAAAATAATTAAGGATGGTTCACTATGATAGGAGAGTAATTGAAGATGGTGCATTATGAATAGGTTTGCACTTGGTAGGAGAGTATTATCTTACCAAGTTGAGTATGGTTTCTAGTCTATGTTGCAAAATGACGTTTTGGGTTGGGTAACGGGTCAAAATGGGTGCTTATGTATAGGTTAAACCTACACACAATAGTCTTAATACTTTTACAAATAAATATTATGTGGGATATGATTTCAAAAACTAATGTTATTCCAATAACAATCTTAATTCTATATGAAATAGCTTGAGGTTTCTTGAGAATTAAAAAGACACTTTGTTCAACCCGTTTGACCTCTTTCAAGCTTAATTCATTCAGGTTTATCCGGTTGACCTGATAGAGATAAAACATAGCTAGAATCGACCCATTCCCAAGTAAATGGGTCGAAATTGTCACCACTACTTTCTACTTTCTTACACTTAAGTTGTTGATCAGTCTACTCTTGTGTGTAGGTTTAATAAATTTACCTTGGCGCCTAAACTCAGGCTTTTACTACGCTCACTCTGATAGTACAACGATTGCTTCATTAGAAAAGGTAGCAAAATATGCTTCCTTATCAAATCTTTCAGAACTACAACCAAGTTTTTATGATACGTTATGTGGGATGAAAGGATCATACCCTCTAGATGATGACACTTTTCATGAACCCGAAATGAATCTCACCATCCGTTCCTGGATCAAAACCTCTTCCCAAGTGGGGCCTACCGAGTGTTATGGGAATCGAGTAACATTGTCATCAGCGTGCAGTGATATAGGTTATTTTGTGCTTCATAATAATTAAATTGGTGAGAGACAAAAGAAGCTGGAAAGCCAGGTGTCATCTGACCTTTGGGAGTATGATACGAGTACCAGGATGTGTTTGCTGAGCTGGCAAAGGTTAAAACCTGTAAGTTACTTTAGAAGACTCATGGCTGGTATGACAAAAAATATTGTTGACAAGTTGATGTTTACAAAGAGACGTCACATTCTAAACAAGTAGTTGAGAAACTTTGGTTTTATCAAATTGGCTGCACATTCTAAACAAGTAGTTTAGCCAGACTTTGGTTTTATCAAATTGGCTGGCTGTAAGAAAAGCAATAACAAGAAAAAACCAAAGAAAAAAGTGGTATTTAGTGGTTTATAATGTTTGAAATTGGTATCAAGTAGACTCTAATTTCTTGAAATGCTTAAAGGGTGTTTAGATTCACTCTTTGGAGTCAAGTCATTGGACAAAACAGATTCAAGAAACCCTAAAGAGGTTAAAGATGATTCCTTTTCAACTGGGAATAGTTTCAAATCAAGGGAATTTTGTGTCAGGGTTCTTCATGCAGGCGGGAAAGAAGAACTTTTTCAAAATCCCGTTACAGTTTCTCAGTTAATCAAGAATTACCCGGGGATGTGTTTTGCATGGCCCGAGGTTTTCAAGAATCCTAATGAAAGTGTTTTGTCAGCAACGGATCTACTCTTACCAGGGCAAAAGTACTATTTAATCCCTGTGACAACATTAAAGAAGTTGAAAAAGAAACATGCTGCAAACAGGAATAAATCAACAGGAGAAATGGGTCCTGATGAGTCTGATAATTCTGTTTCTTCAGGAAGCAGTTACTATGTTTCTAAGGAGAGGCGGTCCAGACGCGTAGGTAAGACACATAGGCAATCAAACAGAAAACGTGGGCCGCCAATCAGGAAGTCAAAGTCAAAGTCATGTCGGGGATCTGACTGGGAGCCCAGTTTAACATCAATTCAAGAACTCTCTCCATGAGTGGTCAATTTGAAATCATGTGAAACAGGTATGTGGTTCAGTTGTTTTATGAATATCAGCAGCAAAATGTTATCGTAATGTATCCGAGACCTGTTTTCCAGTTTTCTGAAATTTTACATTGCTGGAATCTGTTGGTATGCCTGTTCAAAACAGTTAAGATATAAAAAAATCAATAAAGTTTGCCTCTTACTGATTGGAAGACTGAAAATTGTGTTTATTTTGAGTGATAGAAACAAACTATTTGCAAATTCGAAAGGAAAGGTTGTGTGTTGACCTGCAAAACATTTTATTCGACCCATTTGATCCGTTATGGATAAGCCATAAGTCAATAACCCAAATCAACTCATTTATACGTAAACGGGTCGAATTACCACCTACAGAAAAGCCTCTAAAAAGTATTGATATTATTGATACATAAAGTTTAGTTGTATACTTGTATGCAATAATTATGTTGCATCCATGTTACAGCCAAACACGGTTATTGCATAAAACCACTATACTTCTCAGAGTCTCGGATATCAATAATATCAAAAGATTGAGATTTTTGTATTGCCTAGTAGAGAAGTATTAGCAGAAAAAAAGAACTAATGAGCACTTTTTTAAGAACAAAGATACCAAACGATAGAAATGATAATTTCCAATTTAGACAATCATACATTATGTAGAATAAAAGAAAAAAAGATAAGTGATTAGGGTTTATTAAAGCCTTCAAATGGATAAAGTTTGAATCTTTATCCAAGTTACACTCAAAAAATTGGTGGCAAGAATTTGGTAAGAATCCATGTGTAAACCACAGCAAACACTGCACCAACTGGAATAGTAACCACCCATGAAGTAACAATTTCCCTTACGGTTTCTGCTCTCACACTATTAAGTCCTCTAGCAAACCCAACCCCCATAACTGCACCCACAAGAGTGTGTGTAGCCGAGATAGGAAGTCCAAGTTTTGATGCGAAGAGTACAACCGAAGCAGCAGCAAACTCAGCTGCAAATCCTCTTGTAGGAGTCAACTCTGTAATCTTTTTCCCAATGGTGGCAATCACTCTGTACCCCCACATCATAAGCCCTGCAACAATCCCAAATCCACCCCAAGCAAGAACATCAAGTGGAATTACAATCTCACCCCCGGTGGCCCCACCTTGTAAAATAGAAAGAGCTGCAGCTAACGGGCCGATTGCATTTGACACGTCATTTCCACCATGGGCAAATGACATGAAACAGGCTGATAGAATCTGCATGTAGCCAAACACACCATAAACTATTTCAAGCTGGGTGCCGGTGGGGCCTGCAATTTCTGATAGGAAACCAATGCTTTGAGGAGTTGACTCTTCGTGTGGCTCTTGCTCGGTTGATTTTGACTTTGACTTGGCTAGGAGGTGACCAAGCTGTTTTCGGATGATATTGTTGACCAAAAATGCTCCTAGTGTACCACATCCTAGGGCTTGTGCTAGTGCCATTGGTGGTTTGTTGCTTAGAGGGAAAGCTGCAAAAGTGATGAGTGTGACACCGACAAAAACAGCAATTGGCGCAGCAGCAGCTGCTGCTTCTCCAGGGTTTGGAGCACTGTAAACAAACTAAATATAATATAAATTGGTTAGAAATACATGATAATCCTTGTAAAACCCCAAAATCCTGCATCTTGAGCAGTTGAACCTCTTTTTAGCTAGAGGTGGCAAGATAGGCAGGTTGCAGAACATGGTTATAGTATTGTTAATAATTAGCATGTCATATATGATTACAAAGGTTATATAATATTGTTATAATCTAATCTTTTGACTGAAATGATATATGAGGTTTTATGCATTGGAAACTACACTGTATGCTACTTTTGACAAGAGTTGGCAGCTGGCCCATTAGAATGTTTTCTTGAAGCCAGTTTTTTAAATTTACTTGTCTTGTTAAAGATGAAGCATGATTTAGATGGATCTATATATTAGTAAACAGGTCGAAATTGCCATAAGTGCTTTTGATGTACAACTATCGTACGTTTTCACATAGGTTGTATCAAGCTTTTTGATGTATGTATTGTATTGAGAGTTGTACATACTTCATATAGATGGCAAGATGGATCCTGTCTCGTAACGGGTCAAAACAAATAACTCTGGTCTGGTTGGTTAATCCGAAACACTTCTTGTCCTCTATTTATTTTTTATGTAGCTAGTTTGTTAAAATTGATTACAAAGACTATTCTTATGATGATAATTTGATCTTTAACTAAACTATTTTGAAGGTTGTGTGCATGAAGAATATACTTTTTGTGACTTTTAGCTCGCCCAACCCATTTGATGTTTCCTTTTGAACTAAATTTTGTGATTTGTTCATTTGACCACTAGAGATAGAACATAACCGAGTCAACTCATTGAAATTCCCCCATCTAGTTTTACACCTTAATTAGGTTTCAAGACTTAGGTATGCATTCATAGGGTGTTTGAATTTGCGTTTAGACTAATTATTTCACTAACAATAGTTGTTGAGTATTCGAAGTAATCATGATTCTATCTTTTCAACCTTTTAAGGTCAAAATAATCAGATGTGTAAAAGCCGTTAAGAAGCTATAAAAAATGATTATAAAATCAATAAATGCAATCATTTCATGTTTTAGTAGGTTGTACGTACCCTGCGAATGCATTTGTATACAATGAAGGAGACTGCTGCACCCAAAACCGGGGATATAACCCAAGATGATGTCACCCTTGCTAATGAGCTCCAGAAAACCGCACCGGGCCCACCATACACAAGCCCAAACCCTACCATGGATCCTATGATACAGTGTGTAGTTGACACAGGCCAACCATAAGATGATGCAACCTGACCAATGTCCAAAAGTCAAGATTTTTCATTGTTTAAAAAGACATATAGAGCTCCCTAGTTTATTATACCAGTCCTTTTCTTCTAGGAATACAGTTTTTTTTGGTTCATCCTAAACATTAGTTGATTCAAGATTTCAGACCAGAAAGATCTTTTTCATTCTAGGCAATGAAGGGTTTTTTAGATATATGTCAAAACATCAGTTGATCTAAGATTTGTGACCACTACAAGGGTATGTCATGAATGATGGAACCTGAGCAAGACCCAAAAAGTCAACATTTTTCATTTATACAATTTCATATGCAGCTCCCTAGTTAGCTTAAGGATCTTTTTCGCTCCAGGAATAAAGGTTTTTTTTGGCACGATCCTAAGTATCAGCAGATCCAAGATTACTTTTCACCAGGGTTAAGCACCATTACAAAATGATGCAACCTTACCAAGACCTGAAAAGTCAACATTTTTCCTGTATGAAAGGTCAAATGCAACTCCCTGGTTTAGTTTTAGACTTTTTAGGATCATTTTCATTCTAGGACCTAATAAACGGTTTTCCCTATCCATCCTAAATAGCATGGATCCAAGATCTTTTACCATGGACAAAGGGTTCTGTAGTTTTTTCTAGAACGGCAAACTCACACAACCTCTAATCCTACTCTTAAATTTACAAAGAGATTTCCAAGGTGATTAGGTCTATCCAAAATCATTTACTACAATAACATTTTTCTTACTCTACAAATCACACAAGTCCACCCTTAATCCTAGCTTCAAGATAACCAACTTGATCCAATCAATCTATATAACAATGTGATGATCATATTGATATGTGTTTGACTTTGACTAAATAGTCAAAGGGACTAGTATTAATTGAAATAATCATGTTTGACCACAAAAGACAGTAGTATTGACTAGTAACTACCAAAATGTTGTAATCTTTACCTGCAACCAAGTACCAGCAGCTGCTAAAGAAGACAACAACCCAACAAAAAGCAGAGAATCTTTCCCTTGAAAAACATTAGCAACAAGAATCCCTTTCTGCATTGTGCTAGTCACATGGCTACCCATCAACAACGCCCCGGAAAACTCCAACACCGCCGCAGTCACCACCGCCTGCCGGAGTGTGAGTGCCCCGGATCCCACAGATGTCCCCATCGCATTCGCCACATCATTGGCGCCAATATTCCAAGCCATATAAAACCCAAACAAAAGGGTCACATATGACAACACCTTGGTCTTTAAACTTATTCCTTGAACTAAAGTTTTCATGAAAATTGGTAAACTCAAAGCTGCCACAGCTATGCAAATGGAAATAGCAGAAGCTGTGTTTGAGGATATGTGAAAAGCTTGAGCCATACCAGGCAAATCACCTTCTTCTTCTTCTTCTTTAACATTTTCTTGATTTTCATTTGATTCTGATAGAGATGCAAAAGGGTGTGTGGATTTATGGTGGTTTTTTGTGTTCAAAAGTGAAAAAGATGATCTGGGTGTGTTAAAGATCAAATCTTTTTTGTGTTCTTGAGTGAAAGCAACATGATTTCTGTGTTTTGGAAGATAAAGATTGGATTCAAGAGACAATAATTTGGAATTTGTGATTGTGTTTCTAGTGGAAGAAAAGCAGTAAGAAGTAGTCATGGTTTGTGGATAAGTTCAGAGAGAATTAGGGGATGTTAAGTGGTAATAATGTCTCCGGTGGCCATGGACGGTGGTGATGCAGGGCGGAGTGGTGGTTGGAAGAGGAGGAGGAGTTTGTTGGTTATTTTTTCATGATTCTTTATTTCTTTTTAACTTCACATTGTGGTGCTTGTTGATTTAGGGAATTTTGTTTGGATTTCATGATGTGGATCTTTTTAAAATGAGTGGTGGTTGTGTAACTTGAAGGCTTAACCACAAAACATACACACTGTTTTTTTTTTTTCCTTTTGTATTTTTAAATTTGTGTTTATATAATGATAGCCACATGGATTTCTATTTCTCTGTAGTCTCTACTCTGAACTCTCTACCAAATGGTTTGATGACTTGTCAAGCAAATACATTGCTATTGAAGAAAAATAAATATTATATTGGGAAAAAAAATGTTTGATACTATGTTAAAACAACCATAATTGGCGTCTAGAAACAGTGATAAATAGTTAAATACCATATAGGCGTGAAAGATTAACAGAGATGTTAAAACAACCATAATTGACGTCCAGAAACGGTGATAAATAATTAAATACCATATAGACATGAAAGATTAACAGAAAACTTAACGGTTTGTTACAAGCCGTGGATGGTAACATTTTTACAAACTTACAACTTTCTCATAGTTTTTTGGGCAGTTTCCACAATTTTGATACCACAAACGTTTTTTTTCAATTAACTCATTTCTTAACATGAATCTGCTCTAGTGATGTATTCCGATGACTAGACACGTGTTTGGTTTCAACCATTTGGGGATGTTAAAGACGGATAATTTGTTATTTTTTGTTTCATTAGTTTATTTTGTACAACAAATAGTTATTAGATTAACTATAAATAAAAGATTAAACAATATTTAAAACTACAAATGAGGGGCTGAAAATGTATGGGTGATCGTTATTAGAGTATCTCCAACAGTAAAGAAATATCCTTATTTCAAACACTCACACTTTCAGATTTTATCTATATATTTTAGTAACACTCATTTTCACTCCAACATTACATTCTTATTCAAAGACCAGGTATATATATTGGTATGTAAGAGATGACCCCCTTGCGGCGTTTGTTTGACATCTGGAATTCCGGACGCAAGACGGGATGAACGAAAAAGCCCATCTCCTCCAATGCTTCGTTTTTTCTGAAGCAACCACTTGAGCGCTTGATTCATGGACAATTGGACATTACCTCCATTGGAGGTGTTCTTACATAGGTAAGATATGAAATTGAAGGATGGTAATATGACGCTGAAGATGACAGAAAAACATAGGACTGAAAAGGTATGAATAAATCACCCGGGATAGCATAAGGTTGTTAAAGATGGATAATTTGTTCTTTTAGATCTTGGAGTAGACATTTTTTACACAAAAAAATATTATAATTTCAATTTTTATGTGATGTGTTACTTTAAAGATTTATTCTTCATGAAAAATGATACTTTAGTAGTAGTAATTTAGGTGTCGTTAAAAAAAAAACAAGTTATAGTTAATATCTAAAAAAGATAAAAGAAATAACATCAAAATGTGTAATGACGTTAACTTTGTCCTTTTCTTTTGGGCTATTGCAGCCTCTGGGTTTAGAGATCCAAGTTAGATGTTTATTGTTTAGCACAAAGGCCCATATACTACAATTTCTTGAAAAGAAAAAAAAAACGTTATGAACTTTTAACTAAGGTAATTAATATGTATCCAAAAGAAATAGATGACGATAAATTTACAACTACATAAGAAAACTAAAATTTTATAAATGACTAATCTGAAAATGATCAATTAATCTGAACCTATGCATATCAGTTTGTGGCTAATGAACTTGTAGTCTAGCCACTTTAGTTTATAACAACCCAACTTTCTCTTTTACACACTGATTTTGTTTTATACCATCATTTGAGCAATGGCACTTGAACTTCTAAGATTTATGAAATTCAAAATCTATATAATAATGATAAATTTGATGGCATTTGAGCCTAGTGGCATCATGAGTTTATTTCCATCAAAGTCATACGGTTTCAAGTCTTTCAAAGTAAGCATCAGGTGGATTTTAAGTGTACATTTCACTGAGTTTTTGTCGTTTAAATGTTTATAATAACAATACTACTATAAGGGTTAAAAGAAAGTGTACTTGGGTGATTTGCTTAACTAATGGGTTTAGGAGGAACTAATGCAAGCATGACCCTTCAAACAAGATATGGTGGGATGGATGAGAGTGTCGGGTGGTCACTTGTCTTAGAAAAGAAGACATCTTTTTTATATGAGTTGTTAGAAACCGAACTCTTTTAACTTTTCTAAGGGACGTTCTAATAATGAGTGGATGTTTCCTAAGTAAGAAATAACAAATTTAAATTTTATAATTTGTAGGATATGATGATTTTATTCTAAAAAAAACTTGATATTGTTATAAGAAACAGGGGTTGAATCAAATAGGAAATTGATTTTGTCTGAAAAGAATAAGAAACAATATAACTTTAACATGTGACACAACTAAGAAATAAGAGTAAGGACATTTAGTCTATAACAAATTAAACTAGTACAAATAATGTTATATTAATGTAAAAACAATACATTTTTAATGCAAACCAGCATAATTATACGTGATTTTTACTTATAAAATAGTACAAATAATGTTGTTTAACGTAAACAGTACAAATAATGTTGTCTTAATGTAAAAACAATACATATAATGTTGTCTTAACGTAATACAATACATATATAAAATCAGTACATTTTTAATGCAAACCAGCACAATTATATGTGTTTTACTTAAAAAAAATATAAAATGTGTTGGTTTAATACAAAACAACATAGAAATAGTTGTTTTAATGCAAAACAAAACGTAAAATGTAAAACAATACAAATCATATTGTTTAAATATAAAACAATACAGTTATTACAAACTAGTACACTTTTTTAAAATACCATGTACCAATATTTACAAACTTATACACTTTTTTAGAAAGTTTTTATATATCTAGGGCTGAGTATCGGGTCGACCCGGACCGGAACCGGACCGGACCCGTGAACCCGTGAAACCATGAACCTCTTAAAATCAGAACCGGAACCGGAACCGCGAATTGTGAAATCGGTCCGGGTCGGTTCGGTTTTCATGGGCCGGGTTAGCGGTTCTTGAAGTTGTGGACCGCGAAATCTGATGCTTGGACATGTTTGGTATTTGATAATTTCAATTGACCAATTAAACCCGTAAAATCTAATGAAATTATGAGTGATTCTTTCAAATTTTAGAAACTCCAAATAGTCTAATGAAATAATGAAGTCGTTTCCATATATTCACAAGTAGTCAAGAAGTAATCTTTTATTTATTACCCTTGATGAAGCCTTATGAAATAACGAAATTAATTCCAGAAAAGCGCACACGTAAATACATGAATGTAAATGTAATGGAGGCTAAAACACGCATACATATAGATTTGATTGTCGATGGAGTTTCGGAGTGGAAAGATCGATGAATTTGGAAGGAAGGAGATTTGACCGCCACCCTTTTGGAGGAGATTTGGAGAAGATTAGAAACGTCAAACGTCAAACATGATTATACCCAGATTACATGAGTAGGGCCTAGTATGATTAGGGTAGGTCATTAAAAATTAAAACTAATTACTAATTATGAGTTTTTTAATTTTAAATGAAACCCGGTTTCGCGGTTCCTAACGGGTTTTGGACCGGACCGACCCGGACCCGGCCCGGAACCGCCAAAAGGTTTAATGGAAAACCGCGAACCGACCCGCTAATTAATTTCACAGGTTTCACGGGCCGGTTCTGGCGGGTCTGGCGGATTTCACGGGTCCGAACCGGATTTTGCTGCAAATAATATACTCAAAGTAAAGATGTTAAAAAAAAATATTCGTTTTTATGGTGTAATTTCTTATAAAAATATAATATCCTATGTAAAAGGTTAATGAACACATAAAAAACATGGGGAAAACTTTATAAAAAAATTAACAAAAGAGGTTATACCAAAATACCTACTCACGCCTTATTTTTATTATTTTATTTCATCAGGGTTCGTATCTCAACGCATATAATTACTATAAAAATTAATGAGATGAAAATCGTTCTGTCATAGTTTACGGTTTTTTGACTAAAATATGATTTTTATTACATCTAACCACCATATGATATATTAATATTACATATACAGTACACCGCTCATGATATTCCGTTCCCTCATTAAAATTGTATTGTCTAAAAAGTCAAGATTAAATATTAGTCATTGATTAAAAGACGATGTGTTATGATCAAAGGCTAATAGTTGGTTTAATGGTTTGTACTTAAGGATTAGTTTTTACCTAGCAAGTACGTTGCAAGTTTTTAGTAAGAACACAACAAGATGAGCATGAGAAAAGGAAATAATATCAAGATTCAAAGCAATTAGCGTATGTATAGTCCATATATATCGGGGATCAGATTCTTGACACTTTCACAAAATCATTACCAATTCAAATATTCAACTGCTTACGTAACAAGCTTCAGGCGTTCCTCGCCCTTAGGTTGCGAGGGATATATTAGATCTTAGTGTTAATATCAATAGTTGAAGGTAGATTTGGTATATTAGAATATGTATATATACCATTGTAGTTAACCTAAATGAGACAAAATACAATACAAAATTACACATACGAGTCTTAATTAGTTGACTCTCTTAAGTAAAAGATAACATTTTATAAAATTTTACGATTAGCTATCAAATATGTCATACATAAACATCAAATGGGATGTCTACTGGGACCAATGAAAATATGATACGGATGCTCGTTGATTATGTTTGGAGACATCGTTTATTCTTAATTGTTTCTTTGTAATCACAATCGAGGTAAGAGTTAATCAGATTTGTAAGTTTGAATATATGTTCGGTGCGTGGATATTAAACACGTTGTGATCATCTAGACGTGAATGTTTTTAACTAAGCTGGCATTATATTATCATGTTCGATTTTGAATTAGAAAAAAATCATGTTTGGAATTCTCCGTTTGTGTCATTTCACACAAGAGAGACTCTAGTTGTGTTATAGATGCCATCCTTTATCTTGAGTTATAGGGAAATGTTAAGGTTACATATTAATATCATTTCACCTTAGAGAGATTATAGACGTGTAGTAGATGTGTTGTGTTGCATCATCTAATTGATGTTCATGTGGTTTAGATAATGTCATTGTAATCTTTCAATGTGACAAATAATTTACATGTCTTGCAATTATTGAATGAACAATTTGGAAGCGGTTGTGTTTTTTTTTCTTTATTTTGTGGTTATGTGTTCTTTGTGTTTCTTAGTGTAATTGCAATTTAGTTTGGTTCAAATCAACACATACACATATTTGGTTTTAGTTTTCATAATTAAATAAACCATATAATTTTAACCACATACTGTTCGTTGATACAATACCTTATTTATCCTAGCTATCAAGGTTAATTTAGGTTTTTACATAACTTGATGATGGTCATCAGCAATGTAAACTTCTCATGGCAAGTAATCAAAGTTGAATTGATCATGAACGTTGACATTATGGAAAGGGGACGAGTTTATGGAAATTAAAGTCGTGGTAAGGGTTAAGAAAGAGGCTTTGATAGAGGAGAAAGAGGACATGGAAAATGTCAAGGAAACAAAGACAAAAGTAAACTCAAATGCTATGAATGTAGGGAGCTTGGTTACTTTGCATACAAGTATACCAAGTGAAAAGATAAGAAGAAGAAGAAAGATGTAACCCATCTTGCTCAACATGATGAGGGGATCCCAGGGCTCTTAAGGTGACAATGAAAAAGATTAGAGCCGAGATGAATTTGTATCAACATTTTAAGAAACATAAAACAAGTACATGAAAAGTAGATACACAAAAAGCAGATACACTACACGAATTTAATGTAGTAAAAACTTGTCACATACGTAGATATCAAAACGTTTATGATATCCAAAAGTATTAAATGGATACGTAAAACTATTTCACATATAAGCTCTCACTCGCTGATAGGCTCATAAGACTTGCTTTGTTGATGGTGTTGACGAATGACAAGGATTTACAACTCTATAGCTAATGTTATCAAGAACAATACCATATTCATTGTTCTAGATATGAAAACTTATTCTTTATAAATATCTACGTCTAATAAATAAGTAACTAGCTATGTTGTTTGTTATAATTTTGTGACCCAAAGATGTTTTTCCTCTATTCTTATATCTCCTACAAGATTTATGATGACATGGCATTCATATACATAGTTTTAATCATGTATTGTGTCAAAATATCATTTTATAATTATTAGATCTTCATGACTAGCTATACAATATTTTATTCATTCAACTTCCATAACAGATACGTTTCTAATCTAGTAACAATACAAGCATGTTAAAAAAAAAGTGATTATTATGTCTAGTTCGGTAATTTAATAATACAATTTGAAATTTGAGAAAATAAACAAAACGATCAATTTCAAACGAAAAAATAAGTCCCCATTGCATAGGAGATATTTTTTGTATCTAGAAATATCTAAAATCAACATCTAAAATAAAAGTGTTCTAAAACATGGCCATCACAAATTCTCATCGACCTTAATGTTAATGTTATGTAGATATTTTCTGCCGAAAAATAATATATTTTAAATATTAACATGATACGAATTGACATAAAGTAGTGTTTGGTGTGGGTATAAGTAAAAGAGAATCACCTTTCTATTTAGACAATACTAGCACGTTATACGGGTCGTATGACTTTTTATTAGATACTGTATGAGATGTCCACATCATCATACAAGCCTTAACAAAGTGGTTTTCATACATATTATATGAGTCGTATAATGGTTATATGAATAGGCGTATGCCATATACGTTCACACAATTATACATCTTTATAAAGTGACATAAATAAAAAAATAAATGATCGAGAAAATCACACATATAACTCAGAAATCTTATATAACCATTTTTCATCTTCCTATACCGTGTGGTCATATAAGAGGTGAATATTAAAGAGCAAGTTGATATAGTTTTTGAAATTTGTTTTAGTGTCAAGTGTTATTTTTGTCTCTCGGGTTTATAAGTTTTTACCATTTCAGTATAAAAAAGTTTTTTTCTTCTCAGCTTCCCTAACGTTTCTAATTTTTGTCATTTTGGTTCAAATCACTAACTGGTGTTAAAAACTAACTGGAAACTCAGAAATATTTTCGTAAAACCATATTATCTATTTTTTTTTCTTTTGAACGACTTTTATCCTTAAAAAAAAAGTTTTAAAGTGTCGTGAACATGTACATGGTTATGCTTTTTAACGAGTCAAAAATAAATGTTTTAATGAGTCAGTTTTAACGGGTCAAAAACTTAGTTTAATAAGTCAGTTTTAACAGGTCAAAGCTCATATTTGCCATATATAAATTGGGTCAAAACCAAAGTGTTAACCCAATATATATTTATGGCAAATCTGAGCTTTTGACATGTTAAAACAATGTTTTTGACCCGTTAAAACTGACTCATTAAACAGAGTTTTGACCCGTTAAAACAGACCCATTAAAATTGAGATTTTGATTCGTTAAAACTGTGTTTTTGACCCGTTAATACTGACTTATTAAAACTTTGTTTTTGATTCGTTAAAAAGCATAACCATGTTTATGACACTTTAAAACTTTTGGTTTTAGAGATTAAAGTCGTTCAAAAGAATTAAAAATAGATAATATGGTTTTACGAAAATACCTCTGGTTTCCAGTTAGTTTTTAACACTAGTTAGTGATTTGGACCAAAATGACAGAAATTAAAACGTGAGGGAAGCTGAGGAGAAAAAAAACTTTTTTTGTACTGAAATGACAAAAACATATAAACCTCCGGAACGAAAATGACAATTAATTCTTTGTTTTATAAAAACATTTTAGAACCATTATTTTATATGAATTTCTGAACCGTTAAAATATAAAAACATTATTTAATTAATATATTTTTTTTCTTTACTATTCAGAAAAAGGCCCACAAACGAATTACCTTTAGCAAGTAGCACAAAACACTTTCCATTTTCCTTCTTCCCTATATATACCCATCGACATCAAATTGGGGCCTAAGGATACCAACTTAAGTATGAAAATTGTCCATATTAATTTGTATGAGAGTTTTATAATAATTAAATTAAATAAATATATATATAAAAACAGGATTAAAAAACGTATCATGTTAACCGCTCTGAAAATTGTAAAAAATGCATGATACGTGTGTTTTCTTTGTAAACGCTTAATTAAAAACGATTTTTAACAATTAGTAAACTTTTATTTTTATTTAGACATACAAATCACGTCTAGTTACAAGATATATTTATTTATTTTTTGAAAAAAAATATATGTAACAAATTAAATGTTGTGTCTGTTTCTTCAGGAATAAGATTTTCAATTGGAGTATAGAAATTAAATCGTGACTTTTATTACACAACAAAAATCAAATAAGTAAAAGAACTAAAATCATGACTTTCATTAGAAACATTTAGGGTTGAGTTATGGTCAAACATTAAATTAATTATGTTGATTTTTTAATTGATTTTTGAGACTTTATGTTATTAATTTAAGGTGGCCGGTTTGAAAATGGATTAAAAATGAGTATAGATTTTAAAATAAAAGGGAAGAAGTAAAGTGGTTATTAAAAAAAAGAATATTTGGTTTAAGTTCAAATAAGAATATAAATTAGGATTTAATTATTTTTATAATAACAAATGGGAAAATAAAGTCTTAGCTATCAATGTTAATAAACCCGTTGTTTTTAAGAATTATATCACATCTTTAACTTTTTCTTTCATGAAACTAAAATAAATACCAAAGGGTTCGTAACATTAGATATCAATCTATATCTATACATACTTACTATATACTATAAATACATTAAAAAACACGACCTGTTAAATACGACATGATTGGTCTCAAACACGAACACGACACGAAAACTTTTCGTGTCTAGTTTTCAAAACACGAACACGCCCTGTATTTTAACGGGTCAACACGATAAAACCTGTTTAGATACGAAATTTTAACTAATCGACGGTCGACACGATAAAACTTGTTTCACTCAACCTGTTTAGACATGAACACGGCCTGTATTTTAACGGGTTTAAGAATTGAGAGATGTATGAGTGTATGTTACGACAGAAATGGACTGAAATTTTTGAGAGATGTCATCTATTAAAATATAAACGTGGCTTAACAGGTTAACAGGTTTCGACCTGTTAAGACACGAAAATTAACAGGTCTTAACAGGTCGACCTGTTAAACCCAAACACGAAACTTGTTAACATTGTCGTGTTTTCGTGTCCGTGTCAACATTGTCAGCCTAAGTTTAGAGGCTTGAGACTGAGTAGTAAGTTTTAAAAAAATAACTTCAAATAAATAGATAATATTTTTAATTTTAATTTAATTGTAAAACTTAAATCTTAAGTCACAAACCGTGTTTTACAAATATATTCTTTGGCCCTTGGGGCCACAAAAAGAAGATAGCATATTCATGAAGGAACCAAACAATATGTGTCACGAATAGGAACCTCCTCGGATGATCACTCTATCGCAACTTTATTTTTATGTCGTCATGATTCAATGAAAATTAAAACACCAACCTATTTCATTGTATGTTTTACTCGTTTGGTTTGATATATGATTTAACAATCTTAGTATATTAATTAAGATTTGTGTTAAATGAGAAGCTAATAAATGTGTATTTTGAGTAGGTGCATTTTGTTTATTAATTAGTGGGTATCTTTTTTATTTTAACGACAAATTTGGATCACTGACGGGGGCATTACCCACCCACTCGATCATCTCCAATCCCCATCAGGAGGAAACTCACCATAGATGAGAGAAACCTACGACCCAGATGTAATCCTCATTTATTTATTTTTTGTTACAAGTGGGACTTAAACCCAAGACCTCTCCTTATAATGTCTTGGTACCCTAGCCAATTGGGCTAGGATCATTGGTAATTAGTGGGTATCTAATTGTGTTGTTGTGACGGTAATATTGACATTGTGTGATTTTTTTAAAAAAAATATTATATACGGAATTTATAAAGGCTTAAAAATGAAGGGAGAAGTCACATCGAGCCTTTACACCAATTCTCACTCTTAACCAATTACTCCTTTTTTTATTCCTAAAACGCAACGTAAAAAAAAAACACAAATTAAAAACGACAACGCAACAATGTTAAAACAAGAAGCTTCGTTAATTAAATATAACAATACAAACAATAAGATAACTAAAGAAAACAACATGAAATTAAAATTAAACCATCAATCCCTTTGTTAAACTCATTGAGCAACGCCACACTGTTAACCACTACCTTTAACCTAACCTGCTATTTAGTTATTATAATTGACCATTAATTAGTTAAAATAAAATAAAATGAACTCGCAAACAATTATGTTTTCCTTTTCCCGTTACATTGTTGGTCGACTCCCAAACCTTTACGTAAGAAAAGAGAAAGTTCGTAAATGTGAAGTCCAACAAATTTGGCCCACGCGCATTTGGAATATTAGTTTTAATATCTGACTGACGTATGTCTATTTGGTACCCACCACATTCAATTTCAAAAATATATGGAACCGTTAATTTTCCTTGAACGGCATTTATACAACGAGTATCGAAAGATGTCTAGCCATATTGAGTAAACGTTATATAACACAAAAGTTTATTTTTAGTTTATTTTAAAACACAAAAAATATGGAATAGAAGTTGGCTCAAATGAACTTTAACTCAGTTTAGTAAACTCAGTTTACATAGTAGTGTTGGAACTTGAAACTGGCTCGCTAAAATATTAATGAGTTTAGTTTTTCCAAGTTTTTAGTCTTTGAGAATTTGAGTTTTCTTTTTTTTTTGAACGGCCAACTAAACGAGTCCTGAGCCGGGATCGTCCACTGACAAAGGGGCCCACAGGCGCCCAGAACCATCAGTCAAACCGTTCCAGGGAAAACCACCCCCGCGAACGGCCGGGTGGAAAACCTGGTGGCTCAAAGACTCGAACTCATGACCTTTCAGTCACGAGTCATCTCCTCATCGCCTGTACCACTAGGACAAGTCCTAGTGGTTGAGAATTTGAGTTTTCAACTTTTATAATTTCATGTTTATCTTTAGGGCTTAAGATTTAGATTATAGAGTTTATCGTTAACTTTTAGGGTTTAGATTTAAGGTTTGAGGTGTACACTAGGAATTTAAAACCCGTTAATTTTTTAATGAGCCGGTTTCAACGCCGCTAAAATAAGTTCAATCAGAGTTTGTCTGAGTTGGTTCCTCACATCCCACTTTTTTGGGGTTCTCCAATTAGGGACGTTCACAGTCTGGTAATTCGTCCAATATTTTTAGGTGAACTGCGGTTTGGTATAAACGTAAACCACACCAAACCGTCCATGGTTTTGATGGTTCGTTTTAACGGTCTTGATGCGTTTTGATAGATCCGTATTTAAAATGGTGTTACAAACATGAAAAAATGAAGAGGCGCCCATAAAAATGGTATCTTACACATATTATTCGAAGATTTAAATCTATATTATAATAACATCTATTATATTTTGATACCTTTAAGAGAAAAGGGTCTTTGAACACCAAGGAAAAAATTGCACTCGAAAGCCTACACACTAAACAAACCGTTAGGGCGGTACAGAGAGAAAATGATCCATATAATGGGCCTTCGACGTGAGAATCAGTAAATCGAATGAGGAGTGTTTGTGATTAACTGATTATGGAGTTAGAGAGAAGATGAGAGCATGAAATATCATGAAGAAGAATGATACCATCTAAGCCCAACATTTATGGACTTTGCATTAGGGTCTATGTACCTG
>JBCNJP010000020.1:15461633-15534476 GCA_039602395.1 Deinandra increscens subsp. villosa
AAACAGGATTAAAAAACGTATCATGTTAACCGCTCTGAAAATTGTAAAAAATGCATGATACGTGTGTTTTCTTTGTAAACGCTTAATTAAAAACGATTTTTAACAATTAGTAAACTTTTATTTTTATTTAGACATACAAATCACGTCTAGTTACAAGATATATTTATTTATTTTTTGAAAAAAAATATATGTAACAAATTAAATGTTGTGTCTGTTTCTTCAGGAATAAGATTTTCAATTGGAGTATAGAAATTAAATCGTGACTTTTATTACACAACAAAAATCAAATAAGTAAAAGAACTAAAATCATGACTTTCATTAGAAACATTTAGGGTTGAGTTATGGTCAAACATTAAATTAATTATGTTGATTTTTTAATTGATTTTTGAGACTTTATGTTATTAATTTAAGGTGGCCGGTTTGAAAATGGATTAAAAATGAGTATAGATTTTAAAATAAAAGGGAAGAAGTAAAGTGGTTATTAAAAAAAAGAATATTTGGTTTAAGTTCAAATAAGAATATAAATTAGGATTTAATTATTTTTATAATAACAAATGGGAAAATAAAGTCTTAGCTATCAATGTTAATAAACCCGTTGTTTTTAAGAATTATATCACATCTTTAACTTTTTCTTTCATGAAACTAAAATAAATACCAAAGGGTTCGTAACATTAGATATCAATCTATATCTATACATACTTACTATATACTATAAATACATTAAAAAACACGACCTGTTAAATACGACATGATTGGTCTCAAACACGAACACGACACGAAAACTTTTCGTGTCTAGTTTTCAAAACACGAACACGCCCTGTATTTTAACGGGTCAACACGATAAAACCTGTTTAGATACGAAATTTTAACTAATCGACGGTCGACACGATAAAACTTGTTTCACTCAACCTGTTTAGACATGAACACGGCCTGTATTTTAACGGGTTTAAGAATTGAGAGATGTATGAGTGTATGTTACGACAGAAATGGACTGAAATTTTTGAGAGATGTCACCTATTAAAATATAAACGTGTCTTAACAGGTTAACAGGTTTCGACCTGTTAAGACACGAAAATTAGCAGGTCTTAACAGGTCGACCTGTTAAACCCAAACACGAAACTTGTTAACATTGTCGTGTTTTCGTGTCCGTGTCAACATTGCCAGCCTTAGTTTAGAGGCTTGAGACTGAGTAGTAAGTTTTAAAAAAATAACTTCAAATAAATAGATAATATTTTTAATTTTAATTTAATTGTAAAACTTAAATCTTAAGTCACAAACCGTGTTTTACAAATATATTCTTTGGCCCTTGGGGCCACAAAAAGAAGATAGCATATTCATGAAGGAACCAAACAATATGTGTCACGAATAGGAACCTCATCGGATGATCACTCCATCGCAACTTTATTTTTATGTCGTCATGATTCAATGAAAATTAAAACACCAACCTATTTCATTCTATGTTTTACTCGTTTGGTTTGATATATGATTTAACAATCTTAGTATATTAATTAAGATTTGTGTTAAATGAGAAGCTAATAAATGTGTATTTTGAGTAGGTGCATTTTGTTTATTAATTAGTGGGTATCTTTTTTTGAACGGCAAATTTGGATTACTGACGGGGCATTACCCACCCACTCGATCATCTCTAATCCCTATCAGGAGGAAATTCACCATAGGTGAGAAAAACCCCCTGACCCAAGTTGTAACCCCCATTTATTTATTTTTTGTTACAAGTGGGACTTGAACCCAAGACCTCTCCTTTATAATGTCTTGGGTACCTCCGCCCTAGCCAATTGGGCTAGGGATCATTGGTAATTAGTGGGTATCTAATTGTGTTGTTGTGACAGTAATATTGACATTGTGTGATTTTTTTAAAAAAAATATTATATACGGAATTTATAAAGGCTTAAAAATGAAGGGAGAAGTCACATCGAGCCTTTACACCAATTCTCACTCTTAACCAATTACCCTTTTTTTTATTCCTAAAACGCAACGTAAAAAAAACACAAATTAAAAACGATAACGCAAAAATGTTAAAACAAGAAGCTTCGTTAATTAAATATAATAATACAAACAATAAGATATCTAAAGACAATAACATAAAATTAAAATTAAACCATCAATCTCTTTGTTAAACTCGTTGAGCAACGCCACACTGTATGGCACTATGGCTTAACCACTACCTTTAACCTAACCTGCTATTTAGTTATTATAATTGACCATTAATTAATTAAAATAAAATAAAATGAGCTTGCAAACAATTATATTTTTCCCGTTACATTGTAGGTCGACTCCCAAACCTTTACGTAACAAAAGAGAAAGTTCGTAAATTTGAAGTCCAACAAATTTGGCCCACGCGCATTTGGAATATTAGTTTTAATATCTGAGTGACGTATGTCTATTTGGTACCCACCACATTCAATTTCAAAAATATATGGAACCGTTAATTTTCCTTGAACGGCATTTATACAACGAGTATCGAAAGATGTCTAGCCATATTGAGTAAACGTTATATAACACAAAAGTTTATTTTAGTTTATTTTAAAACCCAAAAAATATGGAATAGAAGTTGGCTCAAATGTACTTTAACTCAGTTTAGTAGTGTTGGAACTTGAAACTGGCTCGCTAAAATATTAATGAGTTTAGCTTTTCCAAGTTTTTAGTCTTTGAGAATTTGAGTTTTCAACTTTTAGAATTTCAGGTTTATCTTTAGGGCTTAAGATTTAGATTTTAGAGTTTATTGTTAATTTTTAGGGTTTAGATTTAAGGTTTGAGGTGTACACTAGGAATTTAAAACCCGTTAATTTTTTAATGGGCCGGTTTCAACGCCGCTGAAATGAGTTCAATCAGAGTTTGTCTGAGTTGGTTCCTCACATCCCACTTTTTTGGGGTTCTCCAATTAAGGGCGTTCACAGTCTGGTAATTCGTCCAATATTTTTAGGTGAACTGCGGTTTGGTATAAACGTAAACCACACCAAACCGTTCGTGGTTTTGACGGTTCGTTTTAACGGTCTTGATGAGTTTGGATATATTGGTTTTTAAAATTGTGTTACAAACATGAAAAAATGAAGAGACGCCCATAAAAATGGTATCTTACACATATTTATTCGAAGATTTGAACCAATATTATAATAACATCTATTATATTTTGATACCTTTAAGAGAAAATGGTCTTTGAACACCAAGGAAAAGATTGCAATCGAAAGCATACACACTACACACTAAACAAACCGTTAGGGCGGTACAGAGAGAGAAGGGCCCATATAACGGCCCTCCGGCGTGAGAATCAGTAAATCGAATGAGGAATGTTTGTGATTATGGAGTTAGAGAGAAGATGAGAGCATGAAATATCATGAAGAAAAATGATACATTCTAAGCCCAACGTTTATGGACTTTGCATTAGGGTCTGTGTACCTTGGGTGACGTCAGCGCGTGTGATTCACTGCGCGTCAACCAACTTTCAGGTGAATATATTTCTTTTGTAAGGAGAAATCTAACTGGGTAGAGATCTCATGTAAGTTTTTTATTTGTGGGCATTTCTTCTAAAATTACCTTTTAATGATGAGCTCAGTGTGAGCCCCACCCGCAAGCCTATTGGAATGTGGGCTTGACCCGGCTCACAGAAAGCCCAAAGCCCAGAGAATAAATAAATCTCTATCATTTACACTAAGTATGAAAACATAGGTTTCGTAATTATAAACAACATGTTGCGTAATGCAGCCTTTTAAGGTTGTTATATGTAATAACGTACCACGTTAAAAATTCATATTTTTATACTATACTCGACTTAAAAGTAATAAAATCCCTAATTTATGGTATAATTCAGAAAAAAAAAATAATACATGCAAAAGTTATTCGAATTTTAAAAACGTAGTGAAACTTCATTTGAACCTCGAAAAATATAACAAATTTGGGCTATTTATGTTTCCCTTCCATGCGAAATTTTTTAAGTTTTAAATTTTAATCAAGAACTCAAAATCTTTTCTTACGCTTCTCATAGATACCTTTTTTTCAATTTTCTATTTGATCCTTCTCCTGTAAAATAATTTATTAGTTGTTTTGTCTTATTTTTGTAAAAAAGCAACTATTCTTCCCACTCTCTAACAAACATAAAGTTTTGTTTTGCCATAAATCAGGTGTAAACGTACAAAAAGAAGTATTAAAGTTGACGTTACTTTTATTTGAGGTACATGATATATTTTAATTTTTGTCAATAATATATACTATACCTTTTTGATATGTGCGACAAGTATTTTATATGTTTTCAACTTTAATTCAATTCAATATAAAGAATAAAGTAAATTATATGGATCGTCCATGTCATATGTTGAAAATTCACCTCTTGTTAGTAACTTTGAAATTTTCTTAAAACATAACAAAACATATATTCACCATTTGAAAAATAAACGTGACAGTCTAGTGAACAATAGACGTTTCTCCAACACTTCTACTGTAATATCCTCTATCGACGTATCGTATCTTGAAGTGTAATAAATGCTTATCTTCTTAAACGTTGAGAATTCATATAATTCATATGTAAAGGTGTAGTACGTTAAAAAACTATAAATAATAAAAGTAATACCTCATGAATTCAACATAACATATGAAGCATGAAGTGTAATTTACTCTAAAAACCTTATCATAGAAAGAAAAAGTACTTTTTATATTTTTTTTAGGTATATAATAACCCTTTTATTAATAAAGATATAATCTCTAACAAAAAAGAAAATTTAAAAATAAGGGTATTTGTCATAAATTAAATTATACATTTATTTTTAAGTAAAAAAGAAAGAAAGAAAGATATACCCCTCTATCTAGAGAAAAAACTGTATAAATAAGGGGGCCATTGCACCATGCCTAGGCTTGAAGAAGCAAACAACCATCTTCTTCAATCTTCTCTTCTTCTCTGCTCATAGAATAGATCACCATGACTGGATCCTTACTTAACACGCATGAGTCCACCACTACAATCAAATTCTTGTGCAGCTATGGCGGCAAAATCCTCCCGCGATATCCCGACGGCAAGCTCCGCTACCACGGCGGTCAAACTCGTGTACTCGCCGTTGACCGCTCCGTTTCATTCTCCGGTTAGTTTCCTTTCTCCCCGAACTGAATCAGATGAGTTTGTTACTCTGTACGGAATTGAAATACGGATCTAATTTATTGTGATTGACAGAATTGCTGGCGAAACTCGGTGAATTATGTGGTAGCTCTGTGAGTTTGAGGTGTCAATTGCCGACGGAGGACTTGGATGCTCTGGTATCTGTCACCTCCGATGAAGATCTCGTTAACCTAATTGAAGAATACGACCAGCAATCTACTCGACAGTCGAAATCTCTCAAAATCAGAGCGTTTCTCTCGCTTCCGAAGAGACGATCTCTATCTCCGTCCACCGCAACCGCTTCTGGATCTTCTTCCTCCGCCAGTACCACCACACACGACGCAGGATCACCGAAATCTCCTCAACCGTCCACCACTGCCTACTCCGTCGCGAGATCTCCTGTTACCGCCTCAAATCGCTGCATCTATAACGTTTCAAACGTTTCTAAGCCACCGGTTCAACTTCCAGTTCGCTACAACAAGTCCGCCGGAAAATTTCCGTATTATGCGTACGGAAACCCTAGCCGGAGTTACCTTGTCCAGAGTGATAACCATTGGCAGTAACAGATCTAGAAATTGCAGTGAGCTTCAATTCTCGAACGATTATTAAATCAATACATCTTTAATCAAGCTTTGAATCGATAGATAAAAACTATTTAATCAAAATGTATGACCAGACTTTGAATCGTTGTTTTGAAACTTTTTAATACCATCCGCCATCAATTGGTGAGAGAAAACGTCATAAATTCAGTTCAATTCGTTGTTGATGCATCCACCCATGGTTTTACCTTTCAACGATCGGTTATACTCGACGGTTCTAACTTCTAATCGCTTCCACATCCTGATCTGATTGCCGTTCGTTGTATATCCGTTCCGTTTGTCGTTTTTCCGGTTATCCATAAGTTTTGCGTAACTGTGCGTCCTGTTAATCGTTATCCTTCTGTTTATGTGCCGTCTCCGTCACCGACGTCACTTACCTTACCTCCGTCGTCACTGTTTTTGTCCGATTCCTCACCTTCCTGTGGCAGTTTCTGTTTATTTATTTAAAAAATTTCAATCAATAATGAATTATTTTGGATTTATTGATACACGGCTAACCATCGTTGTGATTTGTGTTGCAGGTATAGAGCCAGAGAATGATCATATTCTAAAAGATTCACAGGTCTCGTTCTAGGATCGGACACGTCGTGGACTCGGGACCAATGTTTTAAAAACCGGTTCAACCGGTCTGGTTCAACCGCCAACCGGTCATCATATCGGTTTTTTAATCCCCGGTTTTTTGAACATAACCGGACCGTTTTGAACCGGACGGTTTTCCGATTTTTTTCGGTTTTTTTCCGGTTCAACCGGTTTTCTGACAATTTTAAAAATATATATATATTTTTTATTATTATTATTTTTTTTAAAGTTTAAAACTTATATATTCTATTCTTATGAAATACCTATTTGGTATTATTTTTTAGTGAATTATCATTGTATTTTAACTATTTTCGTTGTGGTGCACAAATTTATTAATATTTTTATAAAACTATATATATAAATCCCCTAACCGGTTCAACCGGCCGGTCTAACCGGTCGAACCAGCCCCGGAAAGTTTTCGGTTCAACTAAAAAACCGGTTTTTAAAACATTGCTCGGGACCAGCTCGCGTGATATAATTCATGCCCCTGAGTTTGTGAATATTGGTGCTTGGACCGATTAGCAACCCCCAATACATTTAAAAAAAGAAATTGATTTCCAAACATACATTGGTATACTCGTTTCTTTTAAAAAGAAATTGATTTCCAAATCACATGAGCTATATCTCATGGGACACAAATCATTACTATCTCCTAAAAATAGCAATATGAGCAAAAAGGCGTGAGTATTTGAACAAGTATTTCTACGGCAAGACTGTTCCGAACACGTTAATTTATGAATTTAGGCATTACGAAGGTGGTTGTCCAGGACCTCCAGGTTGTTATTTACAGAACGGCGGTAGTTATTCAAGGATATGCACGGAGATTGATGTTTAATCCGAACAAAATGGAGGTTTTTAACGGTGTTGTGAGACCAATTTATGCGATTTGGGTTGATTGATCGTGTGGTGGTTGTCAGAAAATTTGTTTGATGGTGGTCGCGGGAAAATTAATGGTGGTCGGTGGCATTTGATTTGATGAAGGATATGGGGTATTTTAACAAATTTGTTATTTACATAAATGGATCATCCTCTTTAATAACATATTAATTTATATAAATTTCACGTTTTATGTGAAATGACTAATATGCAATTAGAGTTACTGGAAATTTTAACTACACTAGTCTAGGGACTCATGACAATAAAATGCAAACTACAAACAATATGTATTAATAATTTAAAAAATAGACTCAAGTAGTTAAAGATTTCGAATGTCAAGAACTCAAATAGTAATCAACTCTTTAGAAAATAAACAAAATTAGAACATAAAAATGTAACACCCACACCCATTTGAAAACAACTTTAACATACTTGATATTAGGTCCCAAAAGATTAAGGGGTTGTTTGATAGGTACTGATTGGATATGAGCTAACTGAGTTAGAGCTGGTTGAATAAGAGCTAATTGAGTAAGAAAGTTTTGCCTGAAACTTGACTGTTTGATAATTGCTGACCGGGTAAAAGCTGATTGAAAAATATATATAGCTATTTGTTTTTAATATATTAGAAATATTTTATAAAAAATAAATTAAAATAAAAATATTTAACCCTACATATAAAAAAGGGATTAAAACCCCTTTATTTTCATTTTAATCCGTAAGCAAATACACCCACCAGAGAAATAGATCGGGAAGGAGAAGCGACCTCCGACCTTCAACTTCAGGTGACCTCTAGCGAGTTTTTGGTCGGCCTCCGGCGTGGCCGACGACGGTTATCTCGTGACTACTTACCTCGTTTCTCCTCTCTCATGCTCAATCGAACCCTCAACTCCATTTTCCTCTTTTCTCTTCTCAAGTGCGACGGTTGTAACGCCGCCTAGGGTTCCGACCATAACTCATCAGCGGCGAGAGGTTAGGGACGACCGGATGGTGGTTCGACCCCATTTCCGATAGCTCATCGGCGGCGAGAATGTACGCCTGCGTTGATGGCTGGTGGAAGAAACTAGGGGTGAGCAAAAAACCGAAACAACCGAACCGGAACCGAAAAAACCGATGAAACCGAACCGAAAAAAACCGAACCGCAAGAAAAACCGAAAAAAAACGAACCGAAGATAATGGTTCGGTTTCGGTTTCATGTCTATTAAAAACCGAACCGAACCGACAAACCGAACCGTTAGAAAAACCGAACCGAACCGAGGGGAAATAAGTGAATTAACATTTTAGGAGGGCACATTATAAATCTTTAAACCTTAATTTATATTTTAAGTTAACACTTAATACTTAACTTTAAGATTTTTAATAACCTTTGTTCTCTTAATTTATATTTTAAGTTAACATTTAATAGTTTACATCAAGATCTTTAGTGTTAAAAACTTATAAATATAACGTCACTTCGTATTTTGCATGGTCACACGCTTCACGTAACTACTTTTATTTTTTTTCTTTTTTTAAATAGTTGTGACGGTATTTGTTTTGTACTATTATTTATTTATCTTTTAAGATTAGACATTTACAATTATATTAACAGCATATTATAAAAAAATTAAAAAAACCGAAACCGAACCAAAACCGAACCGAAACCGAAAAAAACTGAACCGAAAAAAACCGAAACCGAATGGTTTTTTTTTCTTAGGAACCGAAAACTCCGGTTTCGGTTCGGTTAGAGCCAAAAACCGAACCGAACCGTACCATGCTCACCCCTAGAAGAAACTAGTTTTTCTCCTTTTCTTGTTCTTTGGGGTGCGTGACCAGAAAGGAGCATGAAAAAAAGACTCGGTTAGTGATGGTAAAAGAAGGGACTCGGTCAGGGAAGGGCTGACTCGTTCAGCACATGTTTCTAAGATATCAAACGAGCGGACCATTTACCGGGTCCGTGGTCAGCTCTTACCAGACCCGGTAAGAGGTTATCAGACAGCCCCTAAGAGTTATATACATATATTATATTGCATCACCACTAAGGGTGATTGTAATGGCTCTCCCATGATCCCATGATCCCAAGCTATTTTTGGTGCCACCTCATCCTTTCCCACTCCCATGATCCCAAACTATTTTTGCTTGTAATACCTCTCTCACAATCCCATGATCCCAAACACTTTTTTTTAAATATTAGATTAAATATAACAACTTGCATTAAAATTTAAAAATAAAAAATTACAAATTTCTAAAAGATAAAAATTACAAATTCATAAAAATTAAAAATTTAAAAATTTAAAAATCCTAAAAATTTAAAAATAAAAATTACATCACTTATACTTTTCGAATAAGCGTGCTTTGATCTTCTTAATCAAGGATTTCTTGTCGTCTTCGTCGTCCGACAAGTTTTTAACCGCATCGACACCCGTTTTCCTTGTGGTTGGGACGTTTTCTCCTTTGCTCTCTTCGCCATAGTCTTCTTCCTTGTGGTTTTTTGTGATGGTTGTGTTTCCATCACAACATCGTCTTCAACGTTGAAGTTTTCGCGTAATAAACCGTATTCTTGACCCCAACCGGGGTCTTGATCACCAAAAACCGGTACGTAACCAGGTTCTCCAAACACGTTTCGTTGAGAGGTCGGAGTCGGTGGTTCGTTATCGGCTTGGTGTGGGAAAAAGTTGTGAGACATGGTGATGGTAAAGATGGAGAAAAAAAAATTAAGAATTTGAGTTGGTGTGGGTGAAATGTGTGGAAAAAGGGTGAAAAAAGGGGGTTTAAATAGGTAAAAAAAATTATTTAAAAAAAAGGTCAAAAGGACCGTTGGGTGGGGGGGACTCCAACGGTCATCTTCCCAAGCTTCCCCCCCCCCCCCCCCCCGGTAACCCACTCCCACAGAAGTCTCCCGAGTCCCGATCCCGAGACTACTTTCCTGGTGTTCCCGCGCTGTCCCGCGATCCCGAGCTCGGGATCAACCTCTATCTTGAGGTATTACAATCACCCTAAACCCTGCGGGTCTAGACCCGACTAAACGCTGTAAATAAAAATACGGGTACGTGTTTACTTTATTGACTTAAACGGGTACGAGTTTGGTATGGGTCGAATACGGATATAACGGATAAAATCCGTTTGCACACCCCTATCCAATATACTTTTTACTATAACTACACTCTTGTCTTATAAATATATTTTTTTTCAGTTTCTTTTATATTAATAAAAAAAATCTTTTATATTAATAAAAAAAATTGTCATCATCCACCATTATTCAACATCTCAAACCTGTTTTCTTTTTCGAATAAATGAACGATCCAGAATTTTATAATTTTATATTGAACTTTATCGGTTTATCCTCACATCATATCCCATCTTTTATTATCATTATGATTGTCAATCTTTTTCGTCATAACGTGAGGAATTCTTATCTACAGATTTGTGATGTATCCTGATTCCTAATGATGATATAACTTTAATTCAAAATTACAAATCTTTATTATATTAAGTGCGGGTTATTATTATTTCCTTCTAAAATATTATAAGTACTGCTAAAGAAAAACTATTGTTCTCTTTTATCTATATCAGATTTACATCAAATTTTATGTTCGTCTATTTTCTAATTATCTTCGGAAATAATTGAAACCCCTACAGCTCATCTTCTGGCAGCTTTAATTTTGTATATTAATTTTTAAATTAACTAAAGAAAAAAGTAAAAATCCAACTCCAATATAATAATTACGAGATCTGCGACCCGCGCGTTGCGGCGGGCGAGGCCTCGCTTTCGGTTGTAGTTCTGTTAAGTTTGATGATGTAAAAGGGAGTTAAAGTTGAAATAGGTAATTAGCATCACACATATGTAAAGCTACCTCTTAAGGGTACCACCTAATAGAAATAACCTACATAAATGGATAGTAGGTAGGATAATGTAAGAGTTTAAAATACCTCTACGTATCCATGATCGAACTGCAAGTTAACAACAACAATATGAAATTTGTCCAATATAATACTACATAACCTAGAAGCAAACTTGAGATATAATAAGAAAACATAAATTCAAACCTAACATGAGTTTAAAAGAGTTGAAAGCAAGACAAACTTGTACACAGATCAGTTACTATACATGGTTTTAGCTCTTCTTTATAAAATTCTGTAAATAATTATTGGCTTTGGTTGTTCTACTTCAAGTCGAAGGGGAGAAAAACTGTGTAGAACATGTATACTTTATTCAATCAAAATGAATTATCCCATGAATGTAATGAGTATTCTAGCCTGTATATTTATAGTGTCCCATGGAGTATTCTAGCCTGTATATTTCTAGTGTCCCATGGAGTTGCATGTTCACAAAAACATTCATCAAATCAAATAAAAAGAACACAATATACAAACATCTAATTTCATGAACATGTGTGTGTATTGTACAAAATATACCCACCCAAACTCTTTGTTCAGGTTTTTGGCACCAATCTTTTTTTGCCTTTCACATTAGCGTACATACCAAAGAGATTACATATGGACTCATATTTGGTTATGCCTTTTCTTACAAAGTCTAAAGTGGCTATTACCAAACAGTCAAGATTACCACATAGTGGCTTCAGACGCTTAACAAAACCTGCGCGTTGCCGCGGGTTAGAAGACGATATTGAACACTATTTTAACTGATATCATTAAGCAACTCCATGTCAATGGTGTGGATATATACGATGTTGTATGTATCTGATGTTGGCCAAAACAAATACAAAATATGCAGCGTATATCCTACATTGGAGCATCTCCATGTCATTTGCACCGAGATATATGATGTTTCTTGCGGCCTATATTGGCCATTTACAAAATATAGAGTGCAAATCCAACTTTGGTTGTTTACAAAGAGTTTATAACTTCTGCGCTCCAGATTTTTCTTTATCCTATGCCTCTGCAAAACATAACCTTCTGAAAAGAAGTGAGCATCTATATTTTTTCATCAAAATGCCTCTTTCAAGAGAGGAGATATCTTTTTTATCTTCTTTTTCTTTTGTTCTTTTAAAGATACTTTGTTTCCATCTGCAAGTACATCAAAATTGTTAAGTTATTTTTAGAGGAAGATATGCTTGTTATATAGCGAATGGTGTATTTTTGTACCTGATGGCTCTCGAGTATGTTTTCTAGGAACCTTACCTGTTGGCGTGGTCGATAGTGTAGCAGCTGCAGTGTGATGACCAGTGAGTGCTGCTCCTTGAACACATGCTTCCAAGTCAAGGATCTTCTGAACAATTGCTTCCAAGTCAATCGACTTCTATAACTGATATGGAACCCAACCATCTATCCCTGTGTTTAGTTAATGTAATTTTTTAGTATTTAATTATCAAAGAAGTAAAATCTGCTACGTTCCAGCAAATGAAACCATAAGAACAGCAGGAAACCTATAAAAAAAAATAATTACATGCAAATCTGTTTAAGATGCTTAACAGGCGAGGAGATTTCGTCTGTATAGTCAGATAAATAGAAGCAATGCTCTTTGGGTTATTAGTAACCGAATAAACACTGAAAAGCATAACATGTTTAGACACCATAAACAATATATCTTCTGATGATATTCTTTTGGATATTTTATCAAAATAAAAGGCTTTAACATGAAGTTAGTGCTTAACTATAAAAGTAGCAGAAATGGAAAATGAAGATACCTGCTCAATTGCTTCACAATTCTTTGAACTATTGGCATTGACCACCTATATTTTCAAGCATAGCTGAATAGTAATGGAGAGAAATTGTTCCTAAAAAATCCTTGCAGCTACCCTGGATTATCATTTCATATAAGTGCTGATTTTTACTAAAACATTTGATTAATATAAATGAGGGGGGTAATTTACATTAATCCATTAAACTTATTCATGACCAAAGAAAACACTATCATACACATTTTACAACTAACATTAGAGTTGTGGTAAAGTCAAGCGTTTCAGGTCAGTTTAAATAATGATAAAAACTTTATAGCCTATTAGTTGAAACCATAAGTGGGTTGAAGTCTCAGCAGTGTACTCAAATTTACTATCTTTTAATATGTGCAACAACTATTAACATTGTAGAGGAGGAAAAACATAATTTATTCACACAATATTGCTTCTATTCTTATTTTTACCTACCATGGTCTTATCCCGTCAACATACGGTGTTAATGAAATTCCATTATATTAACCTAATGTCCTATCATTTGAAGATAATTTAACTATTTTCTAATTGTATCAAAAGCTCAATTAAGTTCTAAAATGAAGATCAAATATAGCGATTTAAACGTCTGTGCAAAGTCAAAAGAACATTAAATAACAACACATATAGATATTGCAAGCCAAGTTTGAAAAACATAAATGGTCATAGACACTAACGAATATAAATAGAACAACTTTTAGCTAAAGTCATTGAAACATATAATCTAAATAATTAAATGATGAAGAGATGACACCTGCAATTCAGAAGATCCCTATAGAAAACTGCAATTAAATAAGAGGATAGTAGTAATAAGAAAACTGAAAACAGTTGGCATAGCTACAGTTCAGGAACGATTTTGTTTAAAAGAATTTGCTAAACTAAAAAGATAGAAGAGGAGAACTAAAAACCATGTAGAAGCAGCAGTAAAAAGCGCAACTAAAAATCTTAATAAACAGACATCTAAAAAAAGCAATTTATTCGGTAGAACAAAATTAAAGATGATAAGTTATTTAAGTGGAGATTATCTTTGAAAATATGACTCCAATTAGTTTGAGAAGTATGCTTGATTAATGTCCTGTCCAATTAACTGTTAACTGATTCCTGAAACGACAATTATTTTCTACCAAAAATAAAAGGAATGTCATTTGATTCAGTATATCAGAAAAATAAAGGAAAGTCATCTAATTCAACAATTACCAAATGGGCCTCACTTTAAAAAGACAAACATTAGAAACCTAATAAAGATGCAAGTGCATGTGAAGTTCACTGATAATGAGAGCCTATTTTGACTACAAAACCATAACTTGTTGATGCCATTATAAATCCCTAAAATAACATCCCCATTTACACTAATTAATTGAACATGAAATTGAGCAAGTATATATCTCTAACTCATTGAGGCCCAGAAAACAGTGTACTATATGATACATTAAAAAAACTAATGACCAAATCACATACAGAAAACAAAATCGTATGAAGAATAACAGCAAGTATGTAAAAAAAAATGGCAAACGACAGTAGAATGATTTCAACTAAGAATCGCCAACATGCAAGTTCAAAATTAAACGAAATATAATCAACAATAACTACAATCAGGTATCCAGACACATTCGATTGATTCTGAAATTGAAGAAAAGTATGCGATTGGAATCTAAAGCCTTAGAAACGACCTGTTATACTCAATCGAAAAGAAAATTCAACCATACCAAGATAATAGAAGTATGAAAAAGAGGAATCACCTACAAAATTGGATAACGGAAATCATATTGAACAAAATCGGTGAATAAAAACGGCAAAAATGAGAGCAAATTACCTGCGTTGTTAGAGAGTAGCAACTTTTCCAATCTCTAGCTTTTCGCTGCAAACCTTAGAGAGAGATAGAAATTCCAATGACCTGTTTAAGAGAGAAAAAGAACAACTTTTAGAGAGAGAGAGAGAGAATTCGTGTGAACACATTCAGAATCAACAACAACCAGATCAGAAAAAACCCTAACACATCAGGCACAGGTAGGTAGGGAGATAGAAATTCTTATGATTTGTTTTAAGAGAGAGAGAGAAAGAGATTTCGTAAAGGATGGGTAAATGAAAATGTGAGATTGCAGGGAGAGGTGAGAGTGATAAAACGTTACCAGAAGCATCTAGTTTTACTTGTGCCCACAGATTGTGCCCACAGATTGTGCCCATAGATAATGCCCACCGCCCAGCTTGTTTAAGGAGACTCCGGTTTTACATGTGCCCACAGATAATGCATACCACCACCAAATCGTCCCACGTGTTAGTACCGCCTCATGCCACGTGGCATGAATAGTGCTTTTCCAGTGTACACCTAGGCAATTCCAAATGATATATATATAATAAGGCAAATTGGATTTCAATAATCCAAACTATGACTCACTGGTCGATAATAATCCAAAGTATCACTTTGACTAGCAGCAGTCCCAACTTTCATTTTCGTTATCAGAAGCAATCCTAGTATGATAATCATCATATATTTACACTTGATTTTTGGCTCGTAATGATGATATGAACAAAATCATAAAGCATAAAAACAAAAACAAACGAAAAACAAGTGTAAATGTATGAAGTTTCGGGACTAAGACTGCTCCTGGTAACGGAAATGAAATAGTTTGGATTATTATCGGTCAATAGGTCATAGTTTGGATTATTAAAATCCAATTTGCCTAATTATAATATCAGGAGTAAATTAATATTATGATCATTATGGTTTGAGATCTTTTAACCATTTTATTCAAAAAATAGTTCATTTAATAAACGAGGCTTTATGATTTGTATCCTATAACCGTTTTGTCTAATTAGTTAACCCCGTTAATTTTTTCATATTAAACATGGTCATATAAGGGGCAATTTTTTTTTGGAACGGCAGTAAAATTTTATTAGAAGCTCAAGAAAAGAACTATAAATCACTGTATGAAGTATGAAGCAAGTCTTTCTTCAATCTAGAGTGCTTAGAGTCTTCGATGGATTTGTATGCATCAAGAGGAGTTGTTGCTACTAAACAGTCAACATCGAGCCAGACTTGGATACGGGTCATCACTCTAGTGAATAAGTTGCAATCACCGAATAGATGATTATTTGTTTCTGGACGCATCTTGCACAAGGGACATAATATGTAATCAATCTCCAATCCCGTTTCGATAAATTGAAACGTGTTGGTAACCGATCTAGGAAAATGCGTCACACCACAATGTTAACTTTTTTTGAAACATACCTCAACCATTTAGTTTCAATCTTGCCTACCGTGAGATAAATGTTGTCGATGTGTCTTCGCAAGCTTTCAACCGTGAAAACCGGTTCGTCATTCAGATTCCATAACCATTTGTCTTCGTTTGTGTCTAACACAACATCACGAATTTTTTCACGTTATTATAATTCAAATTATTTTGGTAAAGCGGTTGGTGTTTTGTTGGCGGTGTAACAAAGTTTTTGGTTTTTATACATTTTAATTTATTTTCATCTTCGTTACGAAGTGTTATTATTATTCTTTTTACTCGCGATATCTCCGCAACAACGCGCGTTTGCTACATCTAGTGTAATGTAAATGTAAGAATTATATTTATTTTAATGTAAAAGTAAAACTAAAATATTTATATACTTAACATATTGTTTAACAATAAAAAATGAGAAAAAAGTTAAGAAACTTAAAGCAAAAGATTTATAAAAGAATTAAAGTGATTGAAAAAACATTTTATAAAATACCATAATCACATAAATGTTATTCTAGTTTTATTAGAAACTTTTCCCTCGATTTTCATAATGAACAATGATAAACTTAAAGGCTCGTATATCAAACGAAAAGGGTTTCAAGTTTGAATCGTGTTTTAGAGCTTGTTTATATATACTAAACAACCAGCCTTGCAAATATGTCTATTAGCGTAACGAAAGAAACTGAACAAAACTTTATTTGTATTTTGTAATTGTTCTTTTACCTTTAAGGCTATCCGTAATGGGGCGTGGCCGGGCGTCGAAGGGCCCTATAGCGCCCCCTATAACGCCCACCCCCACTACGGTGGGGCGTTATAGGGGCTAGAGGAGAGGGTGGCGAGGGGCGTTAGCCCTTTAACGCCGAGAAGAGGAGGTGAATCAAAAAAATAGCCGTTCAACGGCTAAATTTTGTACCGTTGAGGGTTTTTTTTTTTAATTTTTTTTTTAATTTAAACCCTCTTTTACCTATAAATACCCCACTTTTTTAAACATCTCACACACCACTCCAACTCCTCTCTACTTCTATTCTTCTACTATATATACCCCATCTATTTTATAAACTTTCACAAACATTCACAATGAATATGGGTCGTTGGAAGACCGAAGACGACGTAGCGGTGGCACAATCTTTCGTTAACGTCGCACACAATTGGAATGATGGACGCCCGCCAAACGAGTTTTGGCCTGCCGTGATTGATGACTTCAAACGGCGACGTGGTGTGGAAGATGTAAACGGGAACTTTACCAGGGCGAAATGGTGGGCCTTGCAATCGAATGCACGAACTTTTAATGATATCTATGTACGACTCGAGCGACAATATGGCGCGGAGGGTAAACACTCAGTGCTGCAAAGGTCGTTGAGCGAGTACAAAACTGAAATTGGCAAGAGCTTTATAAACGCAGGCGTTTGGGCTTTTTTGAGGCCATACATCAACAACCCGGAAGATCCTATTTTCACGTTTAATCGTTATACATAGGCGTTCGTGTTTTCTTTTTAAGTTGTGATGTTTTAATTTATTTTGTTGTCTTTTATTTTATTTTTAATGAAAGTACTTTTCAAAAAAAAGTTAAAAAAAATAATAATAAGGTAATGATGATGGTGGGCTTTATGGGGCTTTATCCACTACACCATAAAGCCCCCATAAAGCCTCTTGTCCAGTCAGCGTCCACATGACGCATAATGCCCCTTGTGGGGCTTTATGAGGCTTTAACCATTACGGATAGCCTAATAAAACTTTATTTGTATTTTGTATGTGTTGTTTCGATATCAATTTGATCATGAGTTCGGTCTTTGACTAGCTTTTGAATTTCAGTCTTGATGTTGTAAACATAAGCTGGACCTAGGTCAGTATATAATGTTCATAACACTAGCTAGGTTTGTATTAATTGAGTTCATGCATGGTTGCAATTTGGGTGTAACCGAGGTGTCTATCGGTAAAGGAAATGATGTTGGCATAATTATTCCTTAATCTCTATGAACTATGAAGGAATATATTCTATTTATTCCTACTCTTTTATCAAAAAGAGGGTAGGTAAAAAGGACTCAAGGGTTGGCCCTAGGCTGTAAACGAACCGAAATTTCATGAAAAGTTCGTGAAATTGTTTGACCGGGAGTTCGTTTGTGTTCGTTTGTTTACTAAATGGACAAACACGGACAAAAATTTGTGTTCGTTTATTTTAACAAACGAAAACGAAAAGAGTCCTCGTTCATTCATTTGTGTTCGTGAACGTTTGGTAAGTGTGTTCGTGAACGTTCTTTTGTGTCCGTTTGTTTGTGCTTGTTCGTATTGTTCGTTTGTGTTTGTTTGTTAACATTAATACTTCTAGTAATATTTTCTAAAAATATTTATAATCTCATTTATAAGATATTCTCTATTTAGCTTTTATTTTTAAAAATATTTTTAATCATAGCTTTTGGGTTTTTCCTTTGGATGGATGCTTCGTTTTTATACAAGCATATAGTGTTTGTTTGTTTGATTCATTTATGTTAGTTTGGTTCGTTTGGTTTGATTGTTTATTTTGTTTGTTTGTGGTTGTGTTTGGTTTGGTTTGATTTGTTTCTGACTAAGTTTGGTTTGGTTTGTCCGGTTCGTTTGGTTCATTTGACAAGAAATGTAAAAATTCACAAACAAACACAAACAAACATGAAAAAGTTTTTTTTGCTTAACAAACGGACACAAACAAAAAATCTTGTTCGGCTATTTGTTCGTGTTCGTTCGATTGTCCGATAACATGTTAACAAACAAACACAAACCTGTCTTGTTCGTGTTTGTTCGGTTCGTCTATAGCCCTAGTCGGCCCAATGGGCCAAGCTAGTCAAACAAGGGCTTAGGGCCTCAAAATCTGGTCCAAAGGTTGATTTATCAATAACGAGTGTTCGAAAATGTAACATGGTTCTCTGGTATTTCAACCGGTTAAGGTGTTACCGTGTCAGCTCATCTGTTTGAGTTCGAAAATGGTTTGTGAAGGTGTGAAGGAGTCTCAACCTTTTTAAGTTATATTTTCACACCATGATTATTTTGTCTTTCTGATCAAGATAAGTGGGTGTGGGATTTGGATTGTGGATTGAGATTCTTGGTTCATTTGGCAGAAAGGTTAGTCTACCACTTGCCAGATTGCGATTTTGACAGAGCTTTCAGCCACCATACTCGACTTAATCAAGGGTGTAGAAGCCATCAGACTGTATGATCCTGGCATAAGTGGTTGAGGTGAGGTCTTCGGTTCAGCACATTGAGATTCTCACCTATGACGGGTTTTCTCTTGATGGTTGTTTTCGTGTCATGTACTTGAAGAATAAGGATGATCGGGATTCGGGTGGCCAGTAACCCGTCAGTTATTCAAATTTTCCCCGTCATTTATTCATATTTCCCACCGGTTTTGTTTCCAGAGTCCACGATGTGTCTGATCCTAAAAGGAGAAATGTGAACCTCCTAGAATATGATCATTATGTGGCTCTATACCTGCAACACAAATCACAACGATAGTTAGTCGTGTATCAATAATTCCAAAATAATTCATTATTAATCAAAAGTTTTTAAATAAATAAATAAATATACAAATAAAAAATTGCTACGAATCGGACAAAAACAGTGACGACGGAGGTAAGGAAGTGACGGCGGCGGTAAGGTAGTGACGGAGACGGCACGTAACAGAAGGATAACGATTAACAGGACGCACAGTTACGCAAAACTTATGGATAACCGGAAAAAACGACAAACGGAATGGATTTACAACGAACGGCGATCAGATCAGGTTGTGGAAGCGGTTAGAACCGTCGAATATAACCGATCGTTGAAAGGTAAAACCATGGCTAATGGATGCATCAACAGCGAATTGAACTGAATTTATGACGTTTTCCCTCACCAATTGATGGCGGATGGTATTAAAAAGTTTCAAAACAACGATCTAGATCTCATACGAGGACTCAAAGTTGAAAGTCCGATCATACATTTTGATTAAATAGTTTTTATCTATCGGTTCAAAGCTTGAGTATTAAAGATGTATTGATTTAATCGTTCGAGAATTCACTGCAATTTCTAGATCTGTTACTGCCAATGGTTATCACTCTGGACAAGGTAACTCCGGCTAGGGTTTCCGTATGCATAATACGGAAATTTTCCGGCAGACCTGTTGTAGCGAACTGGAAGTTGAACCGGTGGCTTAGAAACGTTATAGATGCAGCGATTTGAGGCGGTAACAGGAAATCTCGCGACGGAGTAGGCGGTGGTGGACGGTTGAAGAGATTTCGGTGATCCTGCGTCGTGTGTGGTGGTACTGGCGGAGGAAGAAGATCCAGAAGCGGTTACGGTGGACGGAGATAGAGATCGTCTCTTCGGAAGCGAGAGAAACGCTCTGATTTTGAGAGATTTCGATTGTCGAGTAGATTGCTGGTCGTATTCTTCAATTAGGTTAACGAGATCTTCATCGGAGGTGACAGATACAAGAGCATCCAAGTCCTCCGTCGGCAATTGACACCTCAAACTCACAGAGCTACCACATAATTCACCGAGTTTCGCCAGCAATTCTGTCAATCACAATAAATCAGATCCGTATTTCAATTCCGTACAGAATAACAAACTCATCTGATTCAGTTCGTGGAGAAAGGAAACTAACCGGAGAATGAAACAGAGCGGTCAACGGCGAGTACACGAGTTTGACCGCCGTGGTACCGGAGCTTGCCGTCGGGATATCGCGGGAGGATTTTGCCGCCATAGCTGCACAAAAATTTGATTGTAGTGGTGGACTCATGCGTGTTAAGTAAGGATCCAGTCATGGTGATCTATTCTATGAGCAGAGAAGAAGAGAAGATTGAAGAAGATGGTTGTTTGCTTCTTCAAGCCTAGGCATGGTGCAATGGCCCCCTTATTTATACAGTTTTTTCTCTAGATAGAGAGGTATTTCTTTCTTTTCTTTTTCTTTCTTTTTTATTTAAAAATAAATCTAATAATTTAGTTTATGACAAATACCTTTTTGTAAGTACTTGTATGACACCGCCCCTATATGACACGGATAGACATATCTTCACAGAGATTCTTACATGCGTTAGTTAAATCATCACGAGTTTTTGTTTCGTCAACATTAGAAAAGCTAACCACCGCGTTGAGAGTTGAGACCCAACTCTGCCGTTTTAGGTTTGTTGTCTTAATAGGTGTTAAAATGAAGTTTAATCTAATTCAAACTTCAAATTCTTTCAAGTTATCTAATGTTTGTTCTTGTTGTTTGTGTTTACATTCATTGGAGCTGGACTTAAATGAATGTTATTGGGCTAATATGTTCGTGGGCTTGGAAGCATGGCTGGGCTCGAGTGAAGATAGTTGATAGCTAATAGCTGTTGCCGCTGAGCTCAAATGAAGACCGATGCTGCTGGGCTTGGATTAAATGAAGACATGTCGGGTTGTTGGAGCTGCGAAGACTCCTCGAGTATTTATCTCTTCACCCTCACAAATTAGGGTTTAGGAGATATTTTAAGCGGCTACACCGTTGACCTTTTCATCGTCTCCGTTCTCTCTAAAATCTGATCAATCTAGGGTTTCGTTTACGTGTTGATATTCATCTTTCCTGGATAGTGTAGTAATGATTCCTGTTAGTATTTGAGATCAGTAGAGTGTGTGTTGTATGTAAATCGTCTAGTTGATTATTTGTTGTTCATCTTGTTTGTATCTTCTCAAAGACTTCCGTTGTATTGTTTCTGGATTAAATAAACTTTGGTTTGGGGTTCGTTGTTGTTCATAACCTCCAATTTTGACAATAGGGAATGTGCAGTAGACATGAACTATGCCAGAAACCCTGGCGGTTCGGTCTCCCCTCACGATTAGGTTTTCTTATCGTAGCAGGATTTAATCTTGGTTCGTACATCACCGTTTAGACCAAGCCTCAGCGGTTAGATCAAGTTTGGATCAGCCAATGATTGCACCGATCCTATGAACATTTTGTCTCACGGATGGCTTCTTCGCTACACAGGGGTTAAACACTCTGTTTTTCAATCCAAACGCGGGGGGGGGGGGGGGGGTCGTGAGATTATACTTTAACTGCGTTAATTGTAGTTTCCGGATTAAACTCCACCTCAACTATCCCCCATGATGCAGGACTACTCTTACCCTTAAAAAAAGATAGTTCTTAAATTCCCACTTACAATAACAAATTCCTTTTACTACTAATGATGGAATCAGAAATAAATAATTCTATTTGTTTCTGTAGATAATCATTTTGTTGGATCATTATCTAAAGTTATTATATAATGAAGATAACGATGATTAATTAGTTTGAAAAATCATTTTTGTTTCTATTAAAAAGCAAAGATTTTATTAATAACCTAACAAAGTAAATAGACAAAAAATACACAACGAAACGAGAGGAATTAAAACAAGAATTTACACCATAAATCTTAAATTGTGTTTATTACTTAAATGGTTAACACTTTGCTTTATATACAGCAGGTTAAAGAATCAAAACATAATGTCTATATTTATTTTTTATTCTTGATGAGACATCCTGATAGTTAAGATGTAAGCCCTCGTTTCCTACATCAAAAGATACAAATATTGATGCAGATATAATAAATTTATTCTAAACATTTAGAAATTGTTGTTAAAAAAAACTCAAAAACCTGCTCTTTAAAAAAGAAAAACTTTGTTAGGATTAGTCTTTAATGTGGTTGTGTTTATCTCTTTATTGGTGGCTGGCGAATGGGGTCAAGAGACGATCAGATTAAGGGTGATCAGATTTCATATATTTTAGTGAATATATAGTTGTTGCTAATTTAAATTAATAATATCAGTCAAGTTGAATATGCTTTTATGATATTTATTGACGTCTATTAAAACTTAATACATGATTAAAAAATAGTGATGACCGAGGAAACTCAAACTTTTTAGGAGATTATTATAAACTGTTTTTTTTCTTTCTATGGCTGCAAATAAATGATCTAATTTAAGATTCTCTTTGTAAGACTAGTTATTTATATATAAAGAATCGTTTAGTTTTGATCAGAGGAGTTATTTATATATAAAGAATCGTTTAGTTTTGATCAGAGGAGGTCATGCTTAACGGAAGCACTCTCCCGTAACCATCATCACTAAGGCGGAACACTCTTCTTAAACGTTATAGGGACGTCTTTGTCCCTCACTACACATTCACACAATCAGATTCACACCATCACCAACATAACACATTACACATATTTATCATCATTGCTTAACTATATGCATGACATAGACACCACGTTTAGTTCGTCTAAAAAACCCTCAAACTTTTAGGGGTTCGGGACAAGTAAAAGAATTGGGCCCCTAACATATAAAATCAATAATTCATATATAAAAACTAAAAAGTTAATAATACGACAATAGTCGTAATAACAATAATCAAAACTAAAGTATTATAGCAAAATGTTTTAATTTAAATAGTTAAACAAATCGAGACACTCTCTTAGCATGTTCTAATTTAGTATATTGCCCCCCCCCCCCCCCCCCCCGATTTATCTATCATTACTAATAAGCCCCTCAACTATAAAATTTTATAAGAATATATATTTTTAAATTTTTTAGGTCTCTCGAGAATTAGGACCCTAGACGGTCGTCCACTTTACCCGTTACACAACCTTACCGTCACACATAGTATAAAGAACAATTTAAATATATATATGGAACAAATCTACCCAAAAACGAAGAGATTAAATCAATACACTAACAAAAATTGTAATTAACGTATCAAGTAATTAAAAAGTAAATAAAGAAAATACAAAATAGATACATGGATAAGTAAATGATTAAAAAGACTAAAGTAGGGTTAAAAGAAATAGATAGGCTTAGCCCAATACTTGTGAGCTTTAGGGGGTTAAAAGAAATAAATAAAAATAAACGTGGTTTGTTAGACCATTTTAGGCCTAGCCCAATACCTGTGGGCTTTATGGCTGTCTTTTATATCTACAAATAATGTACCATGCACCTAAAATATCATGAATACATTTTTTAAAAGGAATGCCAAATTTGAGGTTGTTTTTTATTTTAAAACCTAAACCAGCACATGTGTAGTTTAGAGGATTTAAAGTCATAAACTTTTAATTAAAAACATTCATTAATTTACCACCAAACTATGACCATGAGGATACTCGAAATTTATTATAGCTCGAGCTTGACCAAAGTATCTTGATACTAATATCACTAGTTTCAAGTCGTACTCACCTAGTTACATACTACAATCATATATGTGTAATTACGTGTAAGCAATGGTTACCCATGTAAATTAATGTTTTGTCGATGTGGCTTCTGAGTTTTAGGGGTTATGTATTAGATATTTATAACGGGAGCCTCCATTTTATCAACTCATTATTTGTTTTCATTTTAAAATCACATGATCATCTTTCATTCTCATCTTTTATTTTCCCGCTACCTCTAGTTTGTAAGTTACGTGGGCCCATACTCGTTTATTAAACAAGCTATAATATGAGCTTGAGTTCGGGCTCAATTTCGTTTAACTCTGCTCGACTTGAGTTTTCAACAAGCTACTCTCACGTAACTTACAAGTCGACTTGACTCGTTTACAGTGATTATGGGTCAAAATACGCACCTCTATTTCACAACTCACTAAGTATAAAATAAAAATCTGTTGTGCCTAAGTAAACGAAATTATTAAACTTTGGGGGTGCATTTTGCAAAAGGACGAAACTTCATCAACTATAATATTGTAATTGAAAGAATCTAAAACCCTAACCGCCATTCTCTCCCGTTTCCACCGTGCCTCCGCTCATCGTCGCCGTCACCGGTACCGCCGCGTTCCTCCATTCATACAGAACTAACTCTAACGTTATCTGCCGGTAACAGGTAATCAATTTGAAACCTAATTAGGTTTCAGTCAACTGTTCGTTAGTAGTTTTGCCGATTAGGGTTTAGCGATTTCGTTTATTTAGTTCATGTAGATTCTACTGGTATCGTAAATAGATCATATTCAGTTGCTTAGGATCAATGTTTATGCCGTTTGTGTATTGAGATTTTGGCTAATTTGTCTCATTGATGCTCAATTTTCAACTTGATCTGTTTTTGGGTTTAAGTCTGTTTTATCCGTTTGAAGACTGTAACTGGATTTAATTTGAATGTTTATGCGTTTATTACTACTATCTGTTTGATAAATTATCTAGGGTTTTGTTATTGAAGTGCATTGATTTTTCATTTTCCAAATAGTTTGGCTAAAATTTAGGGTTTCTGAACAGGTGAACTTTGAAGGCAGTTCAAAATGCAGAATGATGAGGTTATATGGCAAGTACTCAGGCATAAGCACTGCAGTTATATGGCCAAGTGAGTTTTTCAGTTACTGTTATCAAGTCATTTTATATTGAACACAAGTGGTTTCCAATTGTGATCAGTTCATTTTATGACCGAAGGTCTTATTGCTAATGGTACCAAAGTGTTACGGTGATGTCCACTCACGTGATGAGGGTTTAAGTCTTGTCGTTGACAAAATGGTGTAGATTTTTGAGTGGATATAGAGTATGTGAATTTGCTGTTTTTTTTAAGTTACAGTACTTAACATGTTTGCTTGCTTTTTAGCAGTCAACATGTCATTAAAATGAGGGAAAATGCGGATTTTTAAAAAAATATTGTTGTTTACATTCATTACCCTGAAGAAAGCTACTTGCACGACGACAGTGTTTTTGTCCCAATCTCAGGGGTGTAAATAATATTTCAGGGATTTAACTGGTCATGTATATGTTCTGTTTTTGGTTTCCATGATCGCTTTACAGAATTACAGCTGGGATTTTTTGTCGGAACCCTTACAATATAACTGGAATTTGTAACCGGAGCTCATGCCCACTTGCTAATAGTCGTTATGCTACCATACGTGATCATGAAGGTAGTTTTTTATATCATGATTGTAGACCGCTGTTTATTTTAATGGTTTTTATGTGATCGCAGCTTATTTTTTGGCTAACTTATTGGTTGCAGGAGTCTTTTACTTGTATATGAAAACTATAGAGAGGGCTCATATGCCAAATAAGTTATGGGAAAGAGTTAAATTGCCTCGCAATTACGAAAAAGCGCTTGAGATTATCGACAAGAATTTGGTATTCTTATATTCAGAATGTTTTTTTAGACATTTATATTCCAAATTGTAACCACATTTGGGAATTGACAGATGTACTGGCCCAAGTTTCTTGTGCACAAGGCAAAGCAACGGTTGACTAAAATGACACAGATGCGCATACGCATGAGGAAACTTGCTCTTAAAACAAGGTTGGCTGATATCTTATCTTTAGAATTTTCAATATGACAATTATACCATCTGAAATCTCCCTATTTATTGTACTACCAAGTTCAGGGAAACTTCACACACACACATATTTTTTTTAAAAGCTTAAAGGTGATATTATATTTACCGTCTGAAAACAATAAACATGTCACACTTTCCCGTTCCATAGTTCATAAAATCAGTTACTTGATACAGTTTGTTTAAATAAAAAAAGTGTAAATATAATAATATAAAATTTAGAAGTATATATATGTTATAATCTTTGAGTTAAATATTTAGAAAGGTGACTATGTTGCTTAATTCCTAATGAGTTTATATAAACTCTTCTCTTGTGGTTGTATTAATCTTACAGGGAAAAGATAATGACAACTCCTAGAAAGCAAATTAAGAGAGAAGCTAGAAGAGAGGAAAAGGCAGAGAAGGCTGCGGTTTTGGACAAGGTTACATTTTTTAAGATCGTTTATGCTGCATTCCAGTTCCCATAAAACATTATTACAGCTCTAACAAGTTTTTTATTATTTATTATTTTTTATTTTTACAGAATATTGAGAAGGAACTGGTTGAGCGTTTAAAACGAGGAACGTATGATGATATAATAAATATTGATGAAAAAGCATTCAATGAACTTATTGATGATGAGCTAGTGATTGAAGACGAGGAAGAGGTTGGTCATGGGACCTCTATAGCTAATAGTTTTATGCAGAAGCATTTGATATTTGTGTTTTAATTTTTTGTAAAGGTTACATTGTACTCTTTTTGTTTAACAGGATGAAATAGAACATGAGTACGTAGCGTATGAAGAGGAAGAGGAAGATGATATGGAGGATTATAGTGGTGTTCCGAATGAAGGAACTGATGAAGATGATGATGATGATGGTAAGTTTTTTCTTGTAGTGTGTATAGTTAGTGGCGAATTTTTGTTTTCAATATCTGATTACTCAATGCATACCAAGTCTAAGATCACTATCACATTAGATAAGTGCTATCTGCTTACATGTTACCTAAATTCTTTTATTCTTCGTAACGTCAAATGCCAGATGAAATGGGTGATGACGATGACGATGAATCAGGGAAAGTGGTGGTGGCTCGAAAGAGGGGGAGGGCAGATTCCAAATATTCTCTTAAGAAGCAGGAAAGAGATGCTAAGAAGAAAGGAAGAGTACTTGTTGAGGTACAAATTAGTGAAATTATAGCTAAGATTAATATCAATTTTTTGAAATCTGCTTTATTAACTGTACCAATGAGTCGATTTGGGTGGTATTTTAATCTCAAACGGGTAAAAGAGAAAGATACCAGCTAAAAGAAGAACCTGTCAAATGAGTTGAAATTTGCTCTAATTATATTTTGAACACTTGCAAGCTTTTTAATCACTTTTATTAAAACGTCTGGATTGTTACTGTAATAATATTATTTTTCTAATTCTGAGCAAAACATTCACTATTTCCAAAAAATGTAAAGAAACCGGACAAAGTAGTATTGACAGGGTGAGTCCAACTTGACTTGCACTTAGATATTGGTACCGCAACATGTTTTGGTCTGTTAATTAACTTGTCAAATTAGAGAGGTCTGCTAAAGACGGGTCAAATGGCTCCTAAATCTTTGTTATCCGAAAATTTGATTTTTTTATCATAATAATACCGTCTTTAATCATGTTTAGCACACTTATTTTTTAAAAACATACAAAAAACAGACGAATGGTTTTGGCAACGCTTAACCAACCTGTGTGACCCAGTCATTTAGCGACCTCTATATGAATGTGACATGATGTTTGTTGATTTGGTGTAGGTTGAGCATGAAGACACAGAAAGAAGGCAGAAGGCAATTATATGAGGTTGGATTTTGGTCCATGAAGATGATATGTTATAGAAGTTTTGATCCCGTTTTAGCTTTGATTTTGTATTTTGGGCTCGTTAGTACGGACATCCTTGAAACAACAATCACAAATGATGTTTTTCTGGTGTTGGCATTTTGCTTTTTAATCAAGAATCTGATTTATGTCAAATTATATATATTTTTGCTTTTTTAATAGTATCTACGAGTATATGATTTTTGGTAGTTATATAATCATATTGCTTTTTCTGGTTTAGCATTTTTTCTTTTTTGCAGGTGAGACGTGTTTATGTGACTTGTTTGTTATCTCTGTCTTTTAATCAGTTTGTTCTCATAACTGGGAACTACACATTTTTGTATGTGTTAATATTTTATTTTTGCATTCGCATCATGTTGGGGTTTTGCTAAGGTGAGCCCAAACATGCCGTTTATATAAAAAAAGAGTGAATATAAGTAACGGCAATAAGAATAAGGGGGGACAGATTTTCCTCTCCTAATGACAAGTAGTTAAGATAAACAAGAGTTTTGATTTGGAATTTTCTTCTATTAGGTGTTATGGTTCGAGAGTGTGATAGTTGTATCTATTGCTATTTGATCTATTGTGGTTGGTGTGAGATCGATAAGATTAAGGTAAGGATCACTCGACCCATAGGGGAGGAGCAGTCATTAACACAAGAGTGAAAAATACCAATACTACAAATGTGTGAAAATATAAACCAAATAAATCGATATCATTGAAGAAATCGAAAAACATATAAAAGTACCAATACTACAAATGAGTGAAAATATAAACCAAATTAATCGGTACCATTGAAGAAACCGAAAAACATATAAAAGTGAATGCGGATACCAATACCTATAGTGTTTGGTCGGTATCAGTATTCAACATTAAAAGTTCATCCGTACTATAATATAACCTTGAAAATATAAGTCTTTAACAATAAAATCCTAATTACTTAATTATATATTAATTATATAACATTTTCAAAAGCTGACATGTACTCTATAATCATACTGTTTCGTCCACGTAAGCAATACTTCGTTTTCCAATTAGCCTTTTTGGGCGGTGAACACCAGCTAAGCATATGTGTCTTGAACCAATTTATCCTCATTAATTCATCCTCATTTAATAAGTTTTCTCTGTATCTAAACTCTCTCGAAAACCGCTGTGGCTTTTCCGATGTGCGGTTGTTTTGGTTGTTGTTCGCCGTCTCGGTGCCGTTTCGTGGACGCTGGAGTTTAATGATGTTGTCTTTCTTTTTGAGGTTTTCACTCTTTAAATCGTTACGAAGATGGCTGATTCAGATCTGAAGCTTTCTCTCTCTGGCGATGCCGACCCCTCCATCCCCTCCTTCTCCGGCGAAAACGATCGGCGGCGAAATCCAACCTCCAGCGACAACACAGCAGCAACCGACGACCCTCGCGATGACCATCTCCGTTTTTCCCCTCCTGTTCGAATCCAACCAATCACCGGTGGTAGCTAGGGTTCAAGAGGTGGTCGTTGACGACGGCAACTCCGGTGACTCCTGAAATCGTTACTCCAGCCTCCACTCAGTAAGGATCTGAAAACCGTCACCATCGAGCTTTCTCCTTCCTTTGATTTGAGTTTCATCTTTGGTTTATGCCTCTGCTCTTTCTTTGTGACCTTTCGCAGGAATCTCTAATTGGCGTTTTTTGCTTGAAGGTCTAAGATTTGGCAGCGGCGATGGTTTGATTTGAACGTAGTTATGGTCTCGGGTGTTTGACTTCAAGGGGGGTTATTGTTGTCAGTGGTTTGGTTTGAATGGATTTGTGGTCTCTGGTGGTTTTACTCATGTATGGTTTTGTGGTTAGAGGGAGAATACTGAATTGTGGATTTGTGATTTTATTCAAATAGAGTTGTTGCATTTATTTTGTATGTTTCTGTGAGTCTACTACACAAACCCTTTAGATTTGTTGTCGTACTACACAAACCATCTAAACTCTGGTCATCTAATATGATTTTGATTTTCTTTATTGTAGATTGGTAATAATTTCTCTTTAATGATCAGAAGTTTTCCGCTCTACAAACGATTATTAGAAACTTCAAATTACTTTTAACTTTATGTTTCAATTTGGTTGCCATCAAATATGGTTTCTTTCAATTTGGAGATGCTTTTGTATTGTGAAATTCACTAATTTAATGTCGTGTGTTGTTTTGCAGGAAACCTACTTGATTCTGTCTTCAAGTTCATGTCTTACTGGATTCCTTTGTAGAATGGGAACCATATGCAAGTACAACTAAGAGTATGATCCCTAAATGGCTAGATAATATATATATTATATATAAGCTTTTCAAAGATCAATATGAAACTATAATTTTGTATGCAAGAGAGATACTAAGTGATACAACTAAGAGTATGATCCCTAAATGGCTAGATAATATATATATATAAGCTTTTCAAAGATCAATATGAAACTATAATTTTGTATGCAAGAGAGATACCAAGTGATGAAGAAAGAAACCTTATATGTACGACTAACCACCTAATTTGGTCTTTGCTCAAACACCTTACATCGTATATCTAATGTGTTTGCGATAAGATGATGAGTACTACCACAATAACGCAAGGACTCCCATCGTAAGCGGTGGAGTAATTGGTGACAGAGAGCAAAGAGAAGACAAATAAAAGTATTTTCGACCCCGCCGCAAGGCGCGGGTCGAATTACTAGTAACTAACAATTATCAAGTTACTTGTCTCTAAAAAAAACATTTTAAGCATAAATTTAAATCATTATATCAAAGTTCAAAACTTAAAAGTATATGTCATTAAAGCCTTGTTTTTCTTCTATTTTATTTTTCCTTTATAACCTTTAAAATTTTAAAAAAGAAAAGAAAAAAGTAAAAGAAAGTCACGTGAGTGCGCACGTGACTATGAAGCCCGCCATCGCCATAGTCAAACGTTTGACGAAGTCCTGAAACATCGCAACTTGTAAAAGGAATGAACTGTTTTCACAATCGGATAAAAAAATGGCGGATATTGTGAAGGTAGACGATGATTCCGATGAAGTCAACGTGGAAGTCGTCCGATTGCTAACGAAGGCATCGGAGGAAGTCGTCGACAGAGTCGATCTTTCCGGTCAACAGTTAAAGTTTCTCCCGGAAGAATTCGGAAAGCTCACCGCATTAGTTCATCTCAATCTCTCTAATAATCACTTACAGGTTCCGATTTCACTTCCTTCATGGATTATTCACCCACAAATGGGATTAATACGTGTTCTGTTTTCACTAGAGTCATAAACTCATAATTACTTTCAATTGTTGTTCATGCCCACCAACTGTTTGTTAAAATGCTCAAGAGAGGAGCTTTTAGTCTTGATCTTGTTCTTGTTGGCTTGATTTGAATTCTTCAAAATTTTGAGGAGTTTGTTGGCAATTAGGTTGACTTTATGCTCACTTTTCTAGAAACAATTTGGTGCCTATTGATTGAAGCCTGGCTGTGATTCTTGTAATTGGTAAATAAAGTGATACCATATCTAAATGGGTTTGTCTGATTCAGTTGCACGATTACTGAAACTCTAGGAACTTGATGTTTCATGACTTCATCCAATCTTTTTGAATTCTTATTCTGATCCTTTTTTTCAGAAGCATGATTTTGTATTAATTTTAATGAGATGATAAGGATTCTTTATGAATATAATATAAATACATAACTTAAAGTTCCTAAAATAAACAAATAATAATTGTTAAACGGCCGGTTCCAAGTTTCAAACCATAAACCGAATTGTAAACCGTCAAATCATGAACTGGACCGTATGTGTTTCAAACCGGCTGAATTTCTTTGGTTTAGGTGTTTGGTTTAGGTGGTTCGGTCGGTTTGACAGTTCATGAATACCCCTGTTTGTTTATATGTTCGATAGGGGATATTTTAATCTTGATTTCAACCTTGTTAATTTTGAGCTGAGCGTCGCACTGGGAGCAACCTCTTTTTCCTTATGATAAATGTAAGCTAATCATCTCACCCTCCCGAGACCCTACTCTTGTGAGTGGGATTTTACTGGGTATGTTTATATATTTCATATTCTTAAGCTCTCCTCCTCTTATTGCTTTTGGTGTCAGTGATTAGTTTTCAACTTCTGGATAGATCTAAATTCGTCAAAATATTGAGAATTTTGTTTGCAATTAGGTTGAACTTTATTTTACATATTCTATTATGCCTTCTGATTCTTGTAAGTTGTAAATAAGGTGATTCAGTCATACAATATCTACATAGTTTTGGTTTTGTTGTCAAACAGGTGCTTCCTGATTCAATTGCAGGATTACTGAAACTAGAGGAACTTGATGTTTCATCTAATCTTCTAGAATCCTTACCGGATTCTATCGGATTGTTAACTAATCTCAAAATCCTAAACGTGTCCAGCAACAAGCTTAACACCCTTCCTGAGAGCATCGCCTTTTGCAAGTAATTCTTTGAAACTTTCTACCTATATATACATGTGGCTGTTAGAGGTGTAAGCTCGACTCGTTTAACTTATGAGAGCTCGGGCTTAGCTCATTTATTATATATTTATTGATTAAAATACATGTACAATTCTTTTATACATATTTTAATTATAATTTACAGATATATAACATAATATATATTATTTAGTTAATTTTCACAATTTACACATAATAATATCTTCTATATAAATGTATAATATATTAAATAAAATTATATAAATAACTGGCTCATTTGTTATAAAGCCTTCTTTTAGGTTGGAGCTGGTTAAAGCTCGTATTGAATCGAGCTTTTAGCTAGCTGATCTTGAGTAGCTCACGAGCTGCTTTGCCCGTTTATACCCCTAGCGGTAGTTTATATACTAATATCTCAACTTAAACTTTTATATACAGGTCTTTGGTAGAATTATATGCAAGCTTCAATAACTTAAAATTCTTGCCAACAAACTTTGGTTATGGACTTGCAAACCTTAAAATACTCTCGATCAGCCTCAACGAGATCCGTTTTCTTCCACGCACCATTAGCGAACTCGAATCTTTGAAATACCTAGATGCTCATTTTAATAAGCTTCATGGCATTCCATCTTCAATTGGGAAGTTGATGAATCTTGAAACTTTGAACTTGAGTAGTAATTTCAGCAATTTGACAGCATTGCCCGACACAATTACCGATCTTGCAAACCTTAAAGAGCTTGATCTCAGTAACAACCAAATCCAGGCTCTTCCTGAATCTTTTGGTCAACTTCAGAATTTGACCAAACTAAATTTGGATCAGAACCCACTTGTAATTCCTCCTATGGAGGTTGTAATTGAAGGAACCGAGGCTGTAAAAAGTTTCATGATTAAGTGGAGGCTTGAGAATATTGCTGCTGAAGAACAGAGGCGTTCAGTTGAAGGGACTGATGGAAATCAGAGTGGATGGTTGACTTGGGGAACAAATATGGTTAATTCATATTTGGGTCAAGGTAAATCTTCTGGTTCTAAAGATTCATACTTGGATCAGTTATTGTAAATCTGTAATAATTTGAAACTGAAAACTTTGAATTTGGTCTAGAATGAGGTGAAAGTGTGTATGATGTTAAACTTATGTTGCATAAACAAGTGATGATAGAATATAATGTTGTTTCCATGTGTTGAAAATTTGATTGCTAATATTTGTTACAAATTGAACGTTATATGAATTTTAGTAGATTTTAGTTCAATCATTGATGGGAACGTTATATACATATTGTATGGATCGAAAAATGCATGACATCCAAACATTGATGGGAATTTTTAGTTCAATAGTTCGATGGAACATGTGAATTTTGGTTTAATTTTATCGTTTGGGAATCTATCTAATCGGAGGGCGAGAAATGACTTGACGGCCAAATGTTCAACTTTACACGATTCGATTGAAGGTTTCCCACCGCCCAATTAAACCCAAATTGAAGAAGCACCCAAAGATTCCCAATTGAAAAGAAACCACCATGGACGTCCTTTCCCTCTTTCTTCTGTTAACTCTTACCCTATCTTTCATTCATCTTTTCTTTCTCATAAATTCCCAAATGGGTATCATTACAAAACCCCTAAATCCCCTAATTTCAATTGGGTATCCATCAAAATCCATCAAGATCAAGAATTTCAAAAGCAAAGGTATCATCTTTTCCATGCAGCTTTCCATTTACTCTCTCTCTTTCTTATATCCCATTTAAATTGGATTATAAATTCTGAACATTTGGGGTGAAATGGTTTGGAATTTGGAAGCCCCTGCTCTCAAATTTGACTTTTGAAGGTCAAAGTGGAGGGTTTTGATGTTCTTGTGTTTGCATCATTGCATGTGTGTGTAGCTGGAGTGGACAAAAGAGAACCCATTAGTGAAGAGAATAAGACTGTGGAGGTGGTTTGGTACATCAAATCAAATGTCAAGAAATGATTATGTGTTTAATGATTACAAAAGTTTGCCAAGAGTTTTGCTTTTTGAACCTGGTGGTTCTTCTGCTGAGGTAATAATGTATTATTATCCTTAACATACACTTAATATTTTATATGTTTATCTTCCAAATTAGGGAGTGTTTGGTATTGCATTCTGAAAGTTATCTTGCGATATGGAATGATTGGAATCAGATTATTAGAGGCTGTAGGACATAATGTTTGGATATGCTTCTATTTGAAGGTGTGATTATAAGATATTTGAGTGTTTGGCAAATTCTGAAATTGAAGGATTTACATGGGAAACAACCCTAAATAATGAGATGATCACAATCATATTTTTTCGCAGATGATCTTTACACAGGCATAATTATCTTGGGCATAAAATTGAATGTGAATATTAGTTTAGGTATCAGTTTCTTGTCTTTAGGAAATGCGATTGCAAAAGTCTCCAGGGCCTTGATGCGTTGCTTTATGCACATTGGGGTCAAAATTAGGGTCTAGATGAAGGTGATATGTAAAAACGACTAAAATGATGAATAGATTATTAATGGATTGCCTGATAAAGAAGGCTAATATGTAAAAGAGATATGAGAGATGCATTAGTTGTACATAAAGCTTATTTGGCTATACATAGATCAATGCCTCACATATGTGAAGCTCTCGCCTTGTGCCCCAGTTTTCAGAATCTAAACACCTCGGTGCGCCTCATGCCTTTTACTTGATACCACGCTTGTTTTTTTTTTGTTTTTTTTTTTTGAGAAAACATCGTCTCGAATCATTGCTAACATGCATAAAATGGTCTAAAAAGTTAAACATTGCTGGATAAATTCTTGCAAAAAGTAGATAAATACACTATCATGGAGAAAAATATTATATGTTTAGAAATATTGGAATCTTGGGAGTGTTAAAAAGTGAAGGCCAAATGGTGGAATTTGGGTCCTTATGGTTATTATGTGGAGCTTGTTTGCAGGTGCTTCTCTACGGTGGGAAGGTGGTGTCATGGAAGAACAGTCAAGGCGAAGAACTGCTTTTTATGAGCAAAAAGGTGAGCGTTTTGACTCGTTATGCATACTACAAACAAAAAGCAGTTATTTTAAAACATGTTCATACGTTTTTTAATCTCCATGTATGATAAACGTATATTTTTTGGGATTTATAACCTTGTACTCCATCCTTAACAAATGAACCATGTCATGCTCCATAGGCTTCTGGAAGATCTCCTAAAGGAGGGATATCTCTTTGCTTTCCACAGGTACACCATACTGAACACATACCTAAAAATTGCTTAATTTGGGTTATATATTTGATCTATAATGAGTGAAATTGGTCACATAAAGCTTTTAGCTAAAAATGAAACTAGTCAATCGAGTTGAAAATCACATAAAGTGTATTAAGAGCATAGCTGTCAAAAGCACACTCAAGGTGCAAAGGGTGAGCGTAGGGCCTAGGCACAAGGTGCTTAAATAGCAAGGCCCGAGATAAATAAGGCGCATAGCTTAAACATACCACTTTTAGGAGTTTTTTTTTTTTTTAATGTGTTTTAGGCTTGTTTAGGGTAGAGGTTGGTTCCAAGTAGGGGTGTGAAATTTGACACGACATCAAAACACGTCACGAACCTAACACGGAATTAGCGGGTTTAGGTTTATTATAAACAGATCGGGTCAGTTTTGGGTCGATCTCGTAAACCCGTTGAGCTAACTGGTCGTGTACGTGTTAGCATGTCCGGTTGGTGGGTTGATCCGTTTAACTGATTTATTTTTTACCTTGAGTTCATAAATGTATTTTATGTTGTAAATTATATTGGTATTGTATATATATATTTTTTTTGCCAAAATCTTAAACTTAAAAGAAAATTTAACACATGATTTTATAACTAAATTGTAATCGTTTTACACTTTTACATACATTTGTATTTTGTGTTGTAAAAGTGTAATTTTAAAGCAGCAATATGTGAAAACCATTAAAAAAAAACTCGGGTTAAACGGATTGTGTTCAGGTCAATCCGCGAATAATCTTGTCGTGTTCGGGTTGGACCCTTTAGGAACCCCTAGTTCCAGGCCTTGTTAGATCATTCAGACCTTGTTGCCCGGAATTTACAGGATTTGGCCGGAATCTAAGCCTAAGCTCGTCCCAATGCCTGGATGGCCAGAAGGTGTTTTGTCTGCGCGTGTGCCTCGTCTCGCCTGGGCTTGCGCCTGGAGCGCCATTTAAAGCCATGATTAAGAATCATACAGCCTCTAGTATTATTATTTTGTTTTAATCTTATTTATCAAGTTTATTATTAATTATTTTCACCCATATTTATTTGAACCTGGTCGACCATTTGTTCCAGCTCCATATTTTTCTTGGTTTTTTCATAATCGTGTTTTCTAATCCTTGCAGTTAGGTAATATGGGGATAATGAAGGAGATTTCTTCATCAAAGAACTGTGTTAAGTCATTAGATAACATCCCCTTGCGTTTATCTCCTACTGGGAACCCATCTTCTGTAGATCTAACCTTAAAAACATCACCAAATAATTTGAACACGTGGCCACGTAGGTAATAGTATGTCTTTCAAACAAGGGTTCTATCCGTCTTAACTTTTTAACTAGGATTTTGGGTTACTCATTTTTATTTTTATTCAGCTTTGAATTGCGCCTTCGTGTTTCTTTGGGTCCAGACAAGTTGACCATAATGTCTCATATCAAGAATACAGATAGCACGTCCTTTTCATTCACATTTTCTCTACAAAATTACTTCTTAGTATCTGATATAAGGTGAGTTTAATGAATTTTAATCAAAGTTTTGAACTTTAATAGTTTTTATCGGGATTTTGACGTGAATTTGTGTTTTCAGTGAAGTGAGAGTAGAAGGATTAGAGACACTTGATTTTCTTGATAATTTGGAGCAGGGGAAAAGGTTCACAGAGCAACCAGATGCCATCACCTTTGATGGAGAGGTCAATATTATATACATAGTTGCATAGATCTTTGTAAATAATTGTGATTATTATTATATTCTTTTTGATCTAGTATTCTGTGATAGGTCAATCGGGTTTATACAAGAACACCGGGTAACATAGCCATTATAGACCATAAAAAGAAGAGGACAATTGTGATCCGTAATGAAGGTCTTCCGGATGCTGGTATGGTATTCTTTAGAACTAATATAAAACTGCTCTTAGTTTCTTTATCTATCTTCAAGAGTCATGTCACAATGTGTACTTATTAGGGGTGACAATTCCCAATACGACCCAAGCCCGACACGAAAATAAAATTTTGGGTTGCCAAGTCGTGTTTGGGATCGTGAAATTAAACGGTTTGATCCATTAACCCGTTCAAATTAGGAAAAAGATATATACATAATAAGTTCAGCCTCTATGCAACATGTTTAATGCGTTTACTACCTTAGTACAACTCATTTACAACCCACTAACTGGTTTAGAAAAACAGGTTACATGGGTTGTGTTTGGGTTACATAGTTTTAGTTGTGTGTCCGGGTTAGGGTTGATATATTTGACACAAAATAAATATACAGGTCGTGTTTGGCTTCATCAATTTCAACTTCTAAACCCAACACGATTGTCACCCCTACTATTTATATTCTTTAACTTCAGTATTCATTTTATACCGCATATTTTTACATCTCTAACATCAATATTTTTGTTAAAATTCATATTTATGTTCTTTAAACTTCAAGATTCATCTCGAAACACTTATATTTGTCATCTATAATGACAAGATTCATGTTTAAGAACACATTTTTCTCTCTCTTTAACTTCAAGATTCATTTCAAAAACGTGTGTTTTTTTATCTCCTTATATTCAATATTCATGTGCAGACACCTATTTTTGTACTTTAACACCTTCAAGATTCATATTTTTGTTCTCTCTATTCAAGATTCATGTCCCAACAGCATATTATCTATTTCTTAACTAAAAGATTCATATTGAAACGTAGAATTTCATCTCCTTTAACTTCTTTATTATTACAAAACACAGAACTGTGGACTCCATGGGACAATGCATCAAAAGCAGCGGTTTCCGGGTTCGGAGACAAAGATTACAAGACAATGTTATCAATCGATTCTGGTGTTCTCGAAAATCCGATCACTTTAAAACCATCAGAAGAGTGGAAGGGATATCAAGAACTTTCAATAATCTCTTCAAGTTATTGCAGTGGCCAATTGGATGCTAAAACTGTAGCATTTTATGCCAAATCATCTAAGGTACTTTAAGCTATTGCTTCTTGCAGTTTCCTTCCTTCTTCCTTCTGTTCAAAAAGTCAAAATGTCAACGTTTTGTTTTGTTATATTTTCAGGTCTGATGTATATCTCAGGCTTTCACATTATGCATCAAGTAGGTGTGGTTAGTGTTTAATAATTTGTTCTTCATATGCTTATTATGTTGGTATAATGTTGTTAACAAATTTGCCACATGTTATATAAATAATGTATATATCTTTCTGTTAGTTGTGTACATGGAGGGTTATATCAAACTTGAGTCTAGACTATTTAGTTGTAGTTAGTAGAGAACAGAATAAGAATCTTATTTATGATAACCCTCCGACTAAAAAGTTATGGTTCTGCCACTTTGTTAAATGTTCTAATTGAAACTTACAAGGATAGTACACAATAGGAGCTTTCGACGTGTAGCAAAGTTGGTTTTGGATGGGGACAATGTTGTAAAACTCGCTCTAGGCGCCCGAGTACTCTCTGAGTAGTCGCTAGGCGGTGGGTTGCCGAGGCGCCTAGGTGGCAATCCGCCTAGGAATTGCGTACTCGGTCAACCTTGGGGTTAGGAAGTCAACATCGGGTATAAGGGGCAAAATACACATTATATTGTGACCTTCTTTATATAAAAAGTTGGTCCCATCACTATGAATAAGTTTATTAACATATATCCATGTTAACTTATTTTTGTCAAAAATATTAGTATTGGAATATGTATATATTTTCTAGAAATTTATTTTCTTTATAATTACCATGTCCGAGTACTCCCCGAGTACTCCTCGCCTAGGCCCGAGTGGCGAGTACTCACAACTCCCTAGTCGACCGCCCAGATAGCGTCTAGCGACTTCTGCAACCTTGGATGGGGATTTGAGAAGCGACTCGAGTTAAATACTTTAAATTGCGCAAAAGAAACTTGAGTTGTCAGGATTTTTCTTCATGTGATGTTTGGTTTTGTTGAACCCATATGAATAGTTGCTTTGGTGAGCTTGATTTCCCTCACATGTGGCTGAGATTGTTTGGTATGGACCAGTTGGGGTTGTTATATTTAGGGGTGTGAACTGTGAAGAGCCAAGCTCCAGCTTGAAATTGGCCTCTTTATATTAAATTAAAACTTAAGAGAGCCCTTTTCTCTAAAGCTAGAATTTGGTTTCTTGGTTGTTTTCCGGATACGAGTTCAGGTTTTTAATTGTTTATTAACTAGACTAGGTTAGTAACTCATTCACTACATGGGTTGAAATTAGGTTTATAATATAAGAGATTTAAAAATTATAAATGACGTAATTTATTATAAAACATCTTTGATCTTTAATCCTAATCCTAATAAACTAATAAAGTATTAAAATGGTTGGTACATGTTTTATTTTACGGGGTCCATATCAACACTGTCACATGTCAAAACCAGATTCAATTATCAATTTATTAAATTACCATTTAAGATTAATTACCAATTTTGTCCAAACTAAAATTTTATTTTAAAAAATTGGCAAACTTAATGTAGATTTGATAAATTTACTCAATAATTTGAATTTTTAAGAAAACTAATCAATAATTTGTCAACATAATAAATTTCTTTAATGTATTCAATTATCAATTAATGTTTTATAATGAATTACCTCATTTATAATGTTTAAATCTCTTGTATTGTAAACCTAAATTCTACCCGTGTAGTACACGAGACTAGGTAAAATCCACGGCGTATCCGAACAAGATTCCTCACATTCATCATCTCCCAACTACCTAAGAAGACTATGTCATCTACACGCATAATCTGTGAGATAACCAACCCCTCATTTGGCATAATAATCCCATTAAATGCTCCTACCTGTATAGCCCTCTTCATAATCATAGATAGAGCATTCATAGCGATTATGAACATAAACGCTGATAGTGGATCCCCTTGGCGGAGGCCCCTATAACATTCGAATTCGTTTGTCAGGCACCCATTCACAAGTACCTAGGCTCTTCCGGGCCTCAAAAGGCCTAATACCCACATCCTCCACCTAACAGGAAATCCAAGTTGGTCCAACATTTCCACAAGAAACGACCAACTCAAAGAATCATACACTTTTTCTATATCGAATTTAAATATAAAGCCTTCCCCTCTAGACTTAACCATCCAATAACCTCATTGAGGACTAGAGTGCCATCAAGGATACTCCTACCCTCAAGGAATGTCGTCCGCTCCTCCGCTATCAAGTCCGCCATCAACGGTTTGAGCCGAAACATAAGGGTTATTTGAAATAAACTTATTTTGGGAATTTACCAAACTTATTGGTCTAAAGTCCATGGGTGAAGTCGGGTCAGTACATTTTGGAACCAACACAATAAATGATGATAAACATCCAATATTGATATTACCATTTGAGTGAAATTCTTGCAGAAACTCCATGAAATCATTGCTAAACAAAAGCCAAAACTTCCTTTAAGAACTTAAAATTAAATCCATTTGGGCCAAGGGATTTGTCCCCCACACACGACCATACGACGAATCTTACTTCTTCGGTAGTGAAAGGTGCTATTAGTCCATCGGCCCGATCCACATTTATCTGAGGCATTTAGATATTTCTTCTTTTTAAGATACCAATCACATTTTTCCAATATAAAAAAATAAATTACGTATATCTCTTCATGATTAATTACATATTTTTCTGTCTAAAACATATGTATTACATTTTATCCATTTTTAAAAATTAACTTATTGAATGATTATTTTACCCTTATTTTTAGTAAGGGTTTTTTTTAATTTTTCTAAAAGTATATAAATTAATCATTTTTGAAAGGAGAAGTATATAAATATCTTAATTTTATGATATTTAAGTACCTTAACTTTTTGGGAAATCAAAAGGCTAATTTCAGGTTATTTTTTTTATGTATTGTAGGTTATACTTGCACTATATTTTTAAGCTTACACAATTCCATTGTAAGATTAAACCTAGACGACCATCTCATGATATACCAGATGGTTGTTCGAATTATAGTGGGTTTAATTTCTGACAGACCTAATCCTGACAACATTTCAATTTGTTGGTAAACGGTTATCAGGACACTAAGGCTACCCGTAATGGATAAAGCCCCATAAGTCCCCGAATGGGGCATTATCCGCCATGTGGACGGTGACTGGACAATGGGCTTTATGGGGCTTTATGGTGTAGTGGATAATGTCCCCATAACGCCCCACAATCATTTGATTTCTCCCCTCTCTCGGCGTTACCTGGCTAACGCCCTGGAATTTTTTTTCGTCCATAACGCCCCATAACGCCTAAGCGTAGTGGGGCGGGGCGTTATAAGGGGCGTTATGGGGCGTTATAGAGCCCAAAAACGCCCCATTACGAATAGCCTAATGCGGTATTAAAATTAAGGTGGTATAAATACCCAATTCATAGTTTAGGATATTTTTTATTTTTATTTTGTTATCCGCTTAAACCGTATAAGACATATTTTTTATATGTATTTAATTTTTTTATATATTCAGGTTCTCTATGTCGTATTATGATTATAAAGTCTAAACTCTTGGTTTTAGGATATGTTAGAATGCATGGTGTTCGTTTATTTATTTTTTGTTGTTATCTGAAAAAGTAGGTAAAAATATATTATTCGGTTTAATACGGTTGAATTCGATTTTCAACTGAAACCGATTTGAAATAAATACGGTTTGGTTAAAAACTTCCCCAATTAGATTCGGTTTGAACTACGAATATGTTAAAAAGAACATTTCAATCCGAATAAACCGTATAACCCACGATTCAATAGGCTAGTGGTATTGTGTTTGACCTCTATATAAGTGATGAAAGTTTAAATAATCTTTACGAGTATAAAGTTAAAGTTGATGGAATTTAATAAATAAAAAAATTGTTGTTAAAAAAAATAAAATTAAACCGTATAAATTGTTATCGAAACCGATCAACAACCTAAGGGTAATGGTAATGGTTCTCCCGTGCTAGTTCGGGAGAGGATTCGGAGAGTTGGGATCGGGAGGGCAAATTAGTGGATTATGGTTCTCCCACTCTTCCAAACCTTCAAAAACCCTCCATTTTTCTCTCCCGAACCCCTCCATTTTTCGGTGCTCAAGCCTCATTTCCCACTCCCAAAACTCCCGAACCCTCTCCCGATTTTCTCTCCCGAACACCGGATTATGGTGTTCCCGCGATCCCGAGACTCTCGAACCGTCTCCGGAGCTAGCTCGGGAGAACCATTACTTTTAACCTAAGAAGGGAGACGTCGCATTCAGTTGGATACGTAATCGTTTTTGTTGTTGGTTGCGGGGCCGGCTGAGTGTCTTGCTCCGCCGGCTTTTCCCCTTCGTTTAATGAAATTGCTGTTTGAAAAAAAAAAATCTGCGAGTAAACATTCTGTGTTCAGTCACGTGCCACGTGTAGATCGTGTATGCTGTCTGATATGAATAGGGACAATCATGACCGTCCGTAGTCTCGTTCGTTTACTACGATGTGGTCGTAGGTATCTATCTACCTAGTACTTGTCGGCCACTCGTGCTCCTCCCATACTTGCCATATCTGTTTCTGTTCGTACGTTGACTTTCTGACCCTTTTTCACACGCTCAACGTAAGATTCAATTCAGCAGATACGCCGCCAAAAATAAAAAGATTTAAGAAAATGATATGATGATGTTTTCTTTGCAGAGAAATAGGTGGCGGCTATATGTTATTTTATGTACTTCATATTACCAGACACCATCATTAGCCTTTCTGATCAATTTATTTATTTCATTTTTAAAACACTTCCCAACAAAATTTAAGGAGAATCAAATTCCAATAACTCAATAAGACCACCCACATCAACAACTATCTACATACCACCTTAGGTTAATTGCAATGGTTTCCCCATTTCCCCAATCCTCCACTCCATTTTTGGTGCCACCTCATCATTCCCCACCCCTTCCCATTTTTCTCCATTTTAATTGCAATGGTTTCCCCACTCTCCCACTCTCCCAAACACCCCATAAAAACCTTCCCAATCCCCACTCTCTCTCTTTTCCCCGTTTTTTTCTTCTCAAGGTCGGGACCCCAAACCCCTTCCCCGATCGGGGACCCCGAGACACCCGCAATGGTGTTCCCGAGCACCCCGATCCCACCGAACTCCCCCGAACCCTCCCCGATTCCTCCTCCCCGAAACCATTGCAATTAACCTTAAAACTAACGAAAATGGTGGTTTGTAAAGATGAACCTTAAAACTTTTCAATCTGATTTCAGGCGGGACGGCTGAGTTCGAAGCCGAGCTTGAACCAAAGCAATCATTTCGGATAGCCTGGTAAGATATATTTTCTTTGTATTATTTGACTCATAAATATAACTGAAATATAATTCTGATATTTGACAAAATTACCTCCAGAAAAATAGTGACGAATGTGGGCACATTACAAATGAGAATCCTAGAGTTAATTCAAAGAGAGGGGAATGAGGTAATGGGGGAGTAGGGTGGTTGAGTGTGACAGGGAGTAAAGTAATTCTAAGAGATAAAGTAGGGGGAGAGGTAAGGGTGGAGGTGTGATAAAGTAATCCTCAAGCCACCAATTCAAGCCAAGCCCTTGAATACAAGTCAAGCCGTCGGCTTACTCTTGACAGGTGGCAGGCTCGCAGTGGTTCGGATAACAAGCCTAGCATTCTGACTTTTTTGTCCATGTGTCGAACTATTATTGGTTGGAGGTGGGCTCCACACTTATCCTTCTTGTTAGATGGAGGACACATTTTAGAATCTGATTGGTTGAAAGATGACAATTGGTTGCTTCCTATTGGTTGGGTCATTTGAGTTACGATAATTTTAGGTGGTCATTCTTGATTTTTCTTGGTCAAAGTGGGTCATTTTGGTGATTTTCCCGATATAAAAAGTTGACCTTTAAAATATAAAATTAGTATTATATTTATCTTAAGAATATCATTCAAACTTTAATATATTATAACATAATAATGTATGCTAACCAGAAATGTGCCAGCCGCACGCGTTGCGGCGTGTAGTTGGCGACGACACGAGCTCGTGCATATGGGGTTATTCGATCATATTATTGCGTCTTAAACGGTTAAAAGTAAAGAAAAAAAGATAAAAATTAAAATTAGTTAAATACATTCTTATCTTGCTTAATAACTAGACCCTACAGCGAGTGTGTTTCTGTGTGTATTTGTTTTTGTATAACACGCGAAATTTCATTATATTTGTATAAATATTAAAAGGAGTGAACGGTTTGAAAGTAAAACTACGAAAATGTTTTAGAGAAATTATTTAGAAATTATAAAAAACGATTAATAAAAAAACCATTTTAAGTATAAAAAAAATTAATGACATATCACGTGACAGGACATGATTGGCTAACATACAACTATTCATAACCAAATTTATGTAAACATGAAATAAAAGGATGAACGTTTAAAACAAAAACTAAAAAGATGCTATAAAAAGCGATTTATAATGAAATTAAAATGTACAATTTACAAATAATTTAAATACAATTTAAAAAAAGGAAAATTGGATTTTAATAATCCAAGTTATTACCAATTGGCCAATATAAATCCTAATTTCAAAATTGGCCTACATTAATCCCAATTATTAAGGTGTTGGATTTTATTGGACTCCTGTTAAGTTTTCCTTAACTCCGTTAGTTTCTTGCTGACATGGCACTGATTAATAAAAGCCACGTGACTGCCACGTCAGCAAAAAACTAACGGAGTTAAGGAAAACTTAACGGGGGTCCAATGAAATCCAACACTTTAATAATTGGGATTAATGTAGGCCAATTTTAAAATTGGGATTAATATTGACCAATTGGTAATAACTTGGATTATTCAAATCCAATTTTCCTTTAAAAAATGAGAAAATTAAAAGACTGACTTACTTACAATGTGAAATTCGAACCCGGGGTGCCTCCCTATAAGGCAAAGCGTTTTATCATTGAGCCAATCACGCCGTATTTTTATCTAGTGGAATCTTATGTTTATATTTAGATCGAAAAATCAACACAGGAAGCAGCCAAACAGGCATGTTCCTATGTTAAGTTGCCTAATAATATATAGGTAATACCATAATTGACTAAGCTACTACTTTTCATAGCTAAATAGAATTAATTATTATCATAGTAGAGATTATTTAATAAAGTTAAAAAATTAAGGACTCTTCAAATGAAAATTAATTTTATAAAATATAGGGTTTTTGTCGCAATGTGTCTCAAATTATAAGAAATTATTTTAAATCCTGAACAATAATTTTTTTATTTATCATTATTATTAATTTGAATTTTTTTATTTATCATTATTATTAATTTGAGTTGACATAATCAACTTATAATAAAACACATTATTAACATTATCAAATATATCAATATTTAAATTTGATCATGTTTATCTATAGTATTACTCGAATAAATAAAGTTACAGGGAAGGGAAAATATAATTTGACATATTCGTGAGGAACTGTTTAGAGTAATAAATAGAAAAAAATTAAGGAACACACGTGGGGACATGTATAGTACTTTTAGGGCAACCAAGATCAAACCTAATCAATCACATACGTACAAAAAGTTTAGTAGACAAACCTAGCTGCTTTTTCTGACCTTCAATTCTAACACAAATACACTATACACAAACTCTACCTATCTATATGTGTGAATTATATACGTACATTAGTACATATAAGGTTTTGAAATCCTAGTTTTTGTTTTTGTTTTTCTTTTCTAGAAAGGCTAAATTAATTCATCAAATATATTATTATCAAATTTTGAATGTGTATCTACATAAAAAGAACATTCTTTTTTATCACTATCTTAAAATCTAGGTGGCATTTGTTTCGTGTATTTTAATAGAGTTGTAATTGCAAAGTTTTTTTTTAAAAGTTTTGCTTAATTGGGTTATGTATAAATTTAAATTGAAATGGAATTCCTTTAATCACTGGAATTCTAGGTAATGTAACTTTCCTTCACTAAAGTGAAAGATTTCCAAATGATGCATTTCAAATTCTTTCGTTACCCAATCAAGAACCATTTTGAAAGGAATTCGTTCGTTGCCCAATCAAAAACCATTTTAAAAGAAAAAATATTAATTCCAATTCTATTGAATTTTATGAACCAAACGTCATTTAAGTGACTGAAATCCTCGTTTTACCTTTTTAAAAATTTGGCTGAAATACAAATTATGTAAAAGAGATTTGAAAATATAATATGTTATTAGAACATTTGAAAAGATGTTTAAAATATTGTTTTATAGTTGTTGCAAGCATATGATTAAAGCTTCTTTAAAGATTTGTGTAACACGATGAAATCGAAGACTAAGGATGTGATGTAGCAATATTAATGTAACCTTTTGATTGTAAGTCTTAATCATGTTACTATAAAACCATCTTAGACAAACATAAACATAATGAGTTACTTGTTGTTATGCACAATCCCGATGATATTGGAAATCACCAATTAATGTATATTTTTAATAGAACGATTTATAGAACTAGTAGTTTGGATATAGAAATGACGGGTTAAGTTAATTTATTCGGAGTTTTGTAGTCCCTAAATGCAAAATTTTATTCATTCACACGGCTATTTGGGCTATTTGGACGGCTAGGAACGACACAATTTTCAACAATAAAAATGTCAACACTCAAAAACTCTTCTCCGACATTCAAGCTCAAAGCTTCCTCTGGATTGCTAATAGGTTTAAAAAAGGTGTGGTGAGTTGGAGCGATTGGTGTAATTTTTCTTTTGCTCCTATGATGTAATCTTTTGTTCCTTTTACCCGCCTTAGTGTCTTGCTTGGGTTGGGGCTGTTTTAATATTATTTCGCCGTTCAAAAAAAAATATAGTTTACTTTTCATCTAATATTTATAATGTTCAAATATGCGGTTTTTATTTAAAAAATATCTTAGATGATTAGATCACCTTCTTATAATTACTAGAGCATTCACCCCTACTATAAACTTATAAGCTTGCAACTAATAAAGCCATCTACAATGAGTATTTTAAGCTTATAACTCTTGATAATGTGAGTATTACAACTAATAAAAATAAAACAAATAAAATATTATTGTGCGTCAAATTTACCTTGAATTATGATAAAATCTTTTTTTTTCTTTTCTCCGGAGCAAAAATCATCACAAAATTCAGGTTCTATATTGTTTCGCCGTTTAGGCTATTCATAGCAGGCTTAAAATGCCTTTTTAACACCCCTTAGCCCACTACGATGGGATGCAAATAGTCAAAAAATGGTTAAGGACCTAAAATATTTTACGTTTAAAAAAAGGCTTAAAAAGAGCTTAAAAAGACTCAAAAGAGTTTTTACTAATACACCATATAAGGAGTCTTGAAAATGACCTGAAATGTACACACAAAATAAAGTGTTTTCTAGTGATCAAGAGAAAGTTTTAAATCACCAATCATTCATCAAACCTCATGCATGCAATCCATCCCTATTTTACTTCATGTACTGCACAACGTACAACCCTCTCATGCACACCTCACCTTCCACCCTTCCCTATAAATACCACCCTCACATCATCATTTCAATTACATATTTTCCTCATTTCCCCAAAATTAATTCCACCTCTAAATGGAAGACGCCATGAGGAGACTCGCCGGATTTACACCCTCACCGGAATTCCACAACTTATTCCAACCACCCACCCCCACCCCCACCACCACCGCCGCCGCCGCCACCGCCACCGTCCAGAAAAGAACCACCACCACCACCACCACCTCCAACAAAAGACCCGCACACAAAGAGAACAAAGGCGGCACGAGGTTCCGGGGCGTCCGCCGCCGCCCGTGGGGCCGGTACGCCGCCGAGATACGCGACCCGCAGTCGAAGGAACGCCGGTGGCTTGGAACCTTCGACACGGCGGAGGAAGCCGCATGTGCCTACGACTGCGCCGCACGTGCCATGCGAGGGACAAAAGCTAGAACAAATTTTGTCTACCCGCCGCTAGAGAATCATGATCTTGATAATAACTACTTCATCCATCCGTACACCTTTAACCGAATTATTACTCAATCCCAGCCGTCGTTCCCGTCACCCCACGATAACTTCACTGTTCCGACGCTGCACCGGATCACGCCACCAATTAACTCGATTCTGTTCGATGAAATCTTCAACTTCAAATCCGACGCCGTTTTGCCGAGTTGTACGTCCACGTCCACCGGTTCGGTTCACGCTTCAAAGACTTGTACCACGCCTCAGATGAATCAGCAAACCGAGTTTTTCCCGTCTGAACCGGACCATTCCGGTTTGCTTGACGAGGTGTTAACCGGGTTTTACCCGAAACCGGCGAAGCGATCCGAACCGCAACCTAAACCGGAAGCTGCTCGTGGAAGTTACCGGAATCCATTTGACATTGAGCAGAGCTTCAATGGTGGCGGCGCCGGCGCCGGCGGTGATGGTGGTGGGTTGTCGTTTTACGGTCATCATGCGGCGGCTCCGGTGGGATTTCCGGTGGCATTTGAGGGTGAACGAAGGATGTTTGGTGATGTGGGTCAGTACCCTGCAGATTTTGTTGGGTTGTTTTAATTTAATTCGGGTTTTAAGGGGATTAATTAATTAATTAAGAAATGGAAGGATACTGAACGAATTAGTGTTATGATCGCTAATTATTAATTAAGTAGTTATATGAAGGTTTAATTGGTTAATTGAGGGTATTTTTAAGTTTAGATGGGTTTTGTAAGTGACTTATTTTGTGAATATATATGGAGGTACTTTAGTTACTTTCTTATATGTCGATCTTCTTATTGCATGATCAACTAGTTATATATTTCCTAGACACAAGAAGGAAGGATAGTTTTTTTAAACGATTGTTAGGAAACTACCTTTTTAGCCCTTCTAACTCACCAAATCTCTATAAAAATAATGATTTTATAGATTGAGGATCCGAATGCATCCTTTACCCCAAGAATACCTGCTTTCCTTCTTCTTCTATATAACAAAGTGTGAAAATATTTTGTGTTTTCATCTTCAAGTTTAACCCAATCTCTTTTAATTTTTTGTAAGCAATATTCCAAGTCCCTTTCTTCAACCACCTTGTTTAGATCCAACAAAATTTTACTTCTTTCAATTATTTTGCTCCGCCTGTTGACCATTTTCAGTTTTCACTTTTCAGTTTCATTTTCAATAGCAACTAACTCTTTCTGTTGCTCGTTACCTTTGTCATCGGCGGAACCAGAGGGGGGTCCGGAGGGTCCGTTGACCCTCCGGCGACTCTCCGGCGAGAAAAGTTCCAGGCATTTAATTTTCAACTTTGTTGCTTTCTTTTACTTTGACCCTCTCATATATTATCGATGGAAAAGAATTGAGATGAAAAAAATAAGAGAAACGAAACTGAAATTACTGCTTTTGGTGGTTGACGATGGCTCCGGCGTAAGTGACTCTGCTAAAAGCTTAAACTGATATGTATTTGAGAAGAAAGAGAAAACACCCTAAATTAATGCACTGTGAAGTGGACCCAATAACAAAAATACATTGACAAAATTTAAAGTTTTCAAAAAATGTAATTTACGTTTTCTTTTTTATTTATATAACTTCCTCTAAAAAGATGTTAACTTTTTTGTTTTGATTTTACTTTTTAGTCTGTGTTATGGTTTTATTAATTCATGATTTATTAAAATTTTACTAAGGTGTTTTGATTTAAGAAAGAAATTTCATTTATAAAATCTTCCAAATATCCATTATTAAGTAATGTTAAAACGAAGTTAACGACGGTTCTCGTGTTTATTATATTGATTGTTTTTTTAGAGTAACGAAAATACGTTTGTAAATGTAAAAATAAAGTTTTATGTGGACCCTCTAGTTAAAATGTTCTGGTTCCGCCACTGACCTTTGTCTTCTTGTTTTGTGTTTTCGTCGGTATTTGTTTGTTAAGGTCTTTAATTTTTAATATTTATGTAACCCAAAGGGTGACCAATTGATAAGGGTTTAAAAATATATATAAGTAGTAAGCTTCAACTTCTAGAGATAATGGTGTGCTCTAGTGTTTTTATTTTTTTAATGTTAATTGAGTGTCCACTCCTCCAATAGATTGACGAATAATAATGCCTATCGTTTCTCCTAATTCGATCGACCTGAGCCAAACTCCAATCATAATTCTAATTATGCTCCAAAAGTTATGAATCTTTTTGACCAGTCCAACCCTAACATCTTGATATTATAGTAGCAATGTATCACGAACCTATACATATATCATCCGTTAATACACGTCTAATAATTGTTGCTTGGATAAAAATCAATCGTATCACAATATCACTCTGATTAAACCGCAAAATGCATCAAACAACTAAGTAAGCACACGAGATACTACTAATATTCAATTCGGGTTGCGTAACCACATTATTTTGTCTAATCTTTGTAATAATAATAATTTCCTTGTTTTTATAATGGTGAGGACACATCGATTTTTTATCTACTCTTAAATCTACATCATTTGTCTACTCTCTACCTTAAGGAAAAAGATACAAATGTGAAATATAATACACCCCGTGTAACATAGGCTACAACTCTATTTTATATTAGAGCCAAGTGGCCCGATATAAATTAAAAAAAAAAAAAAAAAAGGTGTTAAGGCCATCATATAAATCCTCCATATAAATGCAAGCCCTGCAATATTCCTTTATGGGCCAAACATAAAAGCCCACCATACAAATCCAATAAAGGAGGCGTTAAGGCCCATCATCACTCATTGGGTTTAAAAGGTAAACTAACACACTAGTGATTTTAACTTTAAAGGGTGTTTAATTTTTAGAGTTTATCTGTAATAAAATAGATTTATATCATAATCATCAAAATTAATATCCAATCATATTTTTATAAATTTGAATAAATGATACAAGTTTAGGTTTCCAATTTTTTTTGTTATTTAGCCCCGTCCCCGGGACGGCTAGATCCCTTAACATTTAGCCTCATTTTCTTATTATTTTTCTTATGTAACAAAAAGTTATTTAGTTTTTTTTTTCAATTTCTTTTATTATGTTTATAAAACCATGATACATACATATGTTTGATGATTCCCAACATGTTTGGTTCTCGGATGATGACATGAAAAACACATCAAAATACATGTCACATATACTGCCTAATAAGTCATACTAGTAACTTTTAAAAATAATGGGTGGCAATTAAAAAAAGTGAGAAGTTAAAAATGTACAATTCCAAATACACATAGTCTTATCGGTTCATTCATTAATAAAAATATAAATAGTGTTCATGTTTGCTCGAATATTGTACGTTGCCATTAACATAACATCCTCGAGCACCATCTCCTGTTGATCGCCATCACAATCTTTGTTATCGATACTACCATCACCATCATCACCGTTGTGCACCATCAGTTATGCTTGCCTTCACCGCTAGTAATTAGTGAACCTCTTTTTTGACATTGCTAGGAGAGGTCGTCGGTTTGAGCTTCGTCGCTTGCATTGGGGAGCGATTTTCCCCAGTTGTTGGGGTTTCCTCCTGTGGGGGATTTTCAAGTTGACGTAAAGCTCTAAATAGCTAGGGACGGTTAAATTTTATCACAGAGAGACTCGGAAAAATGTTGTTAAAAGAAAAGATAGCTTATTAATATATTATCCATCTATTTTGAAAGTCTGAAAAAACATGAAAACTATGTATGATAAATGATTAATGATGGGAATAGTGTAAAGTAGTCGAGTTTATTTAAGCCCCAATTATCAAACGGCCTTAATTCATTTTTTGAAGTGATAGAGGTTTAAACCATGTGATGAAATATTAATTTTGATGTTAATAAGGATTTATTTTTTCAATTGATGAGGATTTATTTGAAAAACAAAAATTATTGGTCGATAAAAAAAATTATAAGCCCCAACTAACTTACTTAATTTAAGAAAGCTTGATCATAACTTGTCTGGAGCTTTATTTTCAAGCCCCAAGCTCACCTTCTTTTATTAATCTTTTATTAGTTCTATTTACACATATTTATATTTATTTTATATAAATATAAAACTAAAATTTTAGATATGATAAAAATTACATAATCATAAAAATGTCTAGACTTGCAAGCCTAGTAACTCGATATGTTGAGATTGTACTTGAACTTATTATTAAATGATCTCTGATAACGCTTGACTTCATGTAAAATGACAGTTAAGCCTGACTCGATTCGAACTTTTAGTAAACGCATTTCTATTAACTTACAATACTTGATTTGTATACACTCCATATTATGGAACTAAGAGATGAATGATATTTGATGGTTAAATTGGAAAGGTGCTCTTTGTTCCAAGAAAATGGGTGAATTGGTAGGTTTGATGAAAAACTATAAGCCTACTAGTCAAATGTAACCAAGTGTATTTGAGGAATTGATTCTACAACACTTTTTGGTGTTTGGTTACAATTGAACCACCATGACAATGATTTGGCCATGTGGGTGGGTGATGCCCATACACTTTGATGCTTTCAAGTTTCTCATTTATTAACGAATTATTTTAGGTTTATAAAAAATATAATAAAAAACGAATCAACTAATCGGGGTAGGAGGTAACCCCAGTTGAAGAACATTATATACCCTCTCATGTTCATAAGATTCTTTACTTTATTTAATTTTATATTTTACATATACAAAAAAATAGTGGAATATTCCATAACTTTTATTGTATATATCCAGGTGAAATCAATCATTATCTCCTTACAAATATAAAAAAAAAACACTCGTATATTTAATAATATATTATTTACGTATAACAAATTAGGAGTTTGGTGAATAGCAAAATAGTGTACATGTCATATGGCAGCATATATGTTAATATGTAATTTTTTTTGTTTTGTTACATTTTTTATCTGTTTTTTATCCAAACGCAACGCAACAAAGGTTTAGGTCCTAGATTCAATAATTTTATTTCGCTTTTGACTTTATCTTCACTACATAGTTTTTTGTGTATTTAGTTTATTTTATATTGCTTTTAAGCAATGTAAACATAAAATTTAGGCCCTATGTTATGTTTGACATTTTAAGTGTGTCCCTCCTTTGCTATCTTATAAGAGGTATTGAAAACTTCTTAGGATGCACTGATGCACCGCATCTTATACATGTTTTTGAGTGATTAATCTTGCATTTTATCCGACTTTTGTTCGAGTTTTGATGAGATTTTGGTACTTAATTGTTCATGTGTTGAATTGTGGGAGATCTGGTGATGGTAGGATGATTTATGATGATTTGTGGTGAAAACGGAACGTGAATCGGAGTCCGGGAGCAAAAGATAGAAGACTTTGAAAGTCTACAACAGTAGCCGAGTCTCGGATCGCCACTCCCACACATACATTTTTAGCTGTCCGCGAGTTTTGGCTTGGAAAAGAAGTAAAGTGGCAGTTGCGGACCGGCACTCCTTTGCATGAAACTTTGGCTGTCCATGAATCCTATTCCCAGTAAACAGTAAAGTGCTTGTCGCGGCCAGCTAGTCCCAGAAGTCAATTTTCTGGCGGTTCGTGACTCTTCCTAGTCGGCTAAAAATTTAGGGTCGTGTATTTAAGCATTTTTTAAGCCGAGGGTTTAGAGGATTCGAAGGGGGAGCACGGAACGAGACCAGAGACGAATTCTTGGGCGATCAAGGGCTTGATTGAGGATTTTGAAGCGTAGATTGAAGATTTTGGAGCTTCGCTTTGAGATTTCTTCATCTAAATCGGTTTCTTCTTTCTAGTTGTTGATTGTTTAATCATGTTCTGTTTAGATTTGACTGATTTCTTTATTAGAGGTATGATTTTGTGGCTGATTTCTCATTTATCACCTTGTTTGGATGAAGCTTGACCCATTTTGACTTTTCGGTTTGACCTTTCAACATGATTATGTGTTTTTTGCTCAGTGCTTAATTTGCTGTTGTTAATGATGTATTATGTGGGTTAATTGATAGGGATTGTGGAATTAAAAGCATTATTGATTAGTTCATTGTTAGCCTTTTGACTTGATTGAGTTTTTAGGTTAATGCAGGATCCGGAGACCTCCTACATGATGATATGTCATTGATTAGTGGCTGATTTTGTGTGCATCCTTATGGAATGAACTCATCGAGTTGTTTCATTTGCTAGTTATTGGCTGGACATTGTTTGATAGGTTAGAATACTGGTGACCGCAAGATTTGAGCTTATTTATTCGTGTTTAGTGATATCTAGGTCTTAGGTAATCGAAATTAGAGTCATTGCATGTATTAGGATTCATTTAGGAGAGACCTTTCTTAGTGTTTCCCGATTTATGCGTGTTTTGCTTGTTTTGACCGAAATTGTGAAACCATTGTGCAAATTTACATATTCTGCTATCTCTTCTTTATTTAGAATTTTCTGATCATTCGGGATGTGTCTGTAGTCCTCCTTGGTTGGTTATTCTCATTTGGTGATAGTTTTCATGTTGATTGGTTGATCCGGGGGTCTTATTGGGTTTAGTGGATTCTAGGCTAGGTGATATCTCTCTCATTCTGATTCTCTGTCGTTTACGTTGTTTGCTGTTTGTTTACTGATTGCTTAGTTTGTTTAAATCAATCATTCGAAATACATCGGTTAAATATTAGTGATGGTACATAATCAGGAGACTGATTACGCGTCCGTGGATTGATACCGGGTATTTATCGATACTATATTACATACGACGGGTACGTTTGCTCTAGTGTGTGATTTGGTCACTCAGTAATTTCCCTTTTTAACTTGACCGTTTTTCTTATTCGAATCCGACACATCATGCACCAAAGTCTTACATGACATAGTCACATAGAAGATGAAGAGAAAAGTAGTATTTTAATTAAACAAAATATTATTATAATGGATATATATGAACCAAAACACGGCAAAAATATTTAAGGATTGTAAAAAATTAAAATTTGATATAAACCAACAAACATATCTAGTAAAATCTTATTAAGAGAGTATGGTCTTAGAAGAGTGTAGTGCGGCATCTCTTTCCCATGGGATCGATAAGGTAATGTCTGTTATTATCTCGTCAATTTCAGACCCTACTATCCGAATGTGATTTTACTTGGTATGTTTGCTTAATTACTTGTATTGAGGTATAGTTTTTTACGATCCTTAAATATTCATGTAATGTATAAGGTTTATATAATTTTTAGATCATATGGTGTTTGAGCTGGACATGCTAACATATGTTCAGATCAAAAGGCCAAAACATTTATACTAGGATGTAATTCAACGAATCGAATTCCAATTCTCGAATTAATCGAATTGAATTATTTGATTTTTGAAATTTAAAACCCGGATTCGAATTCGAAGTAGATTGGAACCATTCGATTCGAAATTGAAATAGGCATCACATTCGTATTCGAATCGATTCGAATCCAGTTTTCGAATTCGAATCGGATTTGAATAAATTCAAAATTATTTTAGTAAAATGCAAAAATTTATAAAAGTATAAAACTAATAAAACATCTAAAGGATAGATGGGAAAAAAAATCCATAGTTTGACATTCAAAATGGAAACGTTTAAATTAGACAGGATTTAACTACATTCAACACATTTATATTTAAAGCAATTTTGTTCAGTAATTATTATGACACACAATTTACAATTCAATGAAGCATCCTTAGAAAACACACAAGATTTACAAGTTTATTATACATGTAAATAACAAATAGTTATATTATAACATAATACCATGATGGGGATGAATGGATAAATCCACATAATGCAAATTTTGAGGTGTGAATTAGAGAATCCGTGTTTTTAAATCAGTATCCGTAATCTAATGTCATATCTTGATGATAAATAGAGGTTTTTTTTTTTTTTAACAGCAAATTTGGTTTACTGAAGTGGGCATTATCCACTCACCCGATCATCTCTAATTATCATCAAGGGAAAACTCATCATATGTGAGAATACCTCCTGCCCCCATTTATATATTTGTCAAATGTGAGATTTAACCCAAGACCTCCCACTTTTAGGGTATGTTTGGTATGTGGTAATGGAATGAGCGAGGCAATGAAATGAGCTAAGGAATGGAATAGTCAAGGGAATGAAATAGATTATTACTATCTCATCGTCATGTTTGGTTACCATGTGGGAATGAAATAAATTATTGTTTCGTATTGTTTGATGGTTAGTAAAGCGAAGTAATTGAATATAATTTACTAATTTTTTCATTTAAAGTTAATATATTTATTTTACATTTATATTTTTCAATGTTTTAATCTTTAATTAAATAATTTAATCTATATTTTTTATTTTATTGTTTTTTGTTTTTTATTTTCTAATTTAATTTTATCTTTATTATTTATTGTTTTTGTGTTTATTTATTGTTTTAATCTTTAATTAAATAATTTAATCTATATTTTTTTCAAATTTAAAAAAGCTAAGTACATTAAATCTCACCATTAAAATAAGAAAAAAAACCTTATAAATTAAAAATGTATTATGTATAGATACAAGTTTTGTATGTATAATTGCATATAAAGGAAAAGGCAAAAAGAGGGGGTGGGGAAGAAGACAAGAGAAACGGCTTCCTTTGTATTCCATTCAAAAAAATAAAAATAAATTATAGTGAGAGAGTTGAAGAACACCTCACGACAGCCTATTAATCTCTCTCGCTTCCTTCATTTTTTCTGATTTTTGGTTGTCAAAATCTTTGAGAGATATTGTTTTCCAAACTGAATATTTCATTCCATTCACACTCCAATATATAGGAGGATATTTACAAAACAGTCCCTAACTAATTACAATCACAATACATAAGATTAACATAAATACAAATATAGACAGAGTCTATTACACCCCCGCAGTCGAAGCGGGAGGAGAACGGATGCTGAGACTGTTTCTGAAATCTTCAAAGAGAACGCGCGGAAGACCTTTAGTAAAGATGTCGGCGACCTGATAGCGTGAAGGGACGTGAAGAATCCGAACCTCGCCGCGTTGGACGAATTCCCGAACAAAATGGATATCAAGTTCAATGTGCTTCGTGCGCTGGTGCTGAACGGGATTCCCGGCAAGATAGATGGCACTGATGTTGTCACAATAGACAATGGAAGCACGAGGGAGCGGTTTATATACCTCCAAAAGTAGATTACGAAGCCAGCACAACTCGGCAACGACGTTAGCCACACCCCTGTACTCGGCTTCGGCACTGGACCGAGAAATCGTGGTCTGTCGTTTGGAAGACCAGGAAATCAAGTTGTCACCAAAATAGACACAATAGCCGGACGTAGAGCGCCTAGTGTCTGGACAGCCGGCCCAGTTCGCATCTGTATAAGCTAGAAGATCTGATGAGGTGGCTCGCCCCAGAGTGAGCCCATAATGAGAAGTACCCTGTAAGTAGCGCAGAATGCGCTTCAACGCATTCCAATGATCAAGACGAGGGGCATGCATATGAACACACACCTGTTGGACTGCGTAAGAAATATCCGGCCGGGTGAAGGTGAGATACTGAAGAGCACCTGCAAGACTGCGATATAGCGTAGGGTTATCGAAGTCTGGACCCGAAGAGACCCCAAGTTTCGATTGGGTGTCAACCGGTGTAGCGACAGGATTGCACGTAGACATGGAAGCCCTGTCGATGATGTCACGAGCGTAAGACGCCTGGGATAGAAACATGCTGTCACCTGAGCGAGTAACCGAAATACCCAAGAAATAGCTGAGGGGGCCTAGATCCTTCATTGCAAATTCACCCGATAGACTTGCCATGAGCCGTGTATGAAGAGGATCCGAGGAGGTGACCAGAATGATGTCATCAACATATATCAGAAGAAAAGCTGTGTCAGTCCCACTGCGAAATGTAAACAGAGAATGATCACAGCGGCTCTGACGGAAGCCAAGAGTAACTACAAAATCTGTGAACCGCTGGTACCACGCCCGGGGTGCCTGTTTCAAACCATACAGAGACCGCTTTAACAGGCACACATGATCTGGAAAGTCGCGGTGTCGAAAACCCATCGGTTGGTGCATATATACTGTTTCATTCAAGTTCCCGTGCAAGAACGCATTGGAGACATCCAACTGATTGATGTTCCAGGAGTTCGTAAGCGCCAATGATAGAACCAACCGTATCGTGGCCGGTTTGACAACCGGACTAAAAGTCTCTCCACAATCTATCCCCACCTGTTGTGTCCGACCGTCACATACGAGCCTGGCCTTGTACCGCTCAAGAGAACCATCCGATTTAAATTTGTGTTTAAAGAGCCATAAACTGCGAATCACATTCATATCATCTCGACGAGGCACAAGTTCCCAGGTCTTATTTTTAATAAGGGCATTAAACTCGTCGGCCATGGCATTTTTCCATTCCGGACTGGACAAAGCGGCTTTGGGGTTTTTAGGAATAGGCGCAAGAGTGGAGGTGTGGAGATTGAATGGTTGTTTGGGCTTGTGGATACCGGACATGGAGCGGGTGCGCATGGTGCGGTGGGCAGTAGCTGGTGGCGGTGACGTGGAGGCAGCCGCCGGCGGTTGTTGCTGAGGCGGTACTGCCGGCTCAGCGTGTGGGGTGGGTGTGTCGGTGGAGGAGTGAGACGCACCAGGGGGAGAGTCTGGTGTGGTTTGCGGGTTTTGGGCCGGAGGGGCGCTGGGCTGGGGCGACACGTTTTGGGCCTGAGGAGAGTTGGGCTGAGGGGAGAAGCTGAAAGCGGGCCAGTGGGACGGGTGGATTGGGACCGTAAAGGCCCGATAGTCATGAGGAGCCGGGGAATTACCGGCGGGGGGTCGATCTCGGTACGGGAAAGTTGTCTCGGCAAATTGGACGTGACGGGAGACAATGATAGTGTGAGTTTGGAGGTCAAGACACTTAAAGCCCCGATGATTAGGAGGGTAACCGAGAAAGACACACGGGGTGGATCGGGGATGAAGTTTGTGGATTGTGGTAGAGGGGTGAAGGGGATAACATAGACACCCAAACACTCAAAGAGTGTCGTAGGAAGGGGTGCGATGATAGAGGAGAGCGGTGGGAGTGTTATTGCGGTGATTTTTAGAAGGGAGAATGTTGAGGATGTAGGTGGCCATAGCCAGGGCGTGATGCCAAAACGAGGGAGGCAAGTTGGCGTGTGCCAACAAGGTGCGAATTATATTGTTTATGGAGCGAATGGTGCGCTCGGCCTTCCCGTTTTGAGAGGAGGTGTGAGGGCAAGAGAAACGAAAGATCATGCCATTAGCTTTGCAAAAATTTTCAAATTGTGCATTAGCATACTCCCTACCATTATCACACTGAAATTGTTTAATTTTCTTTTCGAACTGGGTGTGTACCAAAGTGGAAAATTCCGAAAATTTGGCAAACACTTGGGACTTGTGGGCAATAGGATAAGTCCACAAAAAATTGGTGAAGTCGTCAATGAATAATAAATAATATCTATGACCATTAGAACTCAAAACCGGAGATGTCCATAAATCACTATGGATAATGTCAAACGCATTACAAGTGAAATTATTTGAAACAGAAAAAGGTAAACGAGTACTCTTGCCAAAAACACAAGATTGACAAAGAGATTTATTTATTTTCCCACAATGTATGTAGTTATTGGTCTTGAGCCGTTGCAACACCTGAGGTCCCGGGTGACCGAGTCGATGATGCCAAAGCTCATGAGATAAAGCAGCAAAAGAGGAAGCAGGCCGAAGTGATGAGAGAAGCTGAGGGTGAAGCGGGTATAGATCACCCGAGCTATTGCATCGTAGGATAGCCGCCCGGGTCTTGAGGTCCTTGACAAAAAAACCAAAAGGATCAAACTCAATGGAAATGTTATTATCTGAAGTAAGACGACGAACAGAAAGAAGATTTTTAATTAGGTGAGGTGCAAGAAGAACGTTTTTAAGTTTAAGAGGGGGAAGGGTGGTGAAAGGGTATGGTGTCCTTGTCCGATGACCGGAATAGTTGTGCCATTACCAACAGTAATATTACGAATAATGCCAGTATTAAAAACAGACGATAGGTTACCTGTGTTGTTCGTCATGTGAGATGTGGCGCCGGTGTCCAAGTACCAATTGTTGTCTGGGGGGTTGAGGGACACCGTATACATAGCTTGATCAAACCCGACGTTGCTGTAGCCATTGTAGCCCGAGTCTACTTGGGGGTAACCCATAAAGTGAGCCTGGGCCGGTCGTGGGCCGAGAATACCAGGGGCATTTGAGGGCCCGTTTGTTGGATAGGGGCATGGTGGGGTGGCAGGTGGGTTAAAGGCCCAAGGAGGGCGCTGTTGGGCAAGATGAAGCGGGCCGGCCCAGTTGGGGTTAAAAGGCCAAGAGAATGGCAGCATGTGGTTGGGCTGTGAGCGAGACTGCCCCCCTCGGTTCCGATTACGGAACTGATTGCGAGGGTTGCGATTGCGACCCGAATTGGCGAGGAGGCAGAAGACGGCGAGGGAGGGAGGAGTGATGGGCAAGGCAGAAAACGGCGGTGAAGAAATTAGGGTTTAGGATCGATGCTCTGATACCATGAGAGATATTGTTTTCCAAACTGAATATTTCATTCCATTCACACTCCAATATATAGGAGGATATTTACAAAACAGTCCCTAACTAATTACAATCACAATACATAAGATTAACATAAATACAAATATAGACAGAGTCTATTAATCTTCAATCGAGCTCAGTTTCCCCATCCGAAATCCACAATTTGGGGGTGATCGATCTGGTTAAGTGGGAATTAGGGATTCAAAATGACGATGATCAATTTATCAAAATTTCTCCACAGAGTCTATTCAATGGCAGAAGGTGGATCTCGTTATTGTTCCAAAAAGTCCGACGATTTCTGCGGCGATGAGGTAAATTTCCCCTTTCTGATCTTACCGTTTCGATTTTGTTTTCTTAGATTTCAATTCGATGAAGATATTCGTCGTTTTCAACTTCTGACCGACTGAATTTTGTTTTAATTTAAATGTGAACTACAAGTTATATGCATTTGATTTCCCTGCTTAAACCCCTAATTTGGTCATAATTAGGGTTCTTTCTGTAGTGCATTTACCTTAAATTGTGTTGAACAATAAAAAACTATCGAAAAAGTTACATTTTTTTCTTCCCAATATGCATATCTTTCAATCAAATAACTAGGGTTGAATATTGATCATGAGTTAAAACTTAAAATTAGTTATTTTGACCCCCCTGCTAACTTCAAGTGAATCTTCATGTTCTTGGGGAACCCTTTTAATGAACTGAATAGTTTCAGCCCAAAAAAGATAAATTACAATCATTTATCAGATAATCTTATAAACATTGTAACAATTGGTTTGCAGGATTCAGGTAACTCTTTAACAATGACACGAGTGCGTTGCATTCTTCGCGGGCTCGATTTGAAAACACTCGTTTTTCTTTTCGTTTTGATCCCGACTGTTATCATAGGCTTATATGTTCACGGCCAAAAGATCTCATACTTTTTACGCCCGCTATGGGAATCACCACCAAAACCGTTTCAAGAAATCCCACATTATTATCACGAAAACGTGTCAATGCAAAGTCTTTGCAAGCTTCACGGATGGGGAACCCGTGAGTTCCCAAGACGTGTTTTTGATGCGGTTTTGTTTAGCAATGAAGTTGATCTCCTTACAATAAGATGGCATGAATTGTACCCTTATGTTACAGAGTTTGTGATCCTTGAATCGAACTCGACTTTCACGGGTTTACCCAAGCCTTTGGTGTTTGAGAGTCAACGTGAAAAGTTCAAGTTTGTGGAACCGAGATTGACTTATGGGAAAATTCCTGGGAGGTTCAGGAAAGGGGAGAACCCGTTTGTTGAGGAGGCGTATCAAAGGCTTGCATTGGATTATCTTTTAAGGAAAGCCGGGATTCAAGATGATGATCTGTTAATCATGTCGGATATTGATGAGATACCGAGTAGACATACAATCAATCTCTTAAGATGGTGTGATGACATACCCCCTATTCTTCATCTTCGGTTAAAGAACTATTTATATTCGTTCGAGTTTTTTCTTGATAATCATAGCTGGAGGGCGTCTGTTCATAGATATCAATCGGGAAAGACAAGGTACGCCCATTTCCGCCAGTCGGATGTTGTGTTGGCGGATGCAGGGTGGCATTGCAGCTTTTGCTTCCGCCACATCAGTGAGTTTGTTTTCAAGATGAAAGCTTATAGCCATGTTGATAGAGTGAGGTTTAACAAATTCTTGAACCCGAAAAGGGTACAAAAGGTAATCTGCAAAGGGGCAGATCTCTTTGATATGTTACCTGAAGAATACACTTTTAAGGAAATCATCGCGAAAATGGGACCCATCCCGCATTCATATTCAGCTGTTCATCTTCCAGCTCATCTTGTAGAAAACGCCGATGATTACAGATTTCTTCTACCTGGAAACTGTGTGAGAGAAAGTGAATAAATCACCAAAATCAATATCAAGACTGTTCTTTTTGCTGTAAAGTTTGGATCTTTAAAGGTTCTATACAAGACCCATATCGGGTTTGACCAAAATATAGCTGACCCAGGTTTAAATCTCGCGATACTAGCATCATTATTTCAGAAAGGTTCGATATCTGGGGTGATAGTACATAATCTTTTCAGGTTTTCTTCATATCAGGGATACACATTTTTCAAGATTCATCATCAATGTAATTGAAGTAAGTTTGAGATCTCTCTATCTGGTTTTAGGAAGTTTCGAACTCTAACACGAATTGATTTTATATATATCTTAATTCATATCATGTATAATGTATTCATGTTACATACCGCGATAGTGTACAACTTCCATTGTTAATAATACTCTTGTATGGTTGGTTGCTCTGATTTTTTTCTTGATTTTTTTTTCTTTGCTATATTTTATACTATATGTTACATGTATTTTTAGAGTTGAATGTCTAAACAGGAGCAGCCTGTATATCTTCTATACTTTATTTGTATTTAATTCATGATTTGTAACTTGGGTTTTGTCCATTGATGATATTTTTAGAGAGGATGTTTTTTTGTTTTATATAATGTCAACTGTTTCTCATACAGCTATGGATACTAATAATAAAACATTGTAACTGTCGAAGACAGAATGATTGTTGGCATGAAGAAGAATCTGATGCTTTTTTGGACAAAGATTGTTGTTTGAGGTTGGCATGATGCCCCACATATACAGCATATACAGCTGCTAAATTTGTTGTTAAAGAAATCTAAAATTGACAGCAAGCATGTTGTGTTGTCGATTGCTGGCATATAGATGTGAAAGTTGGTTCAGGTTCCTTTGTGCATTTGGTATTTGGTCAATTATTAAATGGCATTTGATATCTCAAGTATTGGGTACGTTTGGTCCATGTTTCAACAGCTGGATATGCTTTTAGATTCTTTTTGAAGGTTAAATTACACGATTTTATTGTCATCAATAATACGATTTGAATCATCATCACATGGAAATATTAAGCCTTAAACATTATAATACCGCTAAGCCAAAACCCCTTTGATGGAGAAGTGGTTGTAGATGCTTTTACATGTTTTCGGGTTGGTCTTCTTTGAGGAGACAATCTAATGATAAAGAGTGGAAAACATACAACTTCCTTGATTTGCCGCGGAAGTAGTTTTCGACAGAATCCCTCCCCGGTTGGGGTTTTTAATCTAAAAATTTTAGGTGGTGTATTTTTTTTCTGAACGACAGGTTTGGGCTCAGCGGCATGGTCTCTTCACATACCCAATCTCTAATTACAGAGTAAAACCCAATTATTTACGGAAAAACCTTTATCTCCAGTCCGATGAGCATTTTGCTCACACCTGGATTTTGAACCGAAGACCTTAAGGTCCCCCCCCCCCCCACCCCCGCCCCTCGGAAATAGCATTGAGCGATATCATTAAACTATAAGCCAATAGTCATAGTTCAATGATAAAATTTAGGTAGTGTTCTTTGAAAAAAATATGCTTGTGGTTTGCTTTTAAATGTTTATTTGATTTATTTATTATTAGAGAAATTGTTTTGCATATCAATCAGACATATATTTATCGAAGGTTCTACTATGATTAATTTGTTGGGAACATATTCTAAACATACTTTTAAATCTAATCTTTACTTTTAGACTTAAGACCTCAATATGAGACATTTATTTGTTGAAGGTTCTACTATGCTTAATAAAACACATCATGGCTAATTTGTTTCATAACATATTTTAAACATACTGTTAGATCTAAATTTTTACTTTTAAACAAAATACCCTTTGATACATCATGATTGTATCATATATGAAGTTAAATTTACATATATACGTATGTGAAGATAAATTTGTATGAATTTATATCTTAGAAACTTTTATACACGTGGAGACAAGAGAGCGAATCCCAACTACCAGACTCCTGCGTCCCCAACCATGATAGAGGGGACGGTATTTTCACTCTTCTGCTCTGCAACTCATCTCCTTCTCATAGATTCAGCTCGGCTCTTTTGCTTCACAAATTTTGGATCAAATCGGTCTCCCCTCTTCGATTCCCCTCCATGTTCTCTTTCCTTATCATGTCATTTTTAGTTACTAAAAACGGCATTAAACACCTAAAACTTAGGGGCTGTTTGTTTTCGTCTGACCCGCTCCAGTTAGAGCTGACCACTGACTAGTCAACGTGTTTATTTTCCACAAATATGACATCTAACCCACGGTCAAAATATGGCTGACCGAGTTCAGAAAAAAAAAATATCACGGGAAAAAAAGTTCTCCTAGACCAAGTGAGAAAGTGAAGGTTTAGCAAACTAGATAATCAGTTTCAATATACACATTAAAAAAAATCAAGTATCATCATCGAACGGAAGATGATACGACTAGATCACGTTTCAACCAAAACTAAAATCCATGAACGTATTAAATTACCTTTTTACCCTTACAGAAGGTTTACCATGATTGCATATAGTAAATTTTTACCTCTAAAATCATACACCATTCAATCTATAAGAAGCAAACTCTAAATCACTATTGAATTCGATCGGATGTCACCCAATTCGCTTCATGACCTGCGGATCCGATCCCAACTGACTTGTAATATTCCTTTTCTGCATTCGCTACACGATCTTGAAACATTTTCCACTCGTTTTTACACCGATCTCTCACCTGTAAAAAAAAAATTGACCATAAAAAGTCAACAATAAATGACCGGCGATAGGTTCACTTGTATGTGATAGAAAAGAGATCCTTGTCATACCCCTTCCCCTCCATTCCCGTCTTTTCCCTGTAAACAAAACAAGAAATATTAGAGCGTAATTGTAAATGAGCGGAGTGATATTGCCTAAGCTTGAACTTGACTCGTTTATTATTTGTTAAATAATTTAATCATTTTATTCATATACATATATAGTTATTTACTAGGGGAATATGCTAATTACCTGGTTTCCAAGTGATGGTACACCTTGATGAACAATCCATTGTGCATCTACAACTCCAATTCTTTCATATGCAGGCTATATCATTGAAAATGAAAAGGAAGTTCTCTTATTTAACATCTCGAGGTTTCTTGAGGAAAAAGTAATGATGGAACTTAGAGGTGATGGTTTCAACCAATTTACTTATGAACGGGTCAATTTGGGTTATGTTTTTATCTCTATCAAAATTCAAAACAAGTAAATACAACAAGAAAGCTAGAAAACAAAACGTAAAAAAGTGTAGTTTTAATGTATATAACCTCCTACATTTATTAAAAAATTATATTATTATTGAAAAATAAAAGAAAAACATATCTGGTTAAATACCCCTCATAGAGTAGGGTCCGGGGAGGGTAAGATGAGGACAAGTCTTATCTTTATCACATGGGATAAAGAGGCTGCATCCAGTGAGACCCCCAGCTCAGAAAACCAACAAAAGAAAAGATGATCCGCAGGTGACAAGTATCAAGTACGAACAACACTTAACAGAAACACATAGGACATAAAGGTTCGTACCATGAGCGGAAAGAGAGGGTAGCATAAAAAGGTATAAAGAAGAAAGTGTTTCAAGTCAACCCGTTGCATAAAAAATAATCCGTTATGAGATGAACCCTTTTACCCCCACCACAAACAAATAAATAAATAAAAATATCTATGGTACATGAAGACATGAAAATGTCTTACCTCGATACATTTTCGAAGGGCAAAGTCAAGACCCCATCCATGAACCAAATCATTCTACATTATAACCAGTTGAAGCAGTAAATTATTGAAATAACAATGAAGTTTTTTAATAATTTAATCATAGCATTTGCAATACCTGTATTAAATACCACACACAACGCCAAGCGTCTCGAGAAAATACAGGCGCCATAATCTCCACAAATCTGTATCCATAATCAGTAACTAGAAAAGTCAGCAAAATTCACAACATTTACTTTTTTCTTTGCCAAGTTTTCAAGGCCAAACTACTTTTTCCTTTATGTTTAATTCACTTTACACATGTCAAATGTTGTAATATTTATGGGAAACTACAATCTGACTACGAGATCAACCCTGTTACCTTTCAAGTTCAGATCAAAATGATCATTACAATAAAAAAGACCAACAGAAAAGGGCATGTTGAGTAACGGGTCAAAACATGTTTTAGTAAACGTCAACACGATTGGGTCGGGTTGACCCACCAATGCTCTTTTGTACATTTTAAGTTATCTTAAAAAATAATCCCAATTCTTTGACTAAAATGATTCACAGGAAGTTATCAAAATATTGATTAGGGCTGTTAAAAAACCGTTCAAACGCCCGAACAAAGTCAAATCAGCCGGTTCGGCTGGTTAAAGAGCAACACAGTCCGGTTCTAAATATATGATAGACTTTAGTACGTATATTTTGTTTCATAGTTGGTGACAATTAAAAATGAAGCAACGATTTTTGTTGTTAATCATTTCATTCTGTAATTATATAGTATATATCATTAGTTGTTTTACCACCTTTTTTTGTAATACTTAGCCACGTGGCTAGTTCTAAAAATATAAAAAAATTAATAATAATAAAAAGTCCTGGCCCAAACTGCCAGAAACCGAATTGCTTTGGCCAGACCAGCCAACCAATCAGTTTGGTTTACTTTTGTAGGGTACTGTAGTTACTCGTTCGGCCAAGAAATTCCATCAAAGCTTGCCAAACCGGACCGTAATTACCCCTAATATTGATACGACTTCCAAACAATTAGACCATATTCATTCTTTTGCTACTTTTTTAGTTTTATCTTGTTGACTCAATGGAGATGAAATATAACCCACATTGACCCACTTAAGGTAACTGGGTAAACTGTCACATCTAATCAATTATTCCATATTAGCCCGTTTGACTCCAAAAGTCAAAGGTATAAAAATACTATATGACATTAAATTTGTACATACGCTGCACATGGAGGCTGATGTAGGTCATTGCACCAACCCTCTTTCTCCTTAGCTTCCCTAAAAAGTTTAACAAATGAAACCACAAACATAAAAAAATCACTTGTCTAATTATAAACATTCATATATGTACAAAAAAGGTTTCATTTTTATTTTTTAACAGGTAAGCAGATGGTCAAAATGTTGACTTACTTATGAACTTCAAGATCTTCTCGTCTCATTGTCATCTGCCATGTCATACCCTTACTACTTGCATCCAAACCAGGCTGTGATATCTCCAGCTTGTGCTTCCTCACGAGTTTAATGTATCTGAAACATAGATATTCAAAGAATATGAGAAAGTCAAAGTAAAAAATTTGACTAATCGAAAAACTTTCAGGTACCCACTCTTCAGCATCAAAATTCTCAACTCCTAGATCTTCGTCCCAGATAAATATGTACTCGTATGGCGCGATAATGTCAGGATGCAGAAATCTTTTTGCATACCACCTTTGAAATCAACAAAAAGCTGAACATAAGGGCAATGATACAAGGGTCGTAGATGAGCTGAGCCGAGCTTGAGGTCTTGAACGCTTAACCTTATGAGTAGTTTTTCAAGCTTGAACTCAACTCGAGCTTGACTCGTTTATTGTTTAATTGACTTATTTATATACATTTAAAATTATTTTGATATATATATTGATGATTGTAATTTTTATATATAACATAACATATATTAACAGATTACTTTATCGTTATGTTATATATTATTATTATGTAAACACATATTTAATATATTATATAAAAGTTATATTATAGTTGCTCATTTAGGCTCGTGAGCCTAGACAAGCCTAATATGTGAAGCTCGAGCCCAGGTTCTAGCTCATTTAAGCTCAGCTCGATTCAAGCTTTAAGCAAGACGATTTGGACTCTAGAGTAGCCCATAAACAGTTCGGCTCGTTTACACCCAAAATGATTTCACCTGAATCTACAGATAAAATAGTATATAACGATTTTGTTTCTTTACCATTTTGTTTGCTTCGGAACACTAATGTGAATGGCTCGTTTTGACCATTCAAATTCATCCCATTCTGTTGTTCGGCCGTCATAATGGAACAAAAGGATTGTAAAGTTATCTGAAAACTGTAGAATCAACACCATTAGAGGCGGATATATATGGCGGCAGAGTGGCAGAGATAAGAGAGAAAGCTGACCTTTTTGACTGTTTGGTCAATAATTTCTTTCTGATTATAACCAACAGTGAAAGTTACAAGATACTTTGGCTTGAATGTTAGGTCCTGCAAACCAAAAGTCCAAAACGCAATCAGATATTTAGATGTTTTAATTTTAAAGAGTCACCAAGAAAGTCAAACCAAAACAGCAAATTTTGACCAAAGATATGCTGACCTCACTCGGTCTACCATATAATCTTCTAGGATAAAAGTCTGATTCAGAAGCAATTATGGCCGGAGGTAACCTTTCTGCACCCCGAGGGTTAGTTGAGACGAAAATCTGCATCAAATTGACAGATTATAAATAGATTTTCCCTTACGATTATATATTGATTTATTCATAATGTTGTGATCGTATCATTGAATCTATATCATTATTTTGATCTTAATTACTTTTTAATTCTAAAATAAAAAAAATTTAAAAAAAACATATTTTTGTCATCTAAAATATGCAGTCATATTATATGTCTATTCATTTTTCAGTCAACAATTTTCCACATATAGGGTTAATATGGTAGGTGAGTTAGTGTCATTTACTTTGTTCATTAAGGCAGTCATGCATATAGGTGAAAAAATGGGCGGGTTGCAAAACAGGTAAAAGATTTAGAGCATGTCAAAACAGGTCAGGTTGGCACAACAAAAATTTTAGTCGTTTGTTTCTTAATTTATAAACGGCTAATATGTTAAATACAGTTGTAAATCACAATCATACTTCAAAAAACTAAGTTTTAACCAACTTTCGGAAAGCTATAAACAACATTAAATTGTCAAACGATAATATTACCTCTGAGGGATCATCAAGTTTTGGAGCTTCGGTTGAAACGTTTTCACTCGTGACAGAAATCACATTTAATATTGTTTGTGTAGATTGCCCCGAATTTATGTCACCCAGGAATGTATCAATTGAAGGTACAAGTTTGAGCTATCAAATTTGAACCATGAAATCAGTGACTAGCATAACCATTCAATTCAAATAATGTTATAAACCATACAATCTAGTTATCAATCTTGCTTACACAAATAAATTGTTTTTGACAAGTTTTGAAGTCAAATATAACTACTTTGACTCAAACTCGAAATGTGAACATTTTTTGGTGGTGAAAAATCAAGAAACAATTTTTATAGAGTTCAATCTAGTTATCAATATTGTCCAAATGAATAATATATCTTGACAACTTTGAAGACAAATATAACTACATTGACACCCAAAAGTCAAATGCATACGTTTTTTGGGATATAGATAGTAAAGATTACTATTTGGTGGTGAAAAAAACGGAAAAGTTGAATATGTTTACATTCAATATAATGATCAGTACTGTCTACACAAAGTAAACAAAATTCTTGAATGTTGTGAAGTCAAATATAACTACTTGTATTTTCATAACCAAACATGAACGTTATTGGGATATGCAAGAAATAATATCCTTGGTGGTTAAAGTTCTAAAAACCCGTTATATATGCTATATAGAGTTCAATCTAGTTATCAATAGAGTGAACAGTTCTTGATAAAGTTGAACTCAAATAGAACTACACGACTAACAGAAGTCAAATGCATACTTTTTTTAGGATATATGCTGAAATATATACCTTTGGTGGTGAAAAAGCAGGAAACGATACTCCAATGTAGAAACCAAAAACAATACCAACTGTGATTGTTACAATAGCCCTTATAGATTCGTTTGGTTTTCTGAAAATTGCATCACGAACAAAGAAGAAGCACATAATAATCCTCTTTTTCATCAAGAAATTTTTAACATAAAACTGAAGGGAATAAAAAGAAACAAACCTACGAATAGAGCTTCCCCTTCTTTTATATTCATCAATTTTCATGGTGACAAACTAAACTCCAAAATCAGCTTGCATTCTACGGTCAAATCGAAGCATTTAATCAAGAAATGACAAAAGACAGCTTAGGTCGGCAGGAAAAGATCTTTGTATACCTTAACAGTTAACATCACTCAAGAAACTGTTTTGAAAGTTACAAAGATTTTCGGTCCAAACAATAAATGAGCACTTAATATACAATTCATTCATCTCCAGGCAAACTGTTCTAAAACATCCAAAATTGCCTAGAACCAGGCTAAAACTAGCCCTAAACAAGCCTAAAAAATGTCAACCCACCTCTGTAATGCATAAGCCTAATTGCAATCCTGGATTAAAAGTTTTGACAAAATTTCACACAAAAACAGACCAACTTAAGATGCCAACAAAATATATGATCCCCCCTTATATTTCACCATAGACAACTCAAATACAGTTTGCATATCAAGATCAAAATGCCCCTAATACAATAATTTGATCAAATTGATGAAGCACAGATACAAAAGTACAAAACCCTATAAGTCTATCAGAAACCCTAGTTCTTGAATCACAATCAAACAAGTAACCGACTTTTTCATCAAAGAGTACCTGAAAGCCGGTTTTCAGAACGAACCCACATCCATTTCGAGGAAACCTATGTGGGTTTAACGACTTTAATCAGAAAGATTCCGGGAGTCGAAAAGGGTGTTTGAGAAATGTGATTTAGAGAGGACGATCTTGTGAGCGAAAAGAAGATAAAGTTTCAACGATTCTTGGTGTCACTCTTCGAGGTGATGCCTCCTTCGCGGTGGTGAATGATTATTTCAAACGTTGCGAATGATGCAATAATTTAGACGACTTCAAAACCCATTAATATTCAAGAAGTCTATTTGTCGTTAGATATTTAGAAGTTATATTCAGCCTTCCAAAACTAACTTTCTTATTGGGTCATGCGGGTCTAATAGTGGAGATTTTATGATTTTTTTTTCTTTTTTTTTTTGACAAATCTTAACTTTTCAAAACTTAGACAAATACAAATGGACAATCGTCCTGACGGGCAAAAGAGACGGGCAACAAGCTGCGCCGCCATTATGATTTTGTAAAATGAAATTGTGTATTTGCTTTGTAATATCCGGTGGCCATTTAACAATAACTTTCTATCAGTTCATTAAAAATAATAATGTTAATTTTAATGGAGAACAAACGCTATAAAGTATAAATGTATTAATTTAGATGTTGAAAGAGATTTTTAACAAATATATGAGCTAATTTAGAAAATAGTCTTTTTTTTTAAACGGTAAATTTGAATCATTGACGGGGGCATTACCCACCACCCGATCATCTCCAATCCCTATCAGGAGGAAACTCACCATAGGTGAGAAAACCTCTGGCCCAGCCTGTAACCCCCATTTATTTATTTTTTGTTACAAGTGAGACTTGAACCCAAAACCCCTCCATTATAATGTCTTGGGTACCTCCCATTATAATAGTCTTTTAGTTTAATAAAAAAACATGTTTGAGATCTTATCTTTGAAAAATAGCAAGTATAAAGTCTATGTGAATATGTGGTTGCTACTTGCTATTAGAAATTCTATTAACTTTTATAAAATGACAGCTTTATACTTTTGTATAATAATATAAATAGTCCTGATGCTTTGTCTTTTGACATATATTTGGATGTAAAACTATTTATATATAATTAACTCATGTTGTCTATACCAGTACTAAACTCGTACGATGTTGTGATGACGTAATTTATAATACGGTATTATTTTCTATATATGAAAGACAATATCTTATATTTTACTTATTGTTACTTGTATAACATAACACAAATTCGATTATCAATAAATATATTGTTTAAATCTCTGTCTTTCATTAGAAAGACAATTTTAATTTCCTTTTTAAAATTTCTTGTTTAATTAGAATACTATTATACCCCTTAAATTTTAATTTTTACTGTAAAAGATAAGTTTTTCCCCTCAAATATATTGTAATATAATATAATACAGATATATATGTT
>JBCNJP010000020.1:15534976-15550886 GCA_039602395.1 Deinandra increscens subsp. villosa
AAATACCCCTCACGTGGGGACCATGTGATGGCAGTCTAACGGCTCTTTAAACGGTTGTTAACGTTGTAACCAAAATTGAAAAAAAAAATGAAATGTGAGACACTAAATTGGGATTTTCGAAATGTTAGGACTAAAATTGTTAAAATGTATAAACGTTGGGGACTAAAAACGAAGTTTACTCAATTTTATTCAATTTTATATATGTTTGAGTTTCAAAAAGTTAAATTTATATCATGTTTCATAGTTTGAAAAGAAAAACAAACAGAAGATGTCATTTATATGTTTTCGAGTTGAAGAAAAAAAAGAAAAGAATGAGACAATTTTACAAGTATACCTTTACTTTTAAATATATGATTTTATAATAAATTGGATGCAAAGGTAAAATAGTAAACATCAATTTTGTTTTGCTTATCTTCCTTTCCTTTTATTTTTTTCATGTTTGGAAAGGAAGTTAAGAGAAAAAAATATTAAAAGATTTTTCTTCCAGTTTTTTTCTTTTCCTCCATTAAAAAACATTAGTTTGACTTGTTAGTTTTGTTGACGTTGGATTCTAGATGTTCACTTTTGCATCTTTGATGATGTTTTTGTATATATATCGGCATGTTTGTTTTGGGTCCTTAATATCTAATTAAAGTTATGTCATTTCATTTGTTATTGCGTGTCTACTTATTTTTATTTTTGAACACCGTTTAAATCTTTAATATTCGAATGAGTCTTTCTAAGACAGAATTGTAACCGTCCATATTGGATTTGACACTACAGGCTTGACTTACCCAGAAGATTTGAGCTTGAGACCTTATGGTCCTTAAGCTCTAACTATCATCGTCGTACCATTGGGCCAAATGCCCTTTGATTTGTGTGTTTGTTTGATTAATCCTTTTACCTACATTTAAAGTAATTGAGAGATTCAAATGAGAAGTTTATTTTGGATAAGAAGTAATTTCAGCCCTTGGATCTTGATCTAATAAAAAAGAAATGAGGGGTATTTTAGTCTTAGTCATCTTTGTTGACTTTTTACCCACTTCCCCCATTTTTTTTAAACATTAATAACTTTCACATACGACATTATTTTTTAAAAAAACAAAATATACTATAAAAACAAGCATTTTTTATCTTTAAAACGCGTATAGTATTGCTATTTAAAAAATAAATAAATAATTACTCTTTCGATTTTTGACATAATGTTCAGATCAATGTGTCATTGTGTCAAAATGTTCAGTTCATTGTGTCATTATGTCAAAAGTATATATAGTGTTGCTATATATAAAACTAAATACTCTTTCGGTTTTTTTGCACCATATGATACAATGATCTGAATATTTTGACACAATATGACACAATGATCTGAACATTTTTGACACAATATGACACAATGAACCGAACATTGTTGACACAATATGACACAATGATCCGAACATTTTTGACACAATATGACACAATGATCCGAACATTTTTGACACAATATGACACAATATGACACAATGATCTGAACATTTTGACACAATGATCTGAACATTTTGATACAATAGAAAGAGTAAAAAAAATTAATTTCATATATAACAAACACTGTACGCGTTTTAAAGATTAAAAAACGCTCGTTTTTATGGTGTAATTTAAAAAAAAATAATGTCGTATCTAAAAGTTATGACGGTTTAAAAAATGAGAGGAATTTGATAAAAAGTAAAAAATGTTCTTCTATTTTTTCTTTTCTTAGTTTTTCTCTCTGATCTTACATAGGAAAATTTTGGACCATAGATTTTCATTTAATTGAAGATCTAATAGCTATGATTTCTTCTTATCCTTCTTATCCAAACTAAACTTTTTACAATAACCTTACCCTTTAAATTAACGTGTTAATAAAGAAGATATACCTAGATTTAGTAAGTGCTTATATGTTGGAGTGTTAAAAGGGTTTAGAAGTAAACTATGAGTTGAAGAAAATCAGGGTTATGAAGATTGAGTGATTTAGGAGAGATGATGAGTTTATACAAACAAGTAATGATTTGTGTATTTAAATATAGAAATCATTCATTACTCTAGAACACTTTTAACACTCATGAAGACACTTATCATATTCACAGTATCAAAAGCACAATTTCCTCTTGAAAACCCATTTGCATAACAATTCTAAAAAAAAAAAAAATCTATTCCAACCATCACGAGTAAAACATTAAACCACTAAACGGACATGTCCGACCAACCCACTCAACCAACTAGTTTGTCATTTTCAAAAACCATAGTTCATGATCCGGCCTCGATACAATTTTTATCAAAACTAGTCAGGATTTTCATGGATTTTCATCAAAGCTAACCGAACAAAACCATGAACATCCTATATCACACATCCAAAAAAACCTCTAAAAGACAACACCAATAAAACCAAGTTCCATGAAACAAATTCAACTACTCAAGCATAACTTAAGACATTAACCATGATACAACATAGTATAAACACTATGGCAAGACAATAAAAATAGATGAACTTGATTAAGATAAAAACAATTCAATTACCAGGTTGGTTTTCCTATGCCTGTTCTTGATCTTGTTCATATAAACCAAATAAATGCCAGCAATAATTTAGATGAATATTTAAACAGTTATGATCCAGTCACCCCATTCCAGATTTACAATCAAAATTCAGAGTGTTTGGGGGTGACAATATAATAAGATAAACTCTATCCTCTTTTAGACCAAATTGGCAAATTAGACACACCTGTTTTTCAAAGTTGGAAAACCCTCCTCTTTTTTACTTCATTCTACTCAACATGAAGTCAAAAAAAAAATGTATTATTATGTTCTTCTCTTCTACTTGCCAAACACCCCACATTCACTCTCACCATCTATCCCTTGAGTTTGACCTGCAAACAAAATATTCAATCACTAATATCACAATTTCATTTAGCTTATAACACAAACATACACATATAAAGGGGCATTCGCTTCAAACCAATAATATGTTGAGAATTGCATAATCCATTTTTACGTGTTGCGTTGACCAAAGGGCATTTGGCCTAACGGTACCTAGATGTTAAGAGGCAATGTCCCTTTCCCAAGTGGTTGAGGGCTCAAGTCCCATAGTGGGCAAATATAGAGATTTAGGAATAGGTTTAGTGTTGTGTGTGTGTGCGTATTAACCGTTATAAGAAAAACTATTGGTTTGGATGTGATTCTATGCATTGTGTACTAGTGTATTATGCGCCTCTCTAACATATTATTTGGATTTTAGATTTGGATGGTTTGATTTTGATTTATTCTGAAAATCAAAGACTTATTGCAAATATAGAAACATATTATGTGTCAATTCATAATTAGTTTTTATGGAGAAAAGCAGTTTTTTACATGATGTATTTTTTCTGTGAAAATTCTTTTTAGCTTTAAAATTTATTTGCATTTTACAAGAAAACTAATAAAGACCAAACAAAACATCATAGAATAAGATAACAGAAAAAGAAAAACTGATGGGTGAAATTACATATTTTGCAACAACAAAAATTGATTTTTTATTTATTTTAGATTTGGTCGGTAAAATTAGGATTTGGTGCTTAGTACCTTACCATTTTATGCAAAAAAAAAAATAAATAAATAAAAAATCAATTGTATTAATGGTTGGTTTGTTGGTTCTTAAACACAAAGTCAAGAACACACAAAACATCAAGAACCAGAGGCGGAACTAGAATATTTTTTAAGGAGTAGCACAATTTTTTGGAAGGAGCTCGGGAGCAGCACCCACAAGAGAGTGGGGTCCAAGGGGCACCGGGACAGAGGCCCTAGCTAGGGTTGAGCTCATTTTTTTTTACTCAACTTGCTTAATGAAAAACACATAAAACATTAATATGATCGAAAGTTAACCTATGATGTCCTTCAAACTTGTTATTGTTTTATAATTAGTTATTACTCATCTGCGCTTTGTTGCGACAACACTAATGGTATCGTATGGGTATATAGAAAGTAAACTTATACCGACATAACTAAATTTGTATCACTACATATAAAACGTAATCTTAGCTTAATTTATTAATGATAGTAAATAATAGCTTCCAAAATAAATATAAAGCTGAAATAATTGAAGGTTTCTAATTTAATAAGGAATGCATTTGACTTTATTTATGGTTAAATTTAAAAAATTATTATAAATGCGAGTCATGTGGTTTTTTAAAAGCCCCATTATATTAGCATGCTTTCAAGAGTTTCTAATAGCTTGCTCTAATATCCGGTAAGGAACTAAGTAATACAGAGCATCTATCTATCTATCTTCTATATATACCTATATTAAACATGAGTTTTTATAGTCCAAGTGGCACAATTTAAGGTGTGCCACATTGGATTTTGCTGATTTGTCAATTTCTTCCGTTTTTGAATTAATTAATTATTCAATTGAAATGCTTAAACTCGCGGATCTTTCACTAACCCGTTTCTTATGACCCGAAGTACTTAAGGTTCTAAGCTCTTAACTTCAGGTCTCTTTCACACGCACACTCTTTAGGATTTAGGGTTTCTCTCGCAGCCACCATCACATTCAAACCCTGATTATTGGTAACCTTCTATGATTTTGCCTCCTCTAGCGTTTCTACGATTTAAGATTTATGTTCTGATTTACCAGATTTGTTTTTTGTTAGTCCACGGTAACGCAGATCTCTTCCATTCCCATCAATTGAGGGTCAGTTTGGAGGTTAATATTAAACCATTGACCTTGAAATTCAAAAGCTTTAACTCCCTATATCCAAGACCATGGTTTTTCTACGGAGGTTGTAAATTAGATAGCTGAAATGGGAGTAAATGGAAGTTTATGCCCTAATATCTTTCTTTTGGGTTTTAAGCTATAATAACAAAAACATTTAGGAGGATGTAAGAATATTCACTTTATGGATGAAACATGTGTGACATGAGGTCTTTAGTTTGTTTTAGTAGGGGGTGTGACATGTTGATAATTGCTAACTTGCCAACACCTCTCAAGGACTTCTGTAAAACTACAACAGGTACACATTTTTTTACTTAAATGAAATAGATAATGAAACTCATGTTGTTCTGTTTTATGAATTCACATTTTGTGATAGAATATGTTTTGATTGTGGTAGTTATAAATTGTGAGTACATCAATTACTAACTCATATTGTTCTGTTTTATGAATTCGAATCCGAATGACTATGATTGTTCGTTTTAATATTAGGCGACTCCTTAGGGGAGGGGGTATGGTTGTGGCAAGGCTTGGTGAAGCCTTGATCACCAACCAATAACATGGTGACACTTCAAATTAGGTGAAATTGGCAAGGCTTCAAGCCACACCACATGGTATGGTTGTGTGGTGTGGCTTGGTGAAGCCACGTGGTAAAATCTGGAAACCATTTCAAACATTAAATGTAATATTGGGCGGCTTTGAGTGGCTTCATGAAACCGTGAAAACAAGAAAAGTGGAGCCGCATGGAGGAGCCTTGCACACATGGTATGGTGGCTTTGTGGAGTAGTGCGGTTCAAGGGGAGCCGGGCCTTGGAACCGCCCATGATACCGCCTCCCCTTATGAAAAACAAGCAGAAGCTTCTATGGATGACAATAGGGGCCCTGAGGTAAATAACTAAATATCAAGTTTAGTTGCCCTATGTGTCATGCGATATGTTTTCTCTAATTTTTGTAGTATGTATCAGCTTCATTGCTAATGTTCACCATTAGAATTTGGTCTTGCCTAATTTAAATTAGTTGTGGTCCGCAAATTCTCTCAAGCTTCTAGCATGTTACTTCTTAGCCATTTTTTCATTTTTTGTTCAATTGTATATTGTATATTGTCTGTCTTCAAATTTATAACAATCTTTTGTTTGGTGCCTATAGTTACACTACTATATCACTTTTTTTTTATATACTTCAGTTATTATTCTTTCACCCTTTAATTATTAATCTAACACCTTTTTGACCGGTTCTAATAAATATATTTCCTCTTTGGTGCCTATAGTTTAGTCTCATACAACTTGAAGGTGCCTGCTCAATGTTAGTTGGATTTTATTTGATCTCATTGGTTAGGATGATATTAGAGGTCCAATGATGAAGTATGCAATTTTTCATTTCGGCTTCATGACCACATATTTCATAAACAAGGTAAAAAATTAGAGTTGGGAAGGATTGTAGAAGAGTGCCATGTATACAAGAGAAATGAGTTAAATGGCTGGCAGAAAATCACGGGTTCCGTATACAATCGCTCTCAATACTAAAAACACCGTTTATGTAATGATGTTTATGTAGATGTGGCAGAATCTCTATTTGGTGTAGCACAAGTTATTAAGAGGTGGTAGTCCTTGAAAATCTCTCAAGCAAAAACACTTTAAAGATGATAGTCAAGTTCGATGCAAACGACTCATCTCATTATTTGAATCAAGTCTTTTAAATTACAAATTCAGGAATGTAACAAAAAATATTGTATTTAAGTCTCTTTTTTCAAATCAGTAAATTTAACATTATTGAATTATAATCGACTATTTAACTTTATGTATTATTTACTTCGATTTTTCTTTTCACTTTTGGTTTATATTTTTATTCGTATAATTTTTTTTAATATTAAAGCCTCGGGTATATACCCGGGTCACTGACTAGTATTAAAATAAAAGGATTTCATATGAGAGGGAACAGATTCGAACCGGTGACCTTCAAAACAAATACATGTTATTAACCACTAGGCTGAAAGGCTATTAGTTTATCTATTGTGTAGGCAACCTATTTATCAAGTTCTAAGACCACCACATCGGTGGTAAATTGAGTGGTACGTGGCCTACGTGGCCAAAGGTACTTCAATGTGGAAAATGATAGTTGCATTGTACGTACGTGACCACGTACCTTCACGTACGTGGTTTTTGTTTTTGTTTTAATTTTTTTTTCTTTTTCCTCTCACATAATATTAAATCACATTATTTTAATATGGTGGTATGTGGGAAGTACGGGTATTTTATTGATATGGAAAAAAGTGGGTTTTGTGGTATGTGGGAAAAACCTGACGTGGCACTGATAAAGATGGTATGTGGGAAGTACCTGATACGGGTAGTCTAAGTGGCAGCGCGCACATATACATAAAAACCAAAAAAAATTAAAAAAAAATTCACTTCGCGTACGGGTTTAAGGGGTGGCACGTGCCACCCCTGGACCTTAACTAGGTCCACCTCTGCCAAGAACACACACTAGAAATGTGATGTTGAAATCTGGAATATTCAGAGCATACAATTTAACATTCAAAACGTTAAAAATATATTTTCAACAAATATAGATTTAATGAGAATGCATACCTGCCATGGTCTCTGTTGTCCAAAAATCCTCTATCACCCCTTCCACCACCAAAATCTCTTTTGTCGTCACCGCGTCTCATCCCAAAATCACCACGGGACCGGGGCCTCTCTGAAAAGTCAACACTTCTGGACTCATCAAATGAGCCCGATTGAGAAGGAGGTCTTTCTTGAAAGCCGAATCCCGATGCTCCTGACCCAGGACCTGGTCTTTCTTGGAAGCCCATGCCCACTCTTCATGCAACAGAACTGGGCCTTTCCATGGTTTTTTGACTAAATCAAAATTTATCATCAAGCGGCTTAATTGTTCCAGTTCCCTTTCTTTCTCAAGTATTGTATCATGTAAACTGGTTTGATTTTCAACAGATTCTTTCTCGAAATCCATTTTTAAGTTATATATTTCTCTCTTCAAATTCTTTTCTTCCTCTGTATCAGGCTTGAAAAAGTAATAACCCTTCAGATATCAAGACATATTTAACCATCTAAATAAAAGTTTCAAAGGAATATCAGAAAGAGAGAATTATCTACTAAATTAAACGCGACGAATTAAAAACACACTTTTATTTTGGAAGTACACCTACTATATTAAACCCATTTATGTTCAAAGCGGAGAGACGTGTGTGTGTGTTTTTTTTTTTAATGGGGGAGGGGGCCTGCTCAAAAGAAATATGGTTCACTAGTGGTCCACAACTCCAATATAATCCAAGACAAAATCTTAACCGAATTTAGATTGTTTTTATTAACGGGCAGCTCACACATGCAACTAATTTACTTCCGATTCTACTCAACCGTCTAGAGCGGGACTCAAACCCTCGCCCTATGGGAGAGGGGATACCATTTAATACACTAGATACCGTTGGGCTAAATGCCCTTTAAGCTTTAATATGTGCGCATAGATAAAATATAATATATTAACCTAATCTAAACACAGTTTAAATTATAAGTTTTAGGTTACAATCAGGCGCATCAACCTTGAAATTTTGTTAACCTAAAAAATAAGATAAAAATGAAACTAAGAGCGTTAGAGAAAAATCTTAGGGTGCTGAAATAACTTGTAGTATTCCAATAAGGTTTTCAATGCTTAAATAACTTGTATATACAGCTTGGTTGAAAGTACTTTACAAATACTATTTCTTTGATGAAACGATCAAAAAAGAACCATCAAAAGAGAAAATATTATTTTTTTTAAAAAGGTTATTATTCACTCCAAACACTATTCATTTAGTTGTCTATTGTATATAGGATAATTGATATCATCATACTCTTATCTGTCAGATCTATGCAAAACGTCCCTCCAACCATGATAGATGTGTTCGCATAAATCCCATTGAAATGAAAGTAAAAAATTAAGAAAAATCGACTCCGCTGGGGATCGAACCCAGAATCTCTGGTTTCGTAGACCAGCGCCTTATCCATTGGGCCACGGAGTCACTTGTTCTCATTTTTCCAACTATTATTATATATCCTAAATACAAAAATAACAGAAATACAAAAAATTCACGACCAGTCAACCCAACGGTCTGGACCAGATTGGATTGGGCCAATTGATATCATGAAAGTTTGGGTTGAATACTTGATGGGTCATATTGATTTCTGGGTTGGTAATATGCGATTTAATTATTTGTGATTATTTCAGACATGTTTTTTTAACTGCAAACGATGTTACTCATGACATGTTACAATCATAGTTTGTGTGAGTAACCAGAATCCTTAGTGTTGGACGTTCATCCGAGAGGAAACCCACCGTCCAAAGGCTCACTATGGTAAAATCTCTTACACACCTCTATAATATTATATATATATTTTTTTGTGTCTGATGAGATTTGACCCCTTAACCTCTACATTGGAAGGTAAGGGATATCCACTCCACCAAATGACAGAGGATATATCGGACATATGTGATCAAGGAGGAAGATCATTTTAGATACACAATATGGTTTGTATCGAACATATGTGTGGGCTCGTTTAAGGATTGTGTAGTTTTTTAGCCATCAGATGAAACAAACTGTTGATCAACTATAGGAGGATCTATCCAAGACATCATAACATATGTAGATATTTATTCGGTCAAAAACACACTCGCTACCTAAGCAAACCGACATGGTTAGTTATTTTAATCAAGTTTTAGTTTAGGATTACTCTAGCTAGTTGACAAGTCCAACTTCTTTATATGTATCGATAAATGTTGTACTTTTGATATATTTCATCTCCAAACATATGTAATGTAAGCTAGAAAGTCAATTTACACAATAAATATTTAGGTTTATGATTTAGGATTTAACACATTTGTTTTTTTTACAAGACTATTAAGTAAGAAAACAAAGTATTTGTTGAGTGTAGTGTAACGGTGTAACCAAAAGCCACCCACACATCTGATCCGGTTGAGTATCATTGAGCCGCCTTCCGTTGTGTCGTTAGGCTATGGTTCCAACCAGTAGAAACATCGAATCAGATCAGTGATTGGACTAGATTTTCAAATTTTATTTTTATTCTTACATTTTTACTTTTTATAATCGTATTTACTTACTTCTTTTTCAACTCACAATTTTTTATATAATCGAAAATTTAATTATATAACATTACAAATTCACAAAGATAAAGTTTCATATTTGATTTTAAGTTACACATTCAATTATTATGACATTATATATGGTTTTTAATATGCATATTCGTTGTGGTGGGAAGGTCAAAATCAAAGGGAAAGATACTCTAGTGGGTAAAGCATGCGAAGATCCAACGGTTATTATTGATCATTTAATTAAGACTAGTGGGTGACCCGTCACGCGTTGCTGCGGCCTCACCGTTTTCTCACCATGCGGCAATTGTATGTATAGAATCTAGGATAACGTCAGTTTGTTCGGGAGGTGCTCATTACAATTCCATGTATGTTTGTCTAAACATGCCCAAAGCCAAGGCTGCTCTAAATAAGAATGGTCATCCGTATGCAACCAAAGGAGTTCAAGTCTTTTCTAATGATACATACATATGCATGCCTCATAGAATTGAATAAAAGGAGAATCATAAACACCAGGTAATCATAAAATGCATATAAACTTCACAGGTTCACCATTCTACAAAAGCACCAAACATAGTTTTTTATGACACGGTAAGCAGTCTGTCATCTTACTCCTAAAGACGGTCCTGGAGCTAGAAACCCGCGCTTACCAAAATATGACATCTTCTACCAAACTATACATACTTTTAAGACTACATATACCCGCACAGGTTCAAAACAGATGATGATCCGCCGCGCGTTGCGGCGACTTCACCATTTGTATATCACATGTGAACTTCACCATTTTTGTATCTTACAATGAGCATTCACTGCATAATAATGAATACCAAATTTTCAACCTTTCAGAATTTTTTTATAAATTTATACAAGTAAACTCATGGTTTCCAACACACAAATCCAAGTACGATGCTCTTAACTAAAGTATAAGAACTTCATAACTAAAAGAAACAAACCAATAATCAGGACGGTCTTTATGGTTGTGTCACCTGCATCACATAATGAGAACAATCCTACAAAGTTTGAGTAGGAACCAACTCTTATCCCAACCCCAAAGCACAAAGCTTTATAACCATATGTTTTTGTAATGAATATTAAATGGAAACCTTTAAATAATCACAATTAAAATTATACCTCTAAGTGGTTGGATATCAAATATGTATCCCGTAACAACACAAAAGTGTTAGCATATGTGACGTAGAAGTGTTAAATACATCTGTGAATAAAAATAAAAAATAAACCTCTAGCAATTTACATATGTATATTGAGTCGTAATAAGTTCAGAAAACTCAATTGCTACATACCCTCCACATAACTTTTTGCTGTTACCATTTGATTTAGTAAACATGTAAACAAAAATCTCAAATGATAAATTGTATCAAGTTATGATGAATATATGACCAATGACTGTTTGATTATGATTATCCAACTGGATCATCACTTTCATAATGCATATTAAAACATTCTGCATAACAAACCTTTAACTGGCCAGTTTAAAATATCTGACAAAGTATGAAAACTAGTGTGCTTAATTAACATGACCTGTTTATTAAGCCTGACTAAGCATTAAATTTGACGTGCTTAAATAATCTAAACCGTTTATAAGTCCAAGTATGAAATTTGGCTTGCTTAATCAAGTTGGCCCGCTTACACACTTTGGCCGATAATCTGGCCTGTTTATTAGTTCCAGCCCTTAAAATAATGACACATTTATCATAGCAGACAGTGAAAAGAACTGACCCATTTTTAACTAAACTGGTCCGTTTATAAGTCGACCCTAAATCTTACATTTTTCTCATAGCTGAGCCTTTTAATAAATATAGCACATTCATCGAAATTGATTAGTTTATAATCCTTGATGTGTTTAATAAAGCTTGCTCGTTTAGCAAATATGACCCTTTAAGCTATCTACGAAACATGGGTTGTGTGAAAGAGAAAATCATACACATCTGATTTGTTTATCTACTGATTGATATCTATCCAACTCAAAATCAGGTGTTGTAAACGGGTCAAGTGTATTCAAAGTTGTTCAATACTTTTTACGCTCGAGAAGTCCCATTCCCACATTGTATTTAGTAATAGTTCCCTTACAAATATAAGCTCATGTGTACCTGAAAATAGGACGTTGTGGTGGATGATTACTCTGATTACCAGAACTCAAGTTAGCACATTGCCCTTTGTATATGCGTTTTGTTACCTGTTGTTATCATAGGAGCAACCAATAATGCATGTACCAGACCTGTAAGTGGATAGCCATGCCAATAATGCATGCACCAGACCTGTAAGTGGATAGCCATGGATCAATACAATTTCACAAAGCACAAACCATGAAACTAATTTATAACCCAAGTTCTAAACAGATAACCGCCATAACAAAATTAGATGCTTATATGAAAATGTAAAAGAAATCAGTAAGGCTACGAAGCAGCAGAAGCAACTAAAAACAAAAACTAACCTTCTTGAACAAAGACCCCACAAATTCAAGAGAGAAAGACGCAAGATTTATAGGAAGGAAAGGAAAAACAATAAATAAATAAGGGAGATAGATAAATAAATGCACTTGTTGTACTTGATTTGAGCATCAATGATAATGTTCATGAACAAATAATAGCATACCTTGTGTTCAATTTATTGGCGAAGGTCAATATGTTGAATCCAAATCTGCTTCCAATTCCATTATCTATATACAAAATTTATAGCCATCCTAGTTCCATTTATATGTAGTTAATTCTAAAATTATTTCATCAGTTTCTTAAATCATATTATCCTTCAGTTTTACATGAACAACTAAACTCAAAATTCCAAATAGTTACAGTACCATCGATTAAGAAACTTAGATTTGCAGAGCCTCTAAATACAAACAATTTCCAAAACGAAGCACACATGCAACAAACATCCTAAAGAAATCGAGCAAAAATCAAAGCGATGAAACCCAAAAGTACATCATCCGACAAACCCAAACACAATTAAACCCAAAACGCAGCATATTGCAAACCTTGAGACGGTTAAAATCGGAGCCGATTTACATGACCTTGAGACAGAATAAATCGAAGCCGGTTTACATGAGAAGAAACCAAAAAACTTCGATGACCTTCCTCTTCGATCTGTGGATGCTGTAATTTTGAATCTAGGGCAAGCAGAGCAAGAAAAAGATGGGTTATGTCCAGATCAAACCTTGATTATGTTACATACACAGGTGAACCCGTACTATGACTTCGAATACCTCACGATTTCCTTCCTCTTCAGCCACAACAACATCGTCGTCTCTATCTTAATTTATGCTAATTTTGGCGGAGGTAATTAGAAAAACCGGAGCAAGTAAATACACGAACAAAAAAATAGAAAATCGATCCAAACAAAAACCTAAAACCGAAAAAGGAACTCACCAGAGAAGATGATGAAGAAATCCATGGATGAAAGCGTGAAATCATCAAGTATAGTGATGGAAAGCAGGTATGGTGATGGGAAAGAGGCATGACAGGGAAAGACGTACGTAGGGTACTAAACACTAAACGTCGTTATATCACTGTTGTAACTCCGTTAAAAAACTTTTCAAAGTTTGGTTTATTACCTATATATGATTGACACGGTCAAACAGGGAACACGGCTGGTTGGCTGCTTCCGTGTTTGACTTTTTGTTTACAACATATACCGTGCAACACAATAAGATTCACATCGGTGCCGCTGCCTCAGTGGTAGTGTGGTCGCTTCGTACGTTGGGCGGCCGAGTTCGAATCCTCTGATCCCCATTATTCCTTTTTTTTGGGTGCCGGTGGACGTTATTTAAAGGGCCACGTACCCTTTCACGTGGCAATATCTTCTCCTTCTAGCCACTTCATCGCTTTTTGCCCTTTTGGCCTTTTCTTTCTTCTTCTCTTTTACAGACGTTTTCAGTTTCTTCCTGGCTCATTTTCTTGAAAAATTCATCCAAACGGTAATTGTATCTCCTTTGAGTTTTTTTACTTTCTAAATGCTAACCAATTACCTATCTTTAATTTACAAGATAAGGAATAGTTGTTAATGGCAGTATTGTAATTGTTTGAAACTTTGAGGTTCTTTTCACGTTGGCTTTCACTGCCCTCTTTCCCGTTAAGTTAACCTGGCCGTTAAGAATTCACGTTGGTTTATGTGGGCCATGGGAGTGTTCGTTGAAAACATAAAGGAGGAGTCGTTGGAAACGTAAAGGAGGAGGTGAAGGAAAACGTGCTGCCCTTTACCTCACGTCAATGTTCATCTCACCATCTCACCTACCGCATCAGCCTATCATCATCACCACCGTACCTTGCCCCATACCTCTGTGCTCTTCGATTTCACTGTTGTGGGTTTATTTATACATCCTCTCTTTGCCATGTCTGCCTCGTGGAACCTGGAACTGACGAGTTTCTCTGTGGGTAAATCTCCAAGCTTCTTCATTTTATGCCCTTTTTTCTTCAATTGTTTATGTGATGTTCTTAATTTGCGATTCTGTTGTATGCCATGTTCGTAATTTATGAATTGCACTGTGGGTAAGTGGCCAAGCTCCTCTTACTGTTCTTCTTTCCGTCTTGATTTTCCCAGCCTAATGGACGCACTCTAGGTGTTTGTTGAAATGCATGCTTGGTCACTGGGTGTTTCTTATAGTTTACGGTTTGTTATTAGGCTTACCCACATTTAGGTTTTTTAAATGTTTGTATGCTTATAAATCTTTGTATTTGCCTGTCCTTTATGTGCCTGCTGTAATGTTAAGCATCCTTATAGATCTTAAATCAGAGGTGCACGTATACCATGTGAACTAAATTAGCACTTAGTATCCTTATAAATCTTAAATCAGAAGTACACATATAGCATGTGTTGAAAGTAAATTAACTATTTGAGGACTACTTTAGAAATACACATATATAGGATCCGAACTCATACCCATTCACAGTCCATCTCATATACTTCAATCCATTAGCCTACCTTTTACAACCCATAACGCATCTACATAGATGTGCAAACCAAAACACGTCATTATGTGTCTCTTAATGTAAAAGCATCTACAAAATAAAGCCCTCGAGAAAACATAACGGAACACCGAGTTATATAAGATAAAAACAGGCAGCTCTGGAAAAGGGCCAATGGATTGGCTTGACCAGTTAATTCTCTTTTTTACCTTATTTATTTACATAAACAACCAAAATCATAAACAAAACTACAGTACTTGCACTCTTTGTATAATGACATCGCTTGCTCTCTCTGTTAAGGTGTTTTTGCCTTATTATTTTGATATTTGTTGTTACTTAATATATGTTTTTTTTTGTTCTTTTCGTTTTGCCCATGTTACTCCACTGATGACAGTTAGCTCAGTGTCGGAGATTGACATGACACAGCCACTATCTATTGAGGCTGCCCCTGTTAGCATCAAGGGAGCACCAACCCTGCAACTGAAGCCAGAAGAGACGCCACAGCCTCACGCCTCATCTATCAGCCCGGTCACGCCTGTGAAGATTAAACCAGAGCCGCAAGCAACGGAGAAGGACGGCCCGAAGAGATCAATTACGACAAAAAAAGGTAGACTTTTACAAAACTTTTAAATTACATGCCTCTTGATGCTCATTATTTACCAATATACTAGATTTCATGTGGACTGTTTAAACCTGCAAACAATCAGGTAGGTAGCTCATTGTTTACCAATATACTAGATTTTATATGGTCTGTTTAAACCTGCAAACAATCAGGTAGGTATAACTCTTGATGCTCATTGTTTACCAACACTGCTTTTATTTATGATTAAGTTCTATTTTGGTGGTTTGGTAGTGGCTTATCAATACAACCTCTTTGGTGTAGTTGACCATTTAAGCAAACACTCAACCATGGAGACCAAATTTTATATTGCTTTAAATGAAGGCCACTGATGAGATTTCATAGGTGCTTTTCAACCGCGGGTTGCATTGTATCTTAAACGGGTCAATGGTTAAATGAGTTGGTCAACTTTCTAAATTGTTTTATCCAAAGAGTTAGATTATTGTAGTGATAATATTCCTTCTATATCATAACTAACTGATTAATTATTATTTTTTAAATGGACCAAAAAATGTTAACCAGCCCCATTTTTAATGCACAGGGACTCACTGAGTGGTACAATTTGGAAAAATATTAACTGATATTATGTCCTAATTTTAG
>JBCNJP010000020.1:15551386-15569386 GCA_039602395.1 Deinandra increscens subsp. villosa
AATTAAGGTGTTGCAGACAACTCTTCAAATCCCCAATTCCCAAATACTCCAAACCTAAATCAGTAATCAAATAACATCCTCCCACATTCAAATTCCGAATACCTGATTCTCCAATTGCTTTGAGTGATTCATCCGTGACACCAATGCATCCTTCCAGATCCAATCTTATCAAATGCTTAGATGATGTTACAAGAGACACAATTCCTGCATCCCTTACATTTAACCTCCTACTTAAATACACTCCACGCAAGTGACTCCAACAAGTCCCCTGACTCAAAATCAAACTATCATCATCAAAATCAAAATCGAAATCGAAATCAAAATCAAATTCACCTGGCTCAGATGAAGGATGAAGATCTAGCTGTAGGAGCTCCTCCAGCTCGGGGCATGGCTGTGGTAAACCGAGCTGTAGGAGCTCCAGCTTGGGGCATGAGAGTGCTAACAGTTTTAGGTGGGAATTTGAAAGCGGTTTGTAAGAGTAAAAGGATCTCAGATTCGGGGATGAAGGTAGGATATCAAAGAGGAGATCAGGAACGAAACTGTGAAACGATTCTAGGTCAACGCATGCGACTTTCATGAATCGCTTGGAAACTTGAATTAATGATGATGTGTCTCGGAACTGGTAAGGAATTCTGTTGAAAATGTAGTGAAGATCGTCATCTCCAAGTCGCTCCATTGCGATCTAGGTTATCGATCAGGATGTATACGGACAGATTAAGTCTCTAAAGATCAGAAACTAGGGTTTTCAAACCCTAGGTCTCAATGAAGGAGACGATCGCAAGAATCGAGTTCTTGTTTCAAGTTGAAATACAAATGTCAAAATATGTTGTTATTATTTTGTTGAGTAAATTATGGCAAACATGATTTTTTTTTTTCACGTGTTTCATTTTTCGTCTTTAAGATTCGTTACGGCTTTAAATTCGTTGCTTGTATTATTAGTTGTTTTCATCACTAGAAATGTTTTTGTTCTAGGTTGTTTTTATGAATCGTGTTAGGGATGTCTTCAACTTCAAGAGGCTATCTCATCTCGTTGAACTTGATCTTTGAGCGTTTCGTTTGTCATGATGTCAGCTTCTTGCTTGTCACTGCTTACATGCTCAACTTCAACTTTACCCTTTTCAGCACATTCTTATATGAAATGCATGGCACCAGGTATAAATGTGTTTACTTCTACCATGAAAGACAGTTTTTTCGTTAGTTCAATTGCATGTTTCCATCATGTTATGTTATCTCCCTGAGTAATTCACGTAGCCAAAGAGATTGACATGCAATTGTGATATCATAAACTCAGCCTCACTTGATAAGAGCCACAATAGCTTGTTTTTGTGAGCACCATGTAACCGATGAAGTAGGGGAAGGGCTCTTAATCGGGTCAACCAAATCGGGTTTCGGTTTATTAAAGTTGGGTTTTTTAATTTAAAAATCTCACCCGTAACCCGACCCTATTAAGGTTCGGGTTATTAGGGTCGGGTTAATCGGGTTTTACAAAAACACATTTTGCAATAGTAATGATTTTGATAATTTGCTTTTTTCTATAATAAAATACTTAAATGTCGCAAAGTGATATCATTTTCAAACTAACGTATTTAAACTTCAACTCCAAATCTACATATAAATTTGAAGACGAGACTAATAATTTAGTTTAGACAAATAAAACAAGTGTTCATGAGCTCGAGACTAAGAAAACAAATGTCGCAAAGTCATATCATTTTCAAACTAACGTATTTAAACTTCAACTCCAAATCTACATATAAATTTGAAGACGAGACTAATAATTTAGTTTAGACAAATAAAACACGTGTTCATGAGCTCGAGACTAAGAAAACAAATACTCCAAATCTCTCTCTCTCTCTATATATATACATACAAATAAAATAAATGAGCTTCAAAGTTGAGACAAAAATATTAAACCAATTTGTTATACACATGTTTTTATTGGACCTAATTGCCTTATTTTGGTTCGGTTTGAGTATATTCGAATTTCGACACCCCTACGATGAAGCGCCAAAATAGAAAACATGTCATGCGGATATGTGGTTCTCTGGCTCAAATATATATGTTGACACTACTGTTACTAAACACACTTGTTAGATTCTTGCTTCCGCCTCAAGAGTACTTCAAACCATATCTTGTTGCTCCTTGTAAATACTGAAGAATATGCTCTATGGCTGCTAAACGACATGTTCCTACAACCTTGGAACTTCATTTGCCTCAATATGTTATCGAACTTGATATTCTAAGAATAGGTGTATCTATGTTTTAATCTTCTTGTTAATTCGTATTGTTATATACTCATTTATTATCGACCGACACCCAAGAAATTTTGTTTGTCATTTTCATGGAATTTTGACGACCTGGGCAGTAAAAAATCAATACAATTTAAGATCTAGAAAACAGAAGTTTTACAAATATGAATGTGTTATAAACTATTTTATAATAAAACTAATTAGAGTATTAGTTAGACTTATACCAAATGGCCCGATACAAATAATTCATGACGAAGCCCAATAACAATTAACTTTAGTCATCATCTATTCATCCTCAAGGGACAACTTGATGGTAAATTGATGATTTACCAATCAATAGATTTTAGGTTTAAATCATGTATAAGAAGAGAAAAATACTCTTTAATCCCAACCCAATACCCATAACCAAATTTAAAAATACCCAATTCTCCACTAATTGCCACCCAATGACCAATACCTATAACCCAACTATCCGACCCTTGTACTTGACTTTGCTACTAAACCAATTTAAGAGGATATTAAAGATTATATGATCACATGATTTCATTAAAGCCCTGAAGGGGATACAAGATATAAAAGTGACATGCTTCAACAATCAATCATATATTTATATTATAAATCTTCATTTATACATTGACACTTGAGAGGCTGACAAATGATGAATCAATAAAACATTTAAAACAGGATTCAAACAGGTGATCATTCAAGCAGATTTGAGATGCAAAAGGAGTAAAGCACAAAAAAAACATGATTCTTAATTCATATTCACAAACAGGTGTTCCAAAGGCGGAATAATAAAACATCCCAACTCACAAACTCTTCACATAGCTTCTTTGTCTTGAAGATTAAACCACAAAAAGTCATGTTCGTATAGTTCTTACCAAAAAAGATAGTCACTATCTTCATCCCAATCTATCCCACAGTACCACCGCCCAATTTGTAAGTAATCGAAACTTGGCTCTGGCATGGGCGTCTTTATACTCTTCATGAGCCCAAGATATTTTAACCCTACGCAAGTCAGAGCAACTGATTCCACATCTTCCCAAGAAAAATTGTAACACGAGAATAATGTAAGTCTTTTTAGCGTCTGATGGCCAGAAAAGGCGCGCAAACCTTCAGCGGATATGGCTTCGCAACCATTCAAATTAATCTCTTTTAACTTTAAACACTTGCTACCTATAGCAAGCAATGAGATATCAGCTACATTTATCAACCAAGATAAATCCAATATCTCAATATTTGTGAGTTGGGATAATAGGGCAGCAATCCCAGCATCAGTGACATGAACACCACATTTTGATAAATTCAGGTGAGTGAGACCAACCATTTGTTTCAAGTGGATTACACCATTATCACTAATCCTGTCACATTTACTCAAATTAAGGTGTTGCAGACATTTTTTTAAATCTCCAACTGCCAAATACTCCAAACCCAAATCAGTAATCAAACAACATTCCTCCAGATTCAAATTATGAATGCCTGATTCTCCAATTGCTTTGAGTGATTCATCCGTGACACGAATGCATCCTTCCAGATTCAATTTTATCAAATTCTTTGATGAAGTTACAAGTGACACAATTCCTGCATCCCCCACATGTAACCTCCTGCTTAAACTCACTTCACTCAAATGACTACAAGAATTCCCCACTGCACGCAAACCATCATCATCAAAATCAGAATCAAACTCACCTGGCTCAGAAGAAGGATCGTGATCTTGAGCTGAACCGATCCCAAGCAGCTCCAGCTTGGGGCATGAGTGTGCTAGGAGTTTTAGGTGTGTGTTTGAAAGTGGCTTTGAGCAAGAAAAGCGTCTCATATTCGGGGATGACGGTAGGATATCAAATAGCATATCAGGAAAACAACTGCGTAACCGATGTAAGCGAACGCATGCAACTTTCATGAATTGCTTGGAAACTTGGGCGAATAATGGTTTATCTTCGATGTAGCAGGGGATTTTGTCGAAAATGTAGAGAAGCTCGTCATCTCCAAGTGGCTCCATCACGATCTAGGTTACCGATACGTATTTGTATACGGGCTGAGTCTCTTAAACAAGCACTATTGCAGAGCTGATATTTAAAGATCAGACACCAGAAACTGTATACTAATGAATCCACAAAACTGATGGTCAATGAAGGTGATGATAGGTGTGGAAATGTTGTTATTTCATATTGAAAGATGATCTGTCAATGCTAATATATTTCAAGTCTTATAATTACAAGAATAAATTGAATATAATTTTATATTTTAATCAAATTAAGATGCAAATAAAATCTTAAATTATAAAAGTCAATGAAGTTTGTGTATTTAACATCTAGCTCTCATGAAATGCATCTATATAACGAATATCATCTTGTTGGTTGGAGAAGTCAATTGTTTTAAACAAATCATCCTGTTGGGGGAAGTCAACTGCTCTAAAAAAATCATGATGTCATAGTGATGCTTAGCGATCTCACTAGACCACTAATAACTGTTGTAATTCACTATATCATATCTCTCCCCTTTTCCATTAAACCTAGAGTATGTATATGAGTTTAAAGAATACCCTTTCGAGATTAAGGCGTTGCGACACAATTCCACTGATTCAAATCATGAATGGAATGCAAGACGCCAATAATACAATGCTGAAAACTCTATGAGTCATTTCGTCGAACACTTGGAGAGCTATATCAATGAGACGTGTTTTAACGTGGCCTACCAAACGATCCACGCATATTCAACTGAGAATCTCAAGATACATATCATCAGATTGAGTGAAATCCCAAGTCAATCTAGTAGTGATGACAAGGAGCCATGATAATGAGAGTGTGAAATTGATTTGACGCTTAAATTATAAGTTTGTTCTGAGAACCTGACTATAAAAATGAAGGTTAATAAACAATTAAACATGAAATTGTATATTTTTTAAATGAAACACATCGTATTCAGTGTTTGTTTAACCTCGTCCTTGTTTTTATATTAGCAAAAAAAAGGAAATAAATTACAATTTTTTTAACGGCAATCTAGCTTAGCGGTGTATCGGGGTTACCCCATATGAGTTTAAAAATCAGATTTCAAATAACTAGATCTCAATTGAGTAACTTTTAATCATACAAGATCATAAATAGATATCGACACACGGCTTTATAATCGGTCTGAGACTAGGATTACTAGCTCCTGCTCCATTGTCATAGCTAACAGTGACGGAACTAAAGATACCTTTTTGAACCGCTTGAGTCGTACCTACTCAGACCCCTTGGGGATTTTAACCAAGAATCAAACACATCCAAGAAACACAGTTTTTCCAAACCATGTAGATCGCATGTAAGCTTGATAAGCTTATGGTCACCATCTTATTGAACTAGACAAAACATCATGTCTTCAGGTCAGTCCTGGTTTTTACTGGTTCCAAACTGTACCGAAAATGCTTCAGAGGATAAAACGGACAATACTACATTCTAGGCCGGTCAAGGCCAAGCCCTATTTTTGCTGCTAAACCATAAGACAAGTATGTGCATACGTCACTTATGTGTACATGCCATAATCCATCGATATACAAATGGAACCAGTTATACTAGAAAGGGGCGAGCTGAAGTTGATTTCAACTTCAGTCAATTTTATAATCCAGTTTAAAATTCAAGGACAGAAGTAACTTTCTACAAAGTATAGTAGAACTGACGGTCTCAAAATTCAGATCTTCTGTGGACCTTGATTTAAACCAGTTGTAAATCACTTCATAAATACAAACCAGACTGCGACTATTTTAAATGTTGTTTTTTGATCGTAATAAGGATATTGTTGGACCGAGTGCGCTACCCCTTAAGGCTCGGTATGACCATTTGTTCCACCCGGGATCTTTTTTTGCCTCTTCATCTGTTTCCAGCAATTCAGATTTCTTTGCGGTTAAAAGCTCCTCGAGTTCATCCCATGTGTTACCTTTTTTGTTTCCTACCACTGGTTGAGAAAATAATAACAAACCGATTAATTGCCAAGATCTGCCAAGTACGGTGCATTACCCTAACCTTATATGCATGTGCCTTTGGGTCTTGGTTTTAATGATATATGGGTCCAACAAAGGTTTTGTAGGAGGCTGAAAAGGTTGATGTGCAAAAGAGATGAGACATGTGAGAGATGCAACTTTTGATTGGACATAAAGCTTATTTGGTTGTATATTAAGCAACACCTCACATACGTTAAGCTCTCGCCTTGTGCTTTGGCTTTCAAAACCTAAACACCTCGGAATGTCTCACACTTTTAGAACAAGCTTTGGGTCTCTAATACTTGATCTACATGTGACAACTATGACATGCGTACTTATATTATTTCAGCCTGTATTAAAATTGCTGGAAACTATGACATGATGTATGAGCCACTCAACTTCTAACAAACTCTCACACACCTCACTACTCATTATTCATTCCTACTTATAGAATCCGTTGCTAACAACCTTCTCAGCCACGTGTTGTTGAATTCCCTTTTTTACCCCTTCTGGAATAAACCAAAATACCCTTGGATTTTCCATTCATATCAATCTACATGTGACAACTATAACATGCGTACTTATTAATAGATCGATCACATTGTGTTTTATCTCTAATGAGTCACAAGGGTCATTAAAAATATATAAACTAAAAGAAACAAGTCAAACATGTAGAAAGTGCCCAAAGTGTATCTTTAAAGTGAACAACCTCATTAATCATTTATAGATTTATCATTTAGGGGTAATGTATGTGGAGGTCACCCATGTATTCAACTAGTTTTATTAAAACCACACATGTATTAAAATTGCTTTTTAGGTTATCCAAGTATGTATCGAGCTTCGTCTATAACAAAGGCACAAAGCTGCTTGAAACATGCCTAATGACATAAAGCATGTACAATTTTTAGAACAACCTAATACCCTTGTATCGTTCTATCACCAAGTAATGATTGATGTAAAAGAAACAAGGGTGTTTTGATATAAATGAAACCATACAAATACTTGGGTAACCAATGAAGTAATTTCAATACATCAGTGGCCTTCATAAAACTTCAAAGAAGAAAGCTGTATACTCAGGTGGCCTCCACAGGGACCACATACATCATTCATGTCACTTGATAACATTTTATTCCTCACTTAATACAACTATGTTATCATGTTTGACAACTGATTGTTTATAAAGAGTTTGCAGTTTGACTTTTTGTTCAAAATGTATTTCTGGTCAAACTAGCCAGCACCAAAATTTACAAGGTTTGACCTGTGACCCACCCATTTTGCCACCTCTAAACTTTACTAACTTTGCATGCCCGAACACCAAAAAGCTAGATAACATACCTGGACTTGGATACTTGGAGATATTTTTCCCATGGCCATTGCTGCTAGACATCAAATTTGATGCAATATTCTTTTCATCAACCTGAGCAGTTTGGTTTACTCCATTACTGACTGTTTTCACAGCATCTGAATTACTTTGCTTGAGACTACGCACATCAGCAAGAGCTGCAAATTTTATCTGAACAGAAAGCATTAGGTGAGACACAAAGATAATACTACTTTTATGTATCTTGTCAAATTTACCCTTGCACCACTGATACGGTGAAACAATAAGTAAAAGTGCTAAGAGGGCAAAACTGTCCAAACATATATAATTGTGTATAAAACAAAATAGGCAAGACTAGAGGTGGCAAAACAGACAGGTCAGGTGAGATGGGTAACATGTCAAAAGAGGTAACTTATTGGAAATTTTAATAAAATACCAATGTACTTTCACTTTTGTCATGTTTTCGTCATTGTATTCTTTTTGTACATCTAGATCCTTGTAAGATGGACTTTTTTTCCGTTTCGGTCGTTCTAAATATTTTAAGGATGACCCAAAACGAGAAAAATAACTTTTATAACAAGTACACATAATGACACAAATGCTACAAAAAGCCCCCATAATGACCCACACAGGAAAAACCCCGTCTTATAAGTCAGAAACATACAACCTGTAAACGGGTCACTGCCACCTCTAGGTGGCAAAAAATGGGGCAGGGCCACAGGATAGTAGGGAATGCTTCTGAAAGCCTTTAAATACCTCTAAACTTCCATCGTCTTTATAAAGAGAGTTGTCAGGGCCATTTTCATCTGTCTCATCTAATACAACAGGATACTCTGGCACCGGCATCAAAACGATGTTATCAGCATCATAATATGATACTTTTCCAACCTGTAATTAAAATTAACTTTTAAACATAGAAAAAAATGCCTAATGGCTTCTTTGCTTAATTATCAATTCTGGTAAATGTTTACCCTGAAGGAAGAGAGCTCAGGGGTCCAAGAAGAAGATAACTCAAGAACACGATACACAATGACATCACCTTCCTGAAAATATTAAGACCATTCTAACATTAGAAAAAATTATGGCTTGATTTAGACTAGAATTAAACCTATGGTTTGATCTAGATTAGAATTAACCTTCTGTTTGATCTAGGCGAGATAAAATGCCAGTGAACAAGACACAGGGCAGGTTGAGTAACGGGTCAAAAGAGTAATTTTGTAAAGGTCAAAATGACCCAGGACAGGAGGACCAGAAACATCATTTGTCAAGAAGTTCTTTTCCTTTGAAAGTAATTAGCATGTCAATTATGACTACAAATGCTATACTAAGTCGATACATATATACTTTCTTGAGTTTTATGCATTAAAAGTACACATTTGACATGTTTCCTTTTAAGTTAAATTATTTTATTTGACCCGTTAGAGATAAGACATAGCCTGAATTGATCCGGTTATAAGTACATGGAAAAAATTGCTACCTCTACAAACATATACCATTGCATTACGTAACAGCAGAATTTCAATGCCAAGCTCCATACAGAGTGTTTAACTTCATGTATTTATGTGTGTGTGATTGTGTGTAAGGAGGGAAAGGGACCTTAGGTGCGCTGCACAGAGGGAGCTGGTCAAAGGCATTGAGGTCAATCAAAGGTGCTTCTGCATCTACCGACAACTTTCTCGAAGGTTCTAGCTGGTCAAATGCAATGAGATCAATCTGCGCATCTACTGATGACATTGTGGAAGATTCTTTGGTTGCTTTATGAAAGTCATCCCTTTTAAACGTTGAAAACTTCTCTAAACCCCATTTTTGACCCTTTTTCTTGCTGATGATACCATTCCACTGAAAAGCTACCTGAATAAGAACTCAAATATAGAAATTAGAATGAAGAGTGACATAAATTAAACCACTGAAGAGTTACAAAGTTATAATAACTGGGAGCATACATCTGGTACTTCGATCTGCTTTGCATCTTCATCTGCTAGAAAGAAAAAGAAAAAAAAAACAGTGTTAGCTTAGCGCTCCCAGTGACATGTGGATAACTAGATAATAAAAATTAACGATTAAATGATTACAAGCTATCAGAGCGTCATTAGCATTCTACCATGCACGTTTTAAATTATAGTCTCGCTTAAAATTTGAATAACCATAAAGCTAATTGGATCAAATGTTGGTGTCTGTTTCTAAATGACCTGTTTGGCAAAGGTGTGCTTTGCAACTATTAATAGTGATCGGAAAAAAATTACCCCCTTTGTTCAAAAACATGCATACTTTTCATAGGAAAATGTTAAATGAAAATGTTTGATTATTAATTAAATGTATACATTAGACAGTACGTACCTTCATCAAGAGGTTCAAAGCGAATATGCCCTGGCTTGACTACACAAGGAACAAGTTTTGTTACTCCATTATCATTATGGTTTCTTTCATCTTGTTCTACAATATTCTTGTGCATGGCTTTCACAAGCACCTGATCCTGCTTTAACTGCAATAGAAAGAAATGTGTACATTTAATAGTGGATATCATATCTTAGAAGTTAGAACCAAGTACATGTATTTTTTTACTTAGATATCATTTTCAAAACAGTTACTTACAGGTCCCTCTGGATGGCCGGTAGCCTCTTTGTTATCGATTTTGGATATTTCTGGCTCCACATGGCTATTGGGCTGCAATATGACATTAAAAGTGATGAGATATAACTGATACTAAAAAAAACAGGGGTGAGGGCTGAAACCAGGAGTTTTCTAGCATATCATCGAAAAATACTTACAATTGGAGGTGGCAATATGAGCATCTTATGTAATGGGTAGCTTTTGGCATGGGTTTTAGCTTTTGTTCAAATTATCTAGTTTTATAAATAGCTAATGTGTCAAGTATTGTTACAATTAGGTCCTTTTAGAAATAGGCTAATAGCTTATTTCCCAACTAAAATGATTTAGGACGTTTTATGCATTACAATTTTTAAATACACTTTGAGCAACTTTTATAACCCTTTTTAAGCTACTGTCTTTTTATTATTCCTGTTTGACCCGTAAGAAATAAAACATAACCTGACTCGGCCATTTATAAGTAGATGGGTTGAGATTGCCAGCTCTAGTTTAAATTAACAACTTACATCCTGTAAACTTTTAGCAAGCTCCCGCCTCCATTTTCTTTTAGCCTTTTTCCTTCTAGAACTTCTGCTAGCGACCTATTCATACCCAAAAAAATAATAATAAGCGGTATCATAGTAAGCACAACTACTAGCTTTTTTCTTATATATTGTTTATGTGACTAAATAAATATACACATGTGTAACTATATACATATATACCAGTCACAACAGTAATATAGGAGCCTTATGTAGTTGTTTGCATCGCAGTCATATAAAAGAAATAACTAATATATGCCTTTTATGGGACCACATGAGAAATTTGAAAACCAATTGACCACTAGCTATTAGCTATTGACCAGTTGACCACCCAATAGAACACACTTCATATGTCTCATAAGATGAATAAAAACACAGTATCATGAGATGACCTTTTCAAGCCCATCAGGTGCAGTAGACGGTTGTTCGACTCCCTCAACATCATCTTTAATGCTTTCATCGCTTGTTTCAGCAATTGCCATTTCAATCTCCTCATTTGGTTTATTCTTCTTCTTGCTAATCTTCTTTTTTGAAAAACATTCATCATTATTAACATTATCAATTTCACCTGTCACAATTTCAACTTTATCACCAATACCCACCTCCAAATGGTGTTTCTTCTTCCTATGATTCACAAAAACAGATTTTAGTAAAAGAGTCATTTAAAAAATAAATACTGACTATGATTTTTTTTAATATGCATACACAACAGCAAGATTATGAGATTTTAATTTTTTTTTAATATGCATACCTCTTCACCTTGGAAGGAGATTTAAAATTTTCAATGATTGTTTCACTTTCACCACTCTTCTCCTTGTTTGATTTTATCTTTTTGTTAATGATTTCCATGGGAAGACACTCATCATTCTTAATGCCGTTGTTCTCTGTTGCAACTTCATCTTCAATGGCATCCGTTACAACCGATCGATGTTTCTTCTTCCTATAGTTCACAAAAGCAATCCCATAATTTTATGCAATGTCTTCGACCAGCTTCAATGTCTTGAGAAAATGGCAATTACATGAATCTTGTAGACCAGAATAAATGCAGCAATATTTTGCAATAATTACCAATGGGCAAAATTGTAACTATACATTGGATATTTATAAAAGAAGAAAAAGTAAGTCTTCTTGGGCATCCCAAAATGGGAAGTCTTGCAATTTCATGGGACAGAGAGAGTAGCATCTAACACGTCTACTATACAAAATATATGATTTGATTTGATTTCTGTTTTGGGTACCTACATTTTCTGGGGAATATACAACCATTAAATTTTCAAAAAAATGCCTCAAGGTAATCACCTAATATTAGTCTAAGTTATTTATGTTTAATGTATATATACTAGTCTTGAGGGTGTCTTATGTAAATAGTATATCTATATATACTTGTACAATCTTATTCATAAAATACAAGATACAATTTCTGTCAATTTGGTATCACAGCCAATTCTCTCTCAAAAAAAAAAATCTCGCCACACCCTCCCCCTAACCCTAGCAGCCGTCTGCCTCCCTTACTCCACCATCAATCCGCTTCCACCTCCTTCAATGGCTGCTGAACTAAAGGCCTTTGATCAACGGGAGAAGACAACACACAACTCCCACAAGTTCGGGTTCACCCTCAATCAATCCAATCATGGTTTCTGGAAAACTTTGATCACCCCCTTCCTCATCACCAATGGCCTTTACGGCTATGTTGATGGCTCGATTCCCTGCCCACCAGCCACCATCACCATCACGCCCACCCCCACATCGGCCGACGCCGCCCCTGCTGCCCCATCAATTACCAGCAACCCTCAACATGCTATTTGGGTTGCTAATGATGCACATATTCGGATGCTCATCCTCTCTACAATATCCGAAGCATCCTTTCTCCATGTTCAGGGAACCACCACCTCGCGAGAGGCATGGCTCGCCCTTGACCGGGCCTATTCCCCGCATACTGCTTCACGTGAATACACGTTGAAAACTCAGCTTCTTCGGATTGAGATGAAACCCGAAGAGACATCGTCTGAGTATCTTAATCGGGCACAACAATATGCCACTGATCTTGCAAATATCGGGGAACCAATGAAGGAAAAAGACATCGTGATGCTGGTTATTTCAGGCTTGCGCGAAGAGTACAACAGTGTCAAATCTGCTGCCCTTTCACGCCAACTGGCATTCAACGAACTGCATGCTCTCTTCGCTGACCACGAGTATATGCTAAAAAAATCAGCCCCTGCTGTTGCGCCATCACAGGCATTCTTTGCTGCTGCTAGTACCTCTCAGCAGCCCCCTTCTACATCCAAATCTGATGCTATTCAGGCTGTCCAGCAACTTGCAGCGCAGCTAGGTCTTCAACTGCAGATTCCAGCGCAAAATCAGCCACCACAGGCCTTCTACTCTAACCGCACAGCACCGTCTCGTGACCGAAATCAGTCCCGCCAAGTGCAGAATCGCAATCGTGCAAACAACCGCGGTAAAGGTAATCCATTTAATTGGGCAACTAATGAAAACACTGTTTTTGGAACATGTAACAGGTGTGGGATAGGCCATGTCCCAACAGATTGCCCAAAGCGGGACCCGACAACAATCCGGCCTCGGTCACAACCGTCGGCAAACTATGCCGATTATAGGTCACAAGCATCTAACGTGTGGCTCCCAGACACCGGTTCAAGTCACCATGTTGCTCCTGATCAATCAACTTTTGATTCGACCGAATCCTACCAGGGCTATGACAATCTTCATGTTGGTAATGGTAAGGGCCTCCCCATTCTTCACATTGGCTCATCCCATATTCGCTCACCTACTAAAACATTTAACCTTCTCAATATTCTTCATGTCCCTGATATTAAACGAAATCTTTTATCTGTTCAAAAATTTTGTCAAGACAACAATGTTTACTTTGAATTTCATGCAACTTTCTTTTCTGTGAAGGACATGTCTACCCACACTACCCTCCTCACTGGTCCGGCAAATGATGGGCTCTACTCGTTCCATTTACCAAGCTTCCAACCTCAGCCCAAAGTGTCCTTCTCTACCACTCGTGCATCTCCAACAACATGGCATCAACGTTTGGGACATCCGCATCCTCAACTTTTGAAGTCTATGTTAAAACTTTATCATTTACCTTTGCAAAACTCTAGTTTTCCTTTTAGTTGTGATTCTTGTTGCATTGGAAAATCGTCCAAACTTCATTTATTATCATCGTCGTTTAAAAGTTCATCTATATTTGATCTCATGTTTTGTGATGTATGGGGACCTGCTCCCACTGTCTCATTCGATGGTCACAAATATTTCTTACTATGTGTAGACCATTTCTCAAAATTTATGTGGTTCTTCCCATTAAAATCAAAATCTGATGTATTTCACACCTTAAAACAATTCATAACAATGGTTGAACGTCAATTTCACACAAAAATAAAATCGGTTCAAACTGACTGGGGAGGGGAATTTCGGAACTTGTCATCATTCTTTAAAGATCTTGGCATTATCCATCGCCTCTCGTGCCCTCACACGAGTGAGCAAAACGGCACTGTGGAACGTCGGCATCGACACGTCGTTGAGACCGGCCTCACTCTTCTTGCTCAGTCCCATGTTCCACGCCGCTTCTGGCATTTTGCCTTTGACACAGCTGTTTATCTTATAAACCGCATGCCTTCCCGCGCAAACTCCTCCACCTCACCATTCCAACACCTATTTAATCGATCACCTGATTATACATTTCTTCGGGTCTTTGGCTCCCAGTGTTTTCCCCACCTTCGCCCTTACAACCAAAACAAAATGGATTTTCGATCCACTTCCTGTGTCTTCCTCGGGTACAGTCCCGTACATCACGGTTATCGGTGCTTCGACCCGGAAACCGATCGTCTTTACATCTCTCGCCATGTCCGATTTAATGAACGCTACTTCCCATTCGACAAACCACCGCCTCCACCCTCACCACCAACCAAACCTGATCCCTACATCTCTTCCTACCCCCAACCCGTCCCAACCCACGACCACCTACCTCCACCACCTTCACTGCCCAAACCGCCTCTCATACACACCTATGAGCGACGGTCCAAAAACACCCACACCGCTCCCACCCAAACTACTCCCTCCACTACACAACCCATCCCACCCCAACACCCCCCAGCTGCCGACAATCTTTCCCGTCCTCGTCCACCAAATCTTCGACCTAACCCAAAACAATCCAAACCATACAATGTTAGCTCGTTTCACACCACCACATCTGACCCTCAAACCGAGCCAACATCCTTTACTATTGCCAACAAAGAACCGCGTTGGCGTCAAGCCATGTCGGCCGAGTACGAAGCATTGATTAGAAATGGCACTTGGTCCTTGGTACCGCGTGTTCCGGGCACCAACATTGTTGACTGTAAGTGGCTATACAAGCTTAAGCGGGATCCAAAAGGAAACATCACCCGCTACAAGGCCCGTCTCGTGGCCAAAGGCTTCCGGCAACAGCCCGGCATTGATTATCAGGAGACTTTTAGCCCGGTTGTGAAAGCAACCACTATCAGACTTGTTCTCTCCCTTGCAGTTACTCAGAAGTGGAGCCTACGACAGTTGGATATCCAGAATGCCTTTTTGCATGGGGAGTTACAAGAAACAGTCTACCTTCGGCAACCACCGGGATTTGTCGATCCCAAACGACCTGATCATGTTTGCCTGCTTCACAAGTCTTTATATGGCTTAAAGCAGGCACCGAGGGCCTGGTTTCATCGTCTCTCATCAGCATTACATCAGCTTGGTTTTAGGGGGTCCAAAACCGACCCCTCACTGTTCATTTATTCCTCTGGGGGTACTATATTATATATGCTGGTGTATGTGGACGATATACTCCTAACTGGTAACAATTCCTCAGCTATTGACAAAGTTGTTCACAGTCTTAGCCAACTTTTTCCAGTTCAGGACATGGGTCGTTTGGCTTATTTTTTGGGTATTGAGGTGGTCCATACAGGTGCTGATATTATACTCTCTCAACAAAAATATATCCAGGATATTCTTCAACGTGCTGGGCTCACTGATGCAAAACCAGTTACGTCTCCTATGACCACCACTGCCAACCTCAGTCTCGACGATAGTCCCCCTTGTGAAAATCCTGTCAGGTATCGTCAAACTGTTGGGGCCCTTCAGTATGTCACTCTCTCTCGGCCAGACATTGCTTATGCAGTCAACAAAGTCTGCCAGTTCATGCATGCTCCTACCGAAAATCATTGGTCAGCCGTTAAACGCATACTGAGATATTTAAAGGGCACCTTCTCACATGGCCTTCTGATTCAGCAAAAATCAGCCCCTGTCCTTCATGCATATGCCGATTCCGCGTTCAACAGTGTGACGGCCTTCTCAGATGCTGATTGGGCAGGGTGCCCCGATGACCGTCGATCCACGGGGGGATATGCAATATATCTTGGGTCAAACCTGGTTTCATGGTCTGCCCGCAAACAAAAGACTGTCTCTCGGTCATCTACAGAAGCTGAGTACAAAGCTATTGCCGACACCGTTGCAGAAATCACTTGGCTTCGGGCTCTTATGCGTGAACTTCAGGTTTCTGTTGCTTCAGCCCCCACGTTATGGTGTGACAACTTGGGTGCCACATACCTTTCCGCGAATCCTGTATTTCATGCCCGAACAAAACATGTGGAAATAGATTTCCATTTCGTCCGAGAACAAGTTGCTCGAGGGAATCTTCAAATTCAGTTTATCACAACGGATGATCAGATTGCGGATGTGTTTACAAAGCCATTACTATCACAGCGATTTACATCTCTACGGTCCAAGCTCAAGGTCGCTCCCCGCCCTTAGCTTGCGGGGGGATATTAGTCTAAGTTATTTATGTTTAATGTATATATACTAGTCTTGAGGGTGTCTTATGTAAATAGTATATCTATATATACTTGTACAATCTTATTCATAAAATACAAGATACAATTTCTGTCAATTCCTAAGATAACCCATTTTCAGGCACCATGTCAATAAGGAAGTCAACATAAATACAAAAGTGTCAGCTGTCTCATCATCATTTTGACTGGTTACCAAGTCAGGTTACTGTTGGGAGAGGGGGTTGGTGGGGACATTGAAGTTTGGGTTAGCCAAAATCATAACTTCTAAAACTTTGCTGGTCTATTGTGGCATAAAAATTGGTTTGTTACCTAAAATATAACTTGGGTCAAACTTCAAAGTCAGTTACCATTTATGCAATTGGCCCTATATTATATTACATGCCAAAACAACCTTAGTGTACCACAAATCTAACTCTAAGAAAAAAAATATATACATAATAATGCATGACTTACTTTGAGCTTCGAGGTTTTGTGGAGGCTTTTCTTTTCTTAGAAGTTGTTTCTTTAGGTGAAGGCTCTTCTTCCGACTTTTCCACCTCAGCACCCTCGGATTCACTTTGGTAACCTCCGTTTTCTTTACCAAACTCTTCATTTGCTAAAAGTAACATACAATTATCTACAGGTTCCCTCCTGTTGACTTCTTCATTAAGCAAATTACCTACAGGTTCCCTCCTGTTGGTAACCTCTACTGCTTCAGCCAAAGCCATCCTTTTCCTTTTCACACTGAGGTAACAAACACATGTTGAATTATCAAACAGCTAATTTTACATTTGTCAAGAACAAACAATAGTATAAAGTCAAATGTAAGGCTCACCAAATAATATCATTATCCTTCAAGATTCGAGTGGACTCAGATGGTGGTAACACAAAGCCTTCCATCTGCAAGTGGTAAGAGTTGCTTAATCTTTACCATCCATTAACAGAAAGGGTAAGACCACTTATTTGACATTTTAGTTACCAAATTACAATCAGCATTCCTATCATTGCTATTAGGTATTCTCCAAAGACAAAAAAAAAACCAGAAAATAACATACATGCATTAGGCATACACACAAGAATAGATTAACTTTCCAAGGGAAGATAATTTGAATATGGGCCAATGAACATTAGAACCATTACCAATTTGAATAGCAATAACTTTTTTATTCATCATGTACTTACAAGAGAAGCAAAACATTGTCCTTATGAATTAATCTTCACAGTATTCAAATGCCTCCGGAAAACATCTACGAAATCCAATTCATGTCATGGAAGCAGTTTGCTCCTTCTAGTTTGTAGTGAGGACAACAAATCATATGCTAATGACCGAATATATAATAAAAGTTTGAAACAAAGAATAATGTTTTGAAACGAATGAATTATTTTCAACCTCAAAACTCAAGGCAGTTTACAATCTTCCAGTTAGTGCTTTATAAACCTAAACTTTATAACAAGCAGCACTAGTACACTCTCTTGGTGTTAAAACTCATAACAGAATCTTCATTGATCTCCATATGACAAGTGCTAGGTTAAATGTAACATCAAA
>JBCNJP010000020.1:15569886-15701231 GCA_039602395.1 Deinandra increscens subsp. villosa
AACGCTGGTTTCCAGGTTATCTGTAGTTCTAATTTGAGCAGTGAAGAGATTATGCTGAAAATTTTGAATAGGAGGTGGACATTGATGAATCCAGATACGAAAATTCACCAAATAAAGGTTTCTAGTACGTTTACAAACTCAACAGCATTATTTCGGATCACTTTGGGAAATTACATTACATATTCTAACAATCCACATCCTTCTCTGGGTGAGAATGTAAGAAAATGGCACGATGATCGGTCTGTTCGTTATGATTTGTTACATCCACTGGTGAACGGTAACAAGGCGAGGAAACTTGATGCATTAATTCCACTTGTTGAAGATCATTTAGGGACTGATGTGGTGAGGATGAGATACCCTTCTTTATTCTTAAATTTAAAAGCATTTAATTATTAAGATTGAAGGCCATAAGGGATTGGGCAAGTGGTTATAATTTCTATTTTGCTCACATAACTGCTGGGCAGGGCAAGTGGTTTATCAATTGCTATTTTGCTCACATTACTTACATCTAATTCTGTAAAATGAAAACCTCATATTAGGAATGATTTTTTGAGGTTCCAATCCAACTACGTCGTTTTTATTGGTCACATGTGGAGGTTGCCAATGTGTGCATGCTGCAGCTGCTGTTGGTATGTTGCATACATCACTTGAAGCTATTAAATTTAGGGGGGCGGGGAGGGTTTTTGGATGTGCCTTTTCAAAGTGGTTATGTGACACCGAATCAGATAACCAGCAGCTACACTAAGTAGGGTTGTGGGAAACAGTGTTGGATGTTGTTTGAAGTGTAAGAGTCAGATAATCAAATTTCTCAAGTGCCTTATAAATTTTGATGCAGACAAAATTACTGAAAATGACAAGATATAACTTGATTTCCATGTTATATGGAAGCATTACTTATGTTTTTCAAGATCTATATATGCCAACAGGGATGAATTGCTATCCTCACATGCCAATTCAATAGGCGGGAGTGTAGTATCCCTTGATCACTTACTCAAGGCTTCCTCAAATCACAACTCTATGAAGTCAAAGTTTATAGATATAGAAAAGGAATGGTCCTCAAACTCGAAAAAGACAACAATTATCAATGAAGGTGCAGGAGATGCCATTGCGTTGCCAGGTAAGCATCAAGTTCACTTTGGTGTGCCAATATGGAAGCTAAAGATTTACTTATGAATATGGGCGGCAATTTCGGCACAGTTACTTAGGAATGGATTGGGTTGGGTCGTGTTTTATCTCAAACGAGTCATATAAAATAATTTAGCTAAAAAGGGAACGCATCAAACAGTCAGTCCACAATCAATTTTTAATGCATTTAACCTTCTAAATCATACTATTCAAAGATTTAAATTATTGAAATTATAGGTTTTTTTCTTGCGTACTTACACTTTTGTCCTTGTACATTTTCTAGTATGTCCGACTCTCTCTCCCTCTCTCTGAGTCATTAAAAGATGTGTTTTGCCCCTTTTTGGTCACTAGTTTTATCGATGACCTAAATGGTATAAAAACTAATACAACAAGTTCAGTTGTACGAAAAGAGTACAATGACCAAAACAGGACTAGAGTGAAATTATGTTGGTATTTTTATAAATGAGCCCGATTGGGTAATACTTCTTTTTGTAAATGCATTTATCTCATTAATTATTTGAGAAAATTAATGGCGTGAACAATAACTACTACTGATGAGCACTGAGCATGATGGCGGGCTGCTCAAAGATGACCCAAACTCGGGCCCGGACCGGTTTTGGGATGCCTCCACCCAATCGGCCCATTAGGGTTAATTTTAATTATGTTTTGTTTCTTGTTCTGCAAGTGTTTTATTCCTATTTAAACTATTGATTATTGTCTTTTGAATTTGGTTAAGATTTTGATAATAAAGTTTCTTGCTTGGAGGGTTTATCCAAGGTTTCTAGGGCCGGCTTTGGCACTAGGGTTCTTTTCTTGACATAGATCAAGGTTTAACTATCCGCTACGCCATCAAGTGGTAATCAGAGCCATGTCGGATCACCGTAGAAATCATCGTAGATTCGTCGCCGGAGGCAACGATGACTACTATCGTGACCCGAGGAGTGAGGAGATGGAGAGACTGCACCAAAGACTTCGGGAAGTGGAGTTACAGAATGAAGATCGATGGGAGTATCGTGAGAAAGAAACGGAATCCGAGTCCGTTGTAGGTGAAACCGAGCCTATATACGATGAAGACGGGATTATACCCAGCACGGAAGAATGTTTGTCTATCCAAAAGTTTCTTGGTTGGATTACGATTCATGAAGAACGGGTAAAAGAAGCTGGCGATAATCATAAGTCGTCAATAGTTTCTTCGGTTCCGTCGAGGTATGTGGCTTTAAATAATTTCATAAAGGAAGTTCTTATTTGGACAAATAGTTCTACACCAATTTTAATTGAGTACCATCTTAATTTTGGGCATGCGACTCTTTGGAAATTGGAATCGAGTTGGGATGGAATGGCCGATTTGCAACTTACTGGGTTATTTGATGTGTATGTGAAGGCTATTGATAATCATCACACTAATGAAGATGTCGACCTTGCCATTGGAAAGGGTCTTGTAAGTGCACTTAGAATACAATTAGAATTCACTTCCACTTTGGTTAAATCCCATGATGGACCTAATTTGTGGATGGAAACCCATCAGAAGTTGGCATTTAATGGTGATTCAAGGAATAATTTCGTTAATATTTTTTCCTATAATTTTGTGAAGATTGGAATCATCCAATTCGATATTTTTGGGTTGTCTATAAACTTTAGGTTCCGGTTCGAATTTTTGGGGTATCCACAAGACTTGGGATTTCAAAATTTTATGATTAAATTACAAGATTTTGATAAGGATGGCATTGATTTTTTTAACGTTCTCAATACTCGAGGACAAGTCTTTTTTGAAGACGGGAAGAAGGGGAAGGAGGTAAGAGCACCCGGTAACCCAATAGACCCAGGACCCGCCGGTCCAAATGGTATGTACCTAAAGCCGTCTGAGATAACCCGTAATGTTCCGTTTGATCCCGGGGGTCTGATCCAACAATGAAACTCGAGGACGAGTTTTTTCGAAGAGGGGGAGAATGATGGCGATCTAGACGAACCCGACCTGAGCCCGTCTGGAAGTCCAAGACCCGTCTCCATCGGGTTGAAGATTTTATCAATATTTTATTTTAAATAGTTTATTTACTATTTAATACTTTCCTTATTAGATGTTATCTTGTTTTCCAAGTTTTTATTTAACTATTTAAGAACTTTGTAATTCATTATTAGGGAGTTTTTGAAAGTTAATAATACGTATTATTTGGAGGCTATCCAAGTTCTTTCTAGAGCCGGTTCTTGGCATCTAGGTTTTCTTTGACATAGATCAAAGGTTTGCTATCCGCTACGCCATCAGAGCACATACCCTAAACAGCCGTTGTGCCAGTCCTGTTTATACATCTCTATTTTCAGTTAACGATTCCTGTGGCAATTATATGTTTGTCTTTCTTGTAATTTACCTGTAAAGTATCTAATATCAACAAATGCTTTTGTTTTCTGCTAGAAGACTCCCCTGGGAAATAACTGGAGTGATGCTGGCTGACACCACTGAATGGTACAAGAAGAAGGAACAGAGTCTAATATCTAAATTATGTCATCATAACGGAATTGTAAATTGGGTAGAACGTCAGCATCCAAAAAAGTAGGTCTCATTAGATGTAAATTTTGATTATCCAAAACATCATTAAGTTTTTCCCTTTTATAACGAGCTCTTATTTTGAAAAAAAAAAAAACTATTCAAAGTAGCTTCTAAAACAGAACTGGAGCTTTTTACAGCAAAATTACCCAAATACCCTTTCACGATAATCAGTTGTTCGAATTTATATGTCTGTTTATTACACTTTTCTACAGCACTTTTTTTTTACCAAACATTTCATTACAACTAAAAGCTCCATCTTGCATCCTGAGCTAATTTTGCCAAACATACCCTTAATATAAAATGACATCAGTTCAACTACTATGATAAGTGTTATCCGTTGCTTAAATTCCAGATTTGGGAATGTGTTGAAAGGGGAAATAGAACAAATTGCTCAAGAAACGGGTGTTTTAGTAGATCCAATATATACTTTGGCCGGATGGGAGTTAGCAAGTCAACAGGGAAGAAAGGGAGGGGGGGGGGGGGGGGGCAAAAGTGGTGATGCTTCACACCGGTGGTACGCTTGGCATGTTCGGCCTGGCTCAGCGATATAAGTCTTACTTTTAAAGTTCTGAAACAGGTATGCCACCCTATCAGTTATTTGCTTTTTGATGGTTGTGTGTCTTTATATATAATAAAAATGTCACATAGACTTATCTGAACATTTGCAGGTCTTAAAAATGCCTTTGCATAGTTGAAAGACAGTATGTTGATTTGGACCTAAACAGTTTTTATGGTTCTAGAGATATGAGTTCTGTAAGTTGCAGTATTTTCTTTTTATAATAAATTATTAGAGTAAATTGCTATTTTCATCCCTATGGTTTGCTTAGAATTGCCAATGGAGTCCAATAGTTTAAAACTTGTCAATTTCGTCCTTGTGGTTTGAAAAAATTGCCAATTCAATCCAAAATATTACTAAAAATTGCCAATTCAGTGCAAATAAATTGCTGGTTTTGGACTGAATTGACAATTTTTGCAAACCACAGGGACGAAATTGGAAATCTTTAAACTATTTGACTGAATTAGCAATTTTGAGCAAACCACAGGGACGAAAATGGCAATTTACTATTATGTATAATTAATTTTTTTTAGTGTTTTCGATCTCTTAAAAAAATTAGTCGTTATACATAGTCGTCGAGCGAAAATGAAACCAGAAGCGAATACACACACGGATTTGAAATTGGAACCAAATGATCATTGATTTGATTTCTTGTTACGAACTTGAATCGAAACCAAGTACAAAGAAAATTGATTACAACGAAAAACCCCAGATCTATCTATATATGTCAGCTAAGAGAAGACCCTAACGGTCAATAACAAACTCGCCCAATCATAATCATCGTAAGGAAATGACAATTTTAGTCCCCCCGGGTATCTAAGTGTAGATACCTTGCACTTCCACAAATTACACTTTTAGCACAAAACTTTTGTAAACATACAACCCGATCAAGAGTCGACTTGATATCCAACAACAGTTGTATATTTGCCTTAAAAATTTACGCACACCCAGGGCCGGCCCCGAAAACCCCCAAAACTTTTTGGGCCCTAGGCGAAATTAAAAACAAAATAGGCCCTTATAATAAAAAAACAAAATCGCATATATAAAAAGACAATAATCTAACAAGAAATTGTAATAACAATAAATAAAACGAATCTTTAAATACCTAACCGAATCATGGGGCTCTCTTAACATTTTTAGTAACAAACTTTTCTATTAACCCTTCATAATCAACATTCTCTAATATATCGTTCTCAATAAATAAATTGCTAATCCATTTAGTCTTTCTTGAGTCATTGTAGATCATAAATAGGACGTCAACAATTTCAATTTAAAAAACAACAAGAATTGATCTAGAATAGAAACAACAAGAATTGATTTAGATGCCAAATCACAAACATAAGAAGCCAAGATGGTGACTTTCACAAATATTTCAGTTTAGAAATTTTGACCCTAAATTACAATTTAGATGCATATAATCACAGCAGCGGCAACCAAACTTGGGTATAAACGAAAAAAAGTTTTGAGGGTTTATAAAATTAGTCCCTCAACATTAAAAAATGAAAAGACGGCAGACATTAAATTACAATGATAGTTTAGAAATTTTGACCCTAAATTACAATTTAGATGCATATAATCACAGCAGCGGCAACCAAATTTGGGTATAAATGAAAAAAAAAAGTTTTGAGGGTTTATAAAATTACTCCCTCAAAAATGAAAAAAAAAGTGCAGACTAATAAAAACGGAGTATGCGTGTTTCGAAACAGACACCTCTACCTCCTATTAGCGAACATGAACCAGTGGGCTGCGAAGGAATTTGTTTATACATTGCATAAATTAATGTTAAGTATACTAAATTTAAGAGATATATATATATCAAAAAAATTTAAAAATTCCGGGCCCTTCAAAATCTAGGCGGTTGCCTACCCCGCCTATGCCCGGGGCCGGCCCTGCGCACACCCTTCTTGCTAGTAAACAGCCGTTTCGTCGTAAATTAAAAGTGCCTTTTTAATTTAGTTGAGGAAAAAACTTTAGAATTGGATTAAGTACCGCATCTTTTTCGATATAAATTATTTTTGCATATTCCGTTGATATAAATAAAACTGTAGATACGTGATATATCCCATGTAATATTTGTTACCATCGATAGATTTCTGTTTTGAGATCAACTTTCCTTATTAGTATTTGTTCCATTTATGATGAACAATCATCTACTAAATTGAATCTTATATCTAGGTGGGTTTTCTTTAATTTCAACTAGTTTTCTTTTAGGGATCAATTTGCAGGTTTTATTCACATAAACACAATATAAACGACATCTAAAATAAATGAAGGAGATGAAACTGCTAATAAGAAACTAATAAAAAGCCATGCATGCATATGTATTAAATTAAAATATATAATAATTGAACAACAATACCATACTAATTAGAAGCATAACTAAAATAAGCATCCGGCCGTCAATCTAAAAATTAATCACCATAATATAAAATTAACCAACTAATTAATTCCACATAATATCAACAATGTTGCAATTAAGCATTCTTAATATTCTTCTACGTTATCTTTTCAACTTCATTCTTCTCCTCCCTTTTCTTTCTTTTTTTCTTCAATTTGTCTTCTCTTTTCTTCTTCAATTTCCCACTTCTTTTTCTTCCTGATAGAGTGATAGTCAAAACACCATGTGTTCGGTTCCCTTCTTTCGAATCTCCCCACGGGAACTCGATGAGCTCCTCACACACCATCTCGTTTTTTGTCATGATTTCATTGAAGTCCCAAGTGTTTTGAAGATCCTTTTTCCTGTCAAACATATGCACATGACCTCCTTCTGCTATCAAGTCTTTCGAGGATTTTAGGAAATCACAAAAACCATTCTCACCCCACCTACCTGGCATGTAATAAACTATCTTGCTGAATGGAGCTAAATTCAAGAGCTCCTTCTTTGTGTTAATATCTTTGGGTTCAATCTTAGTAAAAACCTGCCCTTTGGCTAAACTCTCCTTGTTTTTATTTGCATCCCTTGTATTAACCCTGTTGCTTCCTGATGAAGACAAAGATAATTAGCAAGCAAAAAAAACGATAACAAGTTTACAAAAGACAAACTAAACTATACCATACCGGGTTTCTCCAGTGCCGCAACCCAAAGATTTTCTGCACCACCGATAACGCTAGCCATTTTTTCTGAAAAAGAAAGGTTGTCTTCACCAACTATGAGGATTTTCTCCTTCTTCGAGTAGACCTGTGTTGTTTCGAGGTCTTTGGTGCTTTGTAGTTGAATGTGAGTCTTGTAACGTTGTGGTTTCGAGCAAAAATGTCGACTTGATCTTTGAAAATATCGAAGGGAAGAAGAAGAAGAACCCATTGTTAAATAGAGATAGATGAATGAATAATCCATTATACGTTTGATAATCTCATATATATAACAAACTCGTTCCTATTTCTTGAACGTGAAGACCAAACTTGAGTTTTTCGTATCTTTTTTCTGTGCTTATTTTTGGAAAGGAAATCACTGCAATTATTATTATCATATCAATAAGTCGGTGATATTATTTTGCTTCAATTTCATCTTTAATTAATCTTGTTTGTTAAATGTTAAATACTCACCTCGGATTTAATTTATGTACCCAAGTAAATATTAAATATTATATAAATAAATTATAGTCCATATAAATGATCATGCAATAAGATTAGATATTATCTATATTACTTCATATCTATAAGACTATAAACTAAGTCACTGCTACCAAAGTGGGCATTTACGATCGAACTCATACGGGGGGTCGTAAAATTATTCCGGTCACAATACGCTTGTAAGATTATGACCGTCAATATCTTGTCGTAAAAATTACAACAACCTTTGGACAGTCGCAAATAAATGACAAAACAACAATATTGAAAAAAAATACATTGAAAATAAAAGTAAATTTCAGTTGCGACCAACCGGTCGTAGAATTTACAACCGACTTTTTTGGGTCGTAAAATAAATTTATTTACAAGTTATTATTTAGTTTATTTGTATATGTTATTATCATTATTATTTATTTGTATCTATTATTAGCATTTTTGTGTGTCATCGTTGTGGTGTCACTGTCACAAAAACAAAAAATAAAAAATTAAACATAGCATACACTTTAAGAAAATGTGTGTCATCTTTATCCTCGTCGCCTTATATCTCCCATTTCTTTCTCACAAAATTAGGGCTAAAATTAAGTCATTGTGGCCTCCATTAATTCCGTCTCTTCTCTTTCACAATCTTCAAGCTATTCGCCCTCCTAATCTCCTAATCGATACTCCAACAAGCGATTTGATTGTGTGTTTCCACGAATGAATCAGGATGCCGATCCCTTGCGTTCAATACTTTATGTCATTCGTTTCGTTTTAAGCACTAGAAGAGCTGTCCGTCGTCTATCCTCTTAGACTGTCTGAACCCTACACAGTATAATCCGTAGGTTTTTCAGCTCTATGGTGGTTCTCGTGTGATTTCAGACCAGTTTGCACCATGCCATCGTTACCAATGAACCCACCCAAAATATTTGGTTTATGATTTATGAATGTTAAGCTTTAACCCATAACTTATATCAAAACAATTCCAAACACCAATAATGTTAGACAAAATTCCCCTCGAATCAACACCCCACTCCACCAATATTAAACTCGTCACTTTTAGCTACTCATTTCTAACGGCATAATTCATTAACTATTTTTCAAATAATCGTTCTCAGCCTCACATTCTTCATCCTCTTCATTGAGAACGAGATTTATGGATCATATTCAGTTTAGCGTATGCGTAAAAAAAAATCAATCTGTCAGCTCAATAACCTTTGACTTGTATATATATATATATATATATATATATATATATATATATATTTTAATAATCACCTGTTTTTGTTTTTTAAGGCTCTTAGTCTAACTCTTAAAACTGCCATGACCTCTCAAAGAAGGATAACCTATTGGGATCGGCTTGTCATCCACAAAGGATATATCTTCATTCATTTTTTGGGCTTTTTTTTTAAATATATGTTGTAAAAATCATTTGAAGTGAATTTGATGGTGTGTTCTACAACCAACTTTAAAAATGAACACTTTAATTTTTATGCAAATTATATCTTATAACTCGGTGTGCAATTCTATTTATTAGTCATACAAAAAAAGGTGCGACTGTGACAATGTAGAAACGGTTAATGGGGGAATGACGACGGGAGAGGAGATGTAGCAGTGGGAGCGAGTGTCGGAGAAGCGGTTGGTGAGGTGGTAAGCGACAGACAAAGAGTAGATCTTCTGGCAACCATAGCGAAGAGCAACACGATAACGAAGGTTGAAGAGACCATATTGTCACGCTGTCGAAGTAACATAACAAGAGTGGGTGATATTATTTTGTTAATTTTCCTTCAATTTTATAATTAATTAGTGTTTTTCAACTCCTTTAGTAATTGGATGATTTAATTTATGTACACCAAATTAAATAATATGTTAATAAAATTATAATCTATAACTGATCATTTGCATCATTGCATGAGATTAGAAATCATAATATTAATTAACATTAGCTTCGGAGACTGTTAAATTTCTAAATAGGATTTAACATGTCATGCATAGTAATTCATTGTCTTCCAAGGCTCAAAACTCTCTCTTCAGTAGAATTGGTTTTGCTATCCAAAAGGGGGTCGTGATAGCTTGTTGTCCGTTTACCCGCCACTTCGTTGTAGTTATTTATAAGTCTTAATCTCCAAGAATTCTAATATTAATATTTATAAACTAAGGTTGTGTTTGGTGCAGTAGCTGATAAGTTAACTGATAAAAAAATAACGTTTGGTAAAAACTAGCTGATAAACTAGCTGATAAATATTAAATGTCATAAAAGTACATGTCATAAATGTAAATAAATATATTTATTTATAAGTTAGGGAATGAGCCTATCCCATTTCGTACCGAATTTTAAGGACCTAGCGAATTACGTACCGGTACCACGTTTTCGTGCCGAAGCGTACTGCATGTGACTATGGTTTGTATATTGTATTCTTTTATTTGATTTGATGAATGCTTTTGTGAATCCAGATCCAAAATGAAAGAGGATATGCGCTGCTGTGTCTCTCATCCCGAGGCAATTAGCAAAGTTGCTAAGGTGAACGGTTAAGCTTCTGAAGTAATGGGAGTTATGATGGAGGTGAAGGCAAACAATTAGGCTCTAGGTGAAGGCTCATGTGTTGTGAAGTCAAGGAAGCATATTGCACGCTGGATATAACCGTATAACAATATATGCGTCTAGCGGTAACACGCTAATCGTAAAACTTATACTCTACAGTATGGTGTTGAGGAATGCAGTAAATATGTTTTGTATACAAAGAGATAGTTGTTGCTAAGTAGTGCAATTTCACTTACTCTATATTTTTGTTAGATATGGAATAAAATAAAAACCATTGACGAACAAAATAACCATGATACATGTAGCTTATAGTAATATATATTTGTTATATATTCGTTATTAATTTTGTGTGCAGTGTAGACAAGCTAGTTATTATCAATTATATCATACTAACGAAGCATATGTTTTTTCCTAAATCAAATAAATTTTTTTATTATTTTTATAATTTTATTATCATTTATTGTTTACTTTTACCCAACCTATATATAATCCCGTGCCCTACTGCCCTCTAACAAATCATTCGTGCCCTGTTCTCATTGAACTTTTCTTTATCAGTAAATGACGAAGAAGTCAATCACCCACAAATAGAAGGGCCAAACAGCTCATGATGCAAAAGAATGAGGATACAATCTATCTATCCATGTTTCTAAAATTCGGACAACATCTAAATTTCTCCGTTTCTAGGGCACGCAACGCAATGAAGGTTATCTTTCAAAGAAACCCCCCAATTTCATCCGTCAGACATGAATTTCACTCAGCCTGCACTTCAATCACTCCTCAGGTCCGTTCGCAGCGATTTATTTCGAATATGCATGAAATTTCTACCGAAAACGGCAATTTTTTCATCGGAGAATCATGTTGTTATTGTTGCACAAATCTGCTTTTCGTTAGTTACATCAGCTTCGGTTGATTTAGTTTTGGTTGTCGAATCTGAACAGTTTTCATAATTCTCTATCCATAAATCTGAAAGTTAACGCTGGTTTCCAGGTTATCTGTAGTTCCAATTTGAGCAGTGAAGAGATTATGCTGAAAATTTTGAATAGGAGGTGGACATTGATGAATCCAGATACGAAAATCCACCAAATAAAGGTTTCTAGTTTACAAACTCAACAGAATTTCGGATCACTTGGGAAAAAAATTACATATTCTAACAATCCACATCCTTCTCTGGGTGAGAATATAAGAAAATGGCATGAATCATCGTTTTATATTGTTCGTGATGATTTGTTACATCCACTAGTGAACGGTAACAAGGCGAGAAAGCTTGATGCATTAATTCCACTTGTTGAAGATCATTTAGGGACTGATGTGGTGAGGATGAGATACCCTTCTTTATTTCCTTTAATTTAAAAGCATTTTAATTATTAAGATTTGAAGGCCATGAGGGACTGGGCAAGTGGTTATCAATTGCTATTTTGCTCACATTACTGCATACATTGATTTCATCTAATTCTGTAATATGAAAACTTCATATTAGGAATGATTTCTTGAGGTTCCAATCCAACTACGCCGTTTTTATAGGTCACATGTGGAGGTTGCCAAAGTGCGCATGCTGCAGCTGTTGGTATGTTGCATATATCACTTGAAGCTATTTAATTTAGGGGGGGCGGGGTGGGTATTGGATGTGCCTTTTGAAAGTGGTTATGTGACACCGAAGTATCTGAATCAGATAACCAGCTACACTAAGTAGGGTTGTGGAAAACAGTGTTGGATGTTGTTTGAAGTGTAAGAATCAGATAATCAAATTTCTCAAGTGCCTTAAAATATTCGATGAAGACAAAATGACTGAAAATGACATTTTGTTAAAAATTACTTAGTCTGTGAAATGGAAACAAAAGTCTCTTGATGTAGGTCACAAACTGAATATCCAAACTTGATCCAAATAGTCATATAATCTGAAGCTGGTTTTGTTAATCTAAACATAAAAAAGTCTCTACTAATATCATTTCTTAAATGCAAATCCACACCCCCCTAAACATGCTCATCAACTCTTTTACCGGGCATTGCCCTTTACCATATTCATCAATTCTGATTTTGGACTTATTTAAACTTCTGTTTGATTACAAGCCAGTTTTTCATATTCAGTTTGTGTGTTTGTCAGCTGTTTCTTGTGCAGAAAGGGGTCTTAAGGCACATCTGCTTCTACGTGGAGAACAGCCTCAAATTCTAACAGGATATAACTTAATTTCCATGTTATATGGAAATGTCACTTATGTTCCAAGATCTATATATGCCAACAGGGAAGAATTGCTATCCTCACATGCCAATTCAATAGGCGGGAGTGTAGTATCCCTTGATCACTTACTCAAGGCTTCCTCAAATCACAACTCTATGAAGTCAAAGTTTATAGATATAGAAAAGGAATGGTCTTCAAACTCGAAAAAGACAATAATTATTAATGAAGGTGCTGGAGATGCCATTGCATTGCCAGGTAAGCTTCAAGTTCACTTTAGTGTGCCAATCTGGAAGCTAAAGATTCACTTATGAATACGAGGAATGGATTGGGTTGGGTCATGTTTTTATGACTTTTATCTCAAATGAGTCATATAAAAGATCTAGCTAAAAAGGGAACGGGTCAAACGGGTTGAAAGCAGTCAACAATCAATTTTCAGTGCATTTAACCTTCTAACTCATACTGTCCACAGATTAATATTATTAAAATTATAGGTTTTTTCTTGCGTAAAATACTGATTGAACTTTCACTTTTGTCCTTGTACATTTTATAGTACATCTAAGTCTTTGAAAGATGTTTTTTTGTCTCTTTTTGGTCACTAATTTATCTATGACCTAAATGGGACAAAAACTTATACAACGAGCTGTCAAGTTCTTATAATGACCATATCTTAGTGACTCAGTTGTACAAAAAGAGTTCAATGACCAAAACAGGACTAGAGTGAAATTATGTTGATGTTTTTATAAGTGAACCCGGTTTAGTAATACTTCTTTTTGTAAATATGTTTATCTCATTAAATTATTTAAGAAAATGGCTTGATTTTTCTTTATAGGTTTTCACTGACTATATTCTTCGTTGTAGGATTGATTCGCCTTGTACAATACTTGTCACAAGATCATATACTTGGAAAAGACCAGGCTCTGAAAATTATTGTAGATGCTGGTACTGGCACAACTGCTGTTGGTTTAGGAATTGGGGCCTTATGTTTGGGGTATGTGCTCACTGCTCATCATTTGAAATAGTTATAGTTCACTGTAATCTTGGGCTTTTTTTAGGTTAGTTCCCAATTGGTAGTTTGGTACGAATACATCATTCTCCGATTTAGTTTGTACTATAGCTTAAGTCATTTTGCCAAACTTATTCATCTCAATTTTCAGTTAACATTTTTATGGAAAGAAGTTGGCATGACATGATTATATGCTTGTCTTTCTTGTAATTTACCTGTTTATCTATTGTAAAGTATCGAATATCAATAAATGCTTCTGTTTTCTGCTAGACTCCCCTGGGAAGTAACTGCGGTGATGCTGGCTGACACCATTGAAGGGTACAAGAAGAAGGAACAGAGTCTAATATCTGAATTATGTCGATGTTTTGACTTGCCTATGATGCATACCGGAATTGTTAATTGGGTAGAACGTCAGCATCCAAGAAAGTAGGTCTCCTTAGATGTGAACTTTGATTATCCAAAACATCATTAAATTTTTTACTTTTATAGTAAGCTCTTATTTTAGTTTTTATTTTGGAAAAATAAGCTACTCAAAGTAGCTTTTAAAAACAAATCTGGAGCTTTTTACAGCAAAATTACCCAAATCCCATTTCACAATAATCAGTTGTTCCACAAATATTTATGTGTCCTTTTATTACACTTTTCTACAATAATTTTTTACCAAACACTTCCTTACTGCTAACTCCATCTTGCAGCCCAAGCTAATTTTGCCAAACATACCCTTAATATGATATGACATCAGTTCCAGTACTATGATAAGTTTAACATGAAATTCTTATGCTAAATGTGATTATCTAAAACATCATTAGATCCTAAGCGATTATCTAAAAAAGAGGTGTTTGAGCCGGTGGTCTTAAAGGAAGCAACCTCTCTATCTCCTGGGACAGAGGAAAGGTTTGCCCTCATCCCACCTGACAGTTTTTATCTATTGTTTAAATTCCAGATTTGGGAATGTGTTGAAAGGGGAAATAGAAGCATGCCAACAAATTGCTCAAGAAACCGGCGTTTTAGTGGATCCAATATATACTTTGGCTGGATGGGAGTTAGCAAGTCAACTTAGTCAACAGGAAAGAAAAGGGGGTGCAAAAGTGGTGATGCTTCACACCGGTGGTACACTTGGCATGTTCGGCTTGGCTCAAAGATACAAGTCTTACTTTTAAAGTCATGTATTTGAAACAGGTATGTCACCTATCAATTATTTTCTTTTTGATGGACACTTATATATAAGTGGTTGTGTCTCTTTATATAGTAGATTAATTTATCTTCTAACTGTTGATGCAATAGTTTCTAGAGGTGGCAAAATGAGCGGTTTGGGTAATTGGTCAAAACATGTAATTTTTTAGTATGGGTCAAACTTGCCTTGAAGGTTGGGTTGTCATGCATATATTTTTTGTCCATTTCTTAAAACTTTTGGAGTAAATTACATGAATGGTTTCCGTGAGATGTCCATATTGCAAGTTTGGACATTTCTTTTCAAAGTTACGTGTATGGTCCCCTGTTTTCATCCATGAGTACCGTATTTTGGTTTTTTCAGAAGTTGCCATTACAAATTCTGTTAAATGCATATAAAATGGCAATATTAATGTGTATGTGAGTCGCAGAGGGGTGACCCCGAGTTTTTTTTTAGGTGGGGGGGGGGGGGGGGCTGTGAATGTCATTTTCTTTCTTTTTTTCTAAGTAAAGGTTAAAACTGTTGTTTTACATTGATTATTTGGTTTTTAACGTATGTTAACCAAACATGTTACTCATCGGTGAACTTTGTTTATGAAAAATAAAGGACCAAACTTGCAATATGGACAGACAGACCATTCAAATAATTTACTCATAGTTTTATAGAAAGTTAACATGTTTAAATGTGGTGGCCCATGGTTGCAAAAGTCTCTAGGCGCTCCCAAGTCGTTCGACCGGGGAGTTGCGAGTACTCGCCCAAGTCGGGGGAGTACTAGGCATATGAGGGAGTACTCGGGGAGTACTAGGCATGTGTAAATGAAACAGGCCATAAACTGTATCCTATGATCCATGAATGAAGCTAGAAAGGTGTAATAAAAGGACACATAAAAATTTGTCGAACAACTGATTATTGTGAAAGGGGATTTGGGGCATTTTGCTGTAATGTATCGAAATTGGCAGCAAAGTCTTGACCTTGGATCAAAGTATCAAAGATGGATAACCATTGCCTATTTGGTGCAAAATTTTAAGTACTTTAACGTGTGTATTTCATACTAACCTTTTTGTTTGGTTGAATATGATATTGTGCAAGTTTTTAGTGTATATGTGATATTACCCGCAAGGCTGCAAATGCCTTAGGACAACCTAAGATTGTCATAGTTCTTATCGTATTCAATCATTTGATAGTTTGTGTCTCGATATCTGGTAGGATTGAGCTTCGTGGCTTTCCTCATTGTTCGCAAGGTCAAGTCACAAGGGAACAATATCTGGAATATGAACCGCACATGGTTAAAAGTTAAAACAGAGACTTAAAGGTGATGAAACACAGACGGGTCGAACAGGTCAGCATGTGTCAAACACAGGTTGTCGATAGCGGATAGAAATCGGCAGCAAAGTCTTGAACTTGGATCAAAGTATCAAAGAAGGATAACCATTGCCTGTTTATACTTTTTTATATTTTATTTAATGTTTTTAAATTAGTTATGTATGGTATTCTGTATTCTGGTTGGCCCATAATTCATTGTTTAAAATCAGCTATAATACTTACAAGTGTAACACTGAATAATATTTGTGTTATTTGCGATGTTTAATCATGTTGTTTGTTGTTATTAAATTAAAAAGCGTTATTTGGTAGAACCAAACACACCATGTATAGTGTATATATGAGCTACAAACAAAATGAAAGAGATTAACATCGGTTCTTGTAAGGTGTCAAATAAACTACAACCGACGGATGCGATTGTTGGAAGATCTTAACAATGATGAGAAAGTTGTTTCAGGATCTAGGATCTGCTATTTAATATGAACGAAAGTATGAAATGACGTTTAGTAAGTTAACAATTTGGGACTATGTGAACGAGATGTGATATGTAATTTTAACAAATGTATGACAAAACGTGTTTTTATTGTTTATATTAATAACAAACCTTTAAATTTACTTTTAGCTAGAACCGAATTTGAAATCTAACCGATTCCATCCAATACTAACCGATTCTTCTTCCAAATCCACCAAACCGGTGTACCTGTGGACCCTAGAAACAGTTGGAGTTGTGCGTTTTTTACACCACAAGCCCAAACTAAAGTTTTTAGAACCTTCGGCCCAAACAGTTAAACTTATTGGTGCGCCTATAAATCCCAGATCTTACAGAAACCCTAGACATCATGGTTTCTTCAGTATTCTCCGGCGCCTCTCCGATGTGCATCAATGGCGAAAACAGTGACTTCAATCTGTACCGGATTCTCTCTGTTTTTTTTTTCTGGTAACATTTATCACTTATACTTGTGGTATATTCGTTCGCGATTCTGAAACATCCTCATTAGTTCTGTGATCGATTCCATTGCGAATTGAATTTATATTATTTTGTTTTTTTTTTATCAATTTGTTGCTTCATAATGGTGAACTCTCTCAAAATTGAATGAGAGAAATTCAAGTTTCCGGAGCATAGATTAACCATTTTGATCGCCAGTATTAAACAGCTCGATGTGTATACAATCGCATCGACGTTACCTGTCTCCTGGCAAATCTGTTCATACTCAATTATTAAACTTAATCATTATACCATCTTTCAACATTTAGAATTTTAGGTTTTTGTGTTGATTTTGCATCGAAATACTGATTACCATCACTCTGATTGTAAATAGGTGAATGTGTATGAGCCGATGCAATATTTACTTCTCCGTTTTTGAATTTTCAGTTTTTGAAGCTTTTGCTCTTATCAATGAGCTATATTCGTTTCAGATCCGGAGAACATTATTCATTTGTTGATCAAATCTGAATCAATTCAGTCTTCTTATGATTTTGTTAGAATGTTTAGTTAAGTTTTAAGAATTTTTTGTGTAGAGTTAAGATTCAGAGATTGGAAGTGATGATTATTTCCCCAGATGATCGAAGTTGATTATACTGAGCGCAATTATATAATTCTCTTTATCAAAGAGAATTCAAGCCAGAAATCTGATCCTGTCTCTTATTCTGTAATTAAAAAAAATTCTAATTAGTGTCCAGCACTGTTTTAATTTTTTAAATTTTCTGCACAAGTAGTTTTCTTCTTTATATTTAATAAAATATTTCATTTTACAATTATCAGCTTTGGACAATTTGCTGTAAGTTAGATAACGGCCGGTGTTTTATTGGTAAAAGATTACTCCTTTGGAGTATTCCAAGTTTAACCTTAAGTAGGTGTGGTATATGAGTTTGACAAATTTAGTAGGTGTAGTTTTGAGGTATCATCAGCTCGTTAACTAGCTTTTTCTAACACCTGTTGATAAAGTGGTCTTCATATTTTCATGTATAGTCGATTGGCAACAAATCTTGTTAATATGTATATTTTTAAAAATAAAGTTGTAATCGTCAAAGTGTGACATTCATTTGAAAATGTTTATTCTTTACGTTGTGTTCCCGAGTTTACTTAAAGAGGGAAAAGAAGAGAAGAGAAAGGAAAGGAAAGGAAGAGTAAGGAAAAGAAAAGAAAGGAAGAGAAGGAGAGTGATTACTTTCCTTCCAAATCCTTCCGATTTGAAAGGAAAGAAAAACAATAGAAAATGAACTAACTTTCCCTCCCTTTCCTCCCTTTCTCTCCTTTAATGAAACTCGGGAACACAACTTTTTTTTGTTTTCTTCCCTTTCCCTCCTTAAGTGAAACTCGGAAACACAAATTTTTTAAAACTTACTTCCCTTTCCTTTCCTTTACCTCGTTAAATGAACTCGGGAACACAGTGTTAACACGGGACGCAAAAAAATGTTTAAACACAGTAACATGTTTGACTTGATCCAAACCGCTTTTGACCCAAAACCAATCTTGTGCACCTCTTAAGCTATCAATATGTGTAGAAAACAAGTCTATTTCAAATAATTGATGGTTCAGGATTCATGGTACGCAAAATGTATAACCTTATAGCAGAGTTAGTTGCTGTACAAGTTAGTCAAAAGATTGAACAGATCCTAACCGACCCATTTACATGAATTTGTTACTAAACCAGTTCAAGAAGCTATTAAACCTCATATCACATCACATGACTACAGTAAAGCATCAAAGGGGTCACAAGATATTTAAATCTTCATTCATGCATTGAGAATTGAGAGGCTAATAAATGATAAATCAATATAAAAAATTCTAACACAGGTATTTGAAGCAAAATTTAGATAAGAAAGTAGTAAATAAGATGTTAAAGAGTAAACCACAAAAACACCGTTCATGATTCTAAGCTGAAACATATGATAATGTCCCAACTCTCAGACTGCTAGTAGTAGTGCTACCATGCCTTCTTTGCCTTGAAAATTAAAGCACTAAAAGTTACTCTTTTTCTAGTTCATACATAACACACTATCTTATCAATCTATTGTACAAAAATTGTCCGCAATTTTAAAGTAATCAAAACTCGACTGTGGCATGTGTGTCTTTATTCTTTTCATAAGACCAAGATATTGTAACCTTAGGCAACTCAGGGCGACTGATTCCACATCTTCCCAAGAAAACTTGTAACATGAGAACACAAATCTCGTCAGTGGTGTATGACCAGTAGCGGTTATTCTTTTCATAAGACCTGTAGCGGTTATGCTTTCACAACCCGTCAAATAAATCTTTTGTAGTTTTAAACACTTCTTACCCATAGCGAGCAATGATATCTCAATGTTTGGGAGTTGGGTTAATATGGCAACCATTTGTTTCAAGTGGATTACACCATTATCACTAATCCTGTCACATTCAGTCAACTTAAGGCTATCGAAACAGTTCTTCGAATTCCCACTTGCCAAATACTCCAAACCCAAGTCAGTAATCATATAACACCCCCCTCAAGTTCAAATCAAGAATACCTGATTCTCCTATTGCTTTGAGTTCACGCCACACAATCGCATCCTTTAAGATCCAATTCTATCAGATTCTTACATGATCCTCCCGTTGTGATTCTTTTTCAGGGACGGAAAAGGTTTAAGTGTGGAGTTACTTGATACGTAGCATCTTATATACATATTTTAATAACTAAATCCCACATTTAAATAGCTTTTTAACTTAAGAAATTAGAATAATTTGTGCTTAAGTGCTTTATTTGTAAAAAATTAAGGTTTTTGATTAATATTTGATCAATATCTAAACTTCACATTTAATTTGGATTCTAATTAAAAAATATTAAATTTAGTTATCTATTGTCTTATTTGTAACTTTTAGGTTGTTCGGTACGTTCGTAATGAATTTAGAAGAAATTCTACGAAAACGGAAGTGAAAACGGAGTTCGAACGAGAAAGTTATTAAAGAAAGAAAAAAATAATAATAAATCAGCAGCCAACACTCAAGAGCACCGGTCCAGTCCCATGAGCTTTGTTTTGTGAATCACCGGCCCAATTGAACGAATCAAGAATCGCAGTAGCAGCCCAACAGCTTTTGATTTGGGCGGTGTGCATATTCTCGGTAGGGACAAAGATTTAAATGAAAAAGCAGCCCCTACATTTGAGGAGCCGCCACTCTTTCGTTATTTTGGAGGCACAACCATTTTACTTTTTTTTTTTTTCTTTCAAACAGCAATTTCATTAAACGAAGGGGAAAAAACGGCAGAGCAAGACACTCCAGCCGGCCCCGCAATCAACAACAAAAACAATTACATTAAAAAGAGAACCTACTCCACTCCTCCTTACTATAAGATCGATTCTTCGCCCTACAATTAACCCAAAACAGACTCACCGCTTTAATTTCCGCAAGCATTCCTTGAATTGACGGGGACCTCCTTTTAAACACCAAATCATTCCGGGTATTCCACAAGACCCATATAGCAGCCCGGACCACCACATCGCGCATAAGTTGAAAGTTTTTCTCGATCCCTTTACTTGGGACATCCACCTTTTAGCAAGTTGTGGAGTGACGCCGGGAGAGGCTGTGATATGGAACCCGTTTGTTCCGGAGAAGATCAATATTCTTTTTTGGAGAGTCATGGCCAAAAGAATTGCAACAAAGGTGGAGCTTGCTAAAAGGGGTGTGGATACGGGTTCTCTGCTATGTCCTTTATGCAAGGAATTACATGGAGCTTGCACAACCATTTTACTCTAGCAGCCTTCTCTCCATTTTTACTTGACAAAAAAACTAAAAAAAAAAATCTTTAGTAATGATTTGGGGTTGTTTTAGTAAGTATCCCTGTGAGATATATTTGTCCGAATCGTTTCACATGCTAGAGGCTTAGCTTTGCGATGTTAGGTAGGTTAGAATTGCTATGACCGTAGATTTCGACCCTGCTTATTCACGCTTGGTGGTTTCTAGGTCATAAGTGTTTAGAATCACCATCATTGCATGTTTTAGGTGCTGTTTAGAGAGACCTCTCTGGTGGTTGGCTTTTGCATGTAGGTTTAGTTATCTTTGACCAAAGTTGCTATTATTGTCGAGCATTTTACGCATTTAGACTATTTGCGGTTCGTTTATGATTGCTAAAGTATTTGGGATGTGTCTATAGTCCTAGGTATTTTGGTTTTCCATTTAGATGATAATGTTTATGGTATTAGTGAGGGTCTTAGTAAGTCTAGAGGAGTTGAGTTTCGGTGATGTTTCCCTTCCTCTGATTTTCATATCGTGTTTTATCGTGTTGTATGATAGTTTTCTGTCTACTTAGTTAATTGCTTTAGTTTCCATAGTTAGTTTACTACAACATTTTTCATCGGTTAGATATTAGCGAAGATTCAGTATCGGAAGATTGCACACGCGTCCACGGATCAATATACGATCTCTTGCCAATACTATATTGCATACGCTGGGTATACTTGCCCTAGTGTGTAGTCTGGTCTCTTAGTTAGATACATTTTAAATTTGACTCATTTATATAGACACAAATCTACATGTCATTCTTGAGAGGAAATTCGCCTCTAGGGAAGCCCACGACGGCTGGAAAAAGTCCGTAAGTAGTAACCGTAGGAGCTCTAAACATCATCAGAAATGGAACATCAACTGTGATTCGATGCTCTGTCCGTTTTGCGAGAAAGTCCAGAAAACAAAGGAACATCTCTTCGGGTCGTGTTTGGTTGTGACCGCTATATGAAACATGGTTAGTACGTGGTGCATTTCACCTTAGCCAATTAGGCTCATTAGTGAAGAGCACAAATTTAAATGGATTCCTCGTCACTTTCTTTTAATTGCTTCTCACGTGATCCATCATAAGCAGTACCATTTAATTTCCATGTATTCCTTCAATTTTGCTCCATTTAGTATTTGCTGTACACGAAAGACAGCATGACAAGATTAGTATTCTTTTAACATAAAATTATAATTGCTAAACAGATATAAAACCAAACTAAACATATTTATTTTAAAGCATAATATTCAAAATCACACCCTTGCTCCTTGCTCCATCCTTTGTTTTTTGGAAAGGTTGTTAATTTTCTGGAAAGGTGCTCCATCCTTCTAGATCTAACATTTAGTTTAGGCCATTAATGTTACATTTAATTTTTTAAAAAGTGTCCAACGAGGGTATTGAATAACAAGTACATCACCACCATCGCAATAATGTTTGGATCATTACCAATCACTTTAATGATCACACTTCATTTATTGCATGTTATACATTTGGTACATTTAATACTTTTATAAATAATTTAAAACATCTCCAACGAGGGTATTGAATAACAGGTACATCACCACCATCGCAATAACGTTTGGATCATTACCAATCACTTTAATGAACACACTTTTGTTTTTAACAGCACTTTCTTTCTTTTTTTTTTCAAAAAAAAAAAAAACAAATAACAAAAAAGACAATTACATCTTAAACTCATGACACAAATCCTTATCCATATAATTTAATTAAAAAAATCTCTATTTAAAAGATTTTATATGTGATTTTCTAAAATCCTACACATGTCATTCACCAATAAAATAATATTTATCTATTCCATTTTCTAAAATATTTTCTCTCTACCATCACTTCCACTTAAAAATAATATCAACTAATATAAACAGGTTGAATAGTACAAATTAAATTTGGGAGTGAGTTTCTTCCTCCAAGTAGGGTTGTTCAGTTTTCTAAATGGATTCGAAAAATTCAAAATTCGACTCGATTCGATTTGAAAAACATTGGCTCGAAATTTGGTTCGAAATTTCTAATTCAAATTCGATTCGATTCCATGTCTGATATCGAATTTCGAATCGAATTATAATTTGAATCTCAAATTCGTATTCGATTCGAAATTATTCAAATTCTAAATTGATTCGAAATTCGAATTAGACATATTCATATATTCATACACATATATATACACTATGTACATTTAATTTGTATATAAACAAATATAAATAATTATACAAATATATTTAATTAGTTTTCACAAACGATTTCTCATTTACACCTATTTAAAATCTTTAAAAATTTAGCTTTTAAAATATTTTAATTTGAAAACACGTATTATCTATTCCACGGCTAGAAATTTGACATTATGTGAATTCACCCAATCATCATCATTTTCCAAATGAAGTAATGATATTATGTTCGGTAACTATTTTTTTTTTGTCTAGATGTATAATTAATTTATAAATCTTGTGTTTTTTGGTGATGCTTAAGTTGATTTTTGAATGAGAAGTTATATTTCATGATAATTACCGAACAAAATTGCTTTAGATGTGGATGTTTTGAACGTTAACTAAATTTTATCTAATATGAACGTTCTCATTTTGAATGCTAAACTATGACTTTTTGTTTTATTTTTACTAAAAAAACTCTGAATTTATTCGAATCTGATTCCATTCGATTCGGATCGATTCGAATAATCTCATTCGAATTCGATTCGATTCGCATTCAATTTTCGAATTAGAATCGAATTCGAATCCAGGTTATAAAAATTGAAATTCGAATAATTCGATTCGATTAATTCGAGTATTCAAAATTTAATTCGTTGAACACCACTACCTCCAAGTATGTGAGGATGGGGTATGAGGATTTAGAACTAGATGGAGTGATCTTTAAATGATTTTATGTGTTTTCCTTTAGAATTTAGAAATGTGGTGTAGAATGTAAATGAGACATGAACGCTTCTACTTGCTTCCTTTAAAATGACTTTGGAAAGTAATTTATGGTGTAAAGGCTCATAATTCTAAACTTTTTTCGTTTAAATTAAAGAAGAATCACATTTCAAATAATCTATAGAATGAATCGATCGATTGCTGAATGTTAAACTAGATCCATGACTGTTTTTATCACTTTATAATACGTCACATACGACAAGGGCTAACTATAATATCTTAGTATATAATAAGTTATCACCGGTTTATTTTACTAGTTATGGCCTTGTATCTTGATCATTGTATCAGGATTGGCCATGTATAAAATTATAACAGTTAAAATTCTTATAAACACATTGTTTCATGGTGTTATAATATATTAATTTGATGTTAGAGAAGTAGATTTTTTTTTACAAGAATTCAGTAACATGAATAAATCATCGCACATGTATATTAAGTAGCATACGTACAATTTTTTTAGTATCTTTACAAGAATTCAGTAACATGAATAAATCGTCATCGTGCATATATATATATGTTTTGACCATAAATTCACAAACCAAAAACATAAATTATAAACGTATATTCAAAGCATTAAATCCACCATAAAGATATCAACGAATGCAAAATCATAAATAATAAAACAAAATATAATACTAAACATCAACTCCGGTTACAACTATATTGCACTTGGAATAATTTTTTCATTTTCTTGATATTTAATCAAAGATGCTTACTTCTTCTTAGGTTAATAGTAATATCTCCATCAAGACACCAAGGCACCAAACTTTTTTTTTATCACGTCATCATTTAAAACTCTTCACACTTTACCTAATAATACCCACCCCAAACCACCAAACACTTTTTTAATATTAATTTATTAAAAAAAATTAGAGAGAGAGAGAGTGGTTAGAAGAGAGAGATAGAGAGGGAGTGATAATGGTGGTTCTTGGTGGAATTTCACCGAGGAAGGTCACCAAGCTCGGCACCGAAAAGAGGATTATGATGTTCCCGAGAGCACCAAGATCCAACTCAACAGTCCCAAGCTTCCTCGGTGCTCCCATTACTTTCACTCTTGAAAGAATAGTAGAAACTCAATCAAAAGTTTTTTACCTTAAAATATTATAAAAAAATTGTTTGACATAAAATGTTAGAACTTTCATTTAAACTAGATTTTAACCTCACGTGTCAGCATGAAAGTGCGAGTGAAAGAAAAAACTGAGTAAAAGACCCAACACGATTTGAGACAAAACAAGGTCTATATCGTAACATCAACAGAAAAATAATAGCATGCTAAAAATAAAATAAAATAAACAAGTAGGAAAATCCAATGTTTTAAAAACCGGTTTTTTAGTTGAACCGGAAAACTTTCCGGGGTCGGTTCGACCGGTCGGACCGGTTAGACCGGCCGGTTGAACCTGTTTTTATATATATTTTTATAAAAATGTTAATAAATTTGTACAACACAACGAAAATAGTTAAAATACAATTATAATCCACTAAAAAATAATACCAAATAGGTATTTCATAAGAATATATAAGTTTTAAACTTTAAAAAATAACAAAAAAAATAACAATAAATTAAAAAAAATATTTTTTAAAAAAATTTGTCAGTAAACCGGTTGAACCGGAAAAACCCGAAAAAACCGAAAAAACCGCCCGGTTCAAAACGGTCCGGTTATGTCCAAAAAACCGGGGATTAAAAAACCGGTATGATGACCGATTGACGGTTTAACCGGTTGAACCGGACCGGTTGAACCGGTTTTTAAAATATTGGGAAAATCTACCTCTGTAAAATCTGGTTAAGCATGTCTTTCCACGTGTCTCCTTTAGTGGGCTAGCCACGTGGCTGTTTTCTCCTGCCTCAAAATCCCTAAAACTCTTCACACGCTTCTTCTTCTTCTTCTTCCTATTCAATCATACGTTACTCTCCAATCGACCAGTTATTCCTCCAAATCAATCTACTTCAATGGCGGCTTTCAATTTGGGATATGAATCGTCTCCAAGATCAATCAATTTGAGGGTTCTTTGTGTCCAACCTGTATTTACCCTCTTCAACCATACGCAAATCGTAACACTTAATCGTAGACAGAATCTCATATAGTCTTCTTCACTGGATCAAGAAGAATGATTCGAGACATTCCGGCTGCTTCTGGATCTTGACTTCGACTGAGGATTGCCTGAACCGCTGAAGTTTCCCGATCCGTATGATGTTTGGAAACCCTAAAATAGAAGATTTCAATCCTTTTCATCTATTGCTCTGTTCTCGCATCTTCATTTCCTGTTCGTAGCCGCTTATTCATCCTCAGGTGCGAAAATATGTTTCTGATTTTGATTTTTTTGCTCTTTATGTTCGAAATCGCTTCGTTAATTTCTGTTTGAAATCATCTTTTGGAACTCAGGATCCTATTTGATATATTTATCTGATTTGTTTTAAAGTTCCGCACCAGCCATTTTTATCTACCTAAATAAAATGTAATTTTATCAAGTTAAGTTAGCCAATTGTGTTTTTTACGGATGTATATTGAAAGATTTAGGTTTTTGTATTGACTTCCTTGACATTCAATTGGTTCTTTTTCTTCATTAGGTTTATAATTAGTTTTTGTATAATGTTGAGGAAGTATAACTTTTGGTAATCCATGTAGCGTCATACATGATTCAATCTACTACTATAAGGGCTTATAGTGATTATGCAAGTAAAAGAAAACTTCCATTTTTTGAGATTTTTTTAAATCTTTTTGTTGTTTTAATGGTGTCTATATGTGTTTTCTACAGTAACGACATAGGCAACTCATAGGATCTCAAGGTGAATCCATGATAAACTATTTAGTTGGTGATTTAATAGCACAATTCAAAAGTATACTTCTTTTGTTTATGCCACTTTAATTAAATACATGTTTCGCTTCGTAGGATTACACTCTATCAAGGCATCTAAAATCACATGGGCAGTTGGATACAACACAAATGTTGCATAACATCAACAAAGGTATGTGCATTTTGTATCTTGTAACATATTTTATAAGGTTATTAATACATGGTGAGTAATATCCTAATCAGACAAGCTTGGCGGAGTTAAAGAGGCTTGGATAGGAAAAACTAGAAAGCATCTGTGGCTCTGGCTATGGCTATGGCTCTGGCTCTGGCTCTGGCTAACCAAGACTCATGACGGTAGTAATTAAAATTATGCCATGCTAGCTGTATTTGGCTTTAATTTGATTTGAATTTTAGAGCATTTTTAGATCATCTCACTATTTTTTTACATTTGGTTTTGAGGTGTTTGGTGGTTGGGCAGTGCCATCACTAAGAACCTACATTAATACAAGTAGGTGGAGGTGATAAATTGATCATGGTCATTCATAAGAAGTTAGGAGATATGGATATGGTCAAAACAATAGGTTGTTTTGGGTTGATATATCGGACCGATTGTTAGGCAAGTAGGAATGACACCGATCTGTGTTTATGATATTACATGGATACATGTTTGAAGCTTGAATTGAACATGTTTCTGACCTAGGATCCTAAAGAGTGTAGGGCAAAATTATGAACATAAGGAAGAAGAATGCACCAAGGTTTGAATACTTGTCAATTGTTTAAACTACCTTTGAAATAACGTATTTTTTTGAAACATTGCAATAAAGCCTCTGAAGACTGATGGGTCACGTCAGGTCAGTTAACTTTTCCTTGAGTTTGGGTTCAAAACGGCTTGTTTGAAGAATTTAGCAATTGGGGTCGGGTTAAAAGAAGTAGTTTTTAAGCAAAAATTGAAACCTGGGAGTTTTACATTTATTTAGGAAGAAATATGAATACGACCCTTGTACATTCTCATGAGTTATGACTTTCTCATATATAGGTATTGGTAATCAAGTTAGAAAGACAGAAGTGATGAAACAGAAGTTGATGGAAAAAGACAGTTTAACTGTTTAAGAGTGCAAGAAGAATTTTCTAATGGACGTATATGATCGAGAAAATAGTACGTTATCTCAGGCCAAAAAATACCTGTGAGTTATCTTATGTATAAGTTGTTATTAGTGCTTTTAGGTACCCATGGAGAAAAGTAGATAACATTAGCACTTCCAGCTTAGGTATATTGTTTATAAGATTGAATTTAATCGATTTAAAGTTGTTGTATTGGTGACATTAATATTTTATGATTTTATTTGTGCAGATGGTAAACAATGGATAACTTTATCATATTGATCACAACGGGATCTTAAGTACTGAAATTGACATAAATGTATCCTCTCTTGTAATGAAATTGACCCACAAATTTGTAGCAAATAAGATGAGTGGTACAGTTAGACACCAATGAAATCCATGATGGGTGATAGGCACATTATTCTATTGAACAAAGTTTGACAAATTCACATATGTATTGAATGTTCATATTCATTGAGTAATGCATCAAAAGACAAATTATGAGAAGCTTCAAGTTTCAACCATGGTATTTTGCCTTGAGTTTCAACTATCAACCATGCATCCATATAAATATATATGTAATTAACATAAATAGAGTCCCTACTTTGACTTCCATACTTATTGTTCCTGTTTGAGTGTTTGTATTATCACAACATGTACTTCGTGGCTTTCTGTCATTCATTTTACAATCATATAAGCAAAGAAACAAGAAGAAAATGCTTACTTTTTTTTTTTCCTCCAGTCTTGCATGTCAAACACAATAAGTAGGACCGATTTTAAGATTTTAAGTTAGAGATATAAGAAAATGAAATTAACCCAAAATTTAAGCAGAAATAAACTATGTAAATCTTATGAACTTTCACTCAAGTTAGTCAAACAATGTCATCATAAAAAACCTAGAAAAATGGACACAGAAATATGTTTCTTATGAAGACATTAAATAAGTTCTCTACAAAACAATGTTTGAAAAATAAAAAAGTGTAGGTGGTTGAACTTTATGGTAGCCCGATGGTGTTAATGGGTAACCGAAGCTACTTATCCCAATTTTCAGCTAACATTTCTTGATCAATGTTGAATAAATCTTCCATGCCTATCTATATCATATTTTTACTAACTTCCTTCACGTCAAATTATATAATCAACTTTGTGTTTAAAAAAACTTACTTATGTACCCCGTGTAACCCACATGTTACAAACCTAATAATGTAAATAAATAAATAAATGAGAAAGCAGAAAAATCGCTACAAATTATGGTGAAAAGGCTCATAATTCTAAACTTTTTTCGTTTAAATTAAAGAAGAATCTATTAGAGTTTATGATAAATGATTTTGTTGAATATTATTGATGTACAAGAGCCTATATATACAAAGTATAAATACAGAATACACCCCTCGACAATACATAGTTATACATAATCTAATAGTCCCCCGCAGTTGGAGCGGGCGAAGGACGGACGCTCAAACTGGAGCGAAAAGTCTGAAAAAGTAGTCGAGGAAGGCCCTTGGTGAAAATATCGGCATATTGGGAGGAGGACGGCACATGCAGAACCCGTATATGAGGCAGGTTGGGCTGTTTGAGGAGAGGTTGGCTGGGCCGGTTGGGGAGGGGTATGGGCGGACCGAGAGACATCATTGAGGGAGATGTGATGACCCGGGGAAAGAGAGTCGTCTAGAAAATCATATCGGTACGGTGTAGGAGGGTCCGAAAATGGGAAGGAGGACTCGTCAAAAACGACGTGTCGGGAAATGTGGACACGGCCCGAGGTAGGATCCAGGCACCGGTACCCGCGAAAATGCGCAGGGTACCCTAGAAAAATGCACCGAACAGAACGAGAAGCCAGTTTATGTTGTTGAGTGGCAGATAAGTTCGGATAGCAGGCACAACCGAAGACCCGAAGGTGGTCATAAGATGGGTGGCGTTGATATAAATGAAAGGCCGGGGTGAGGTAATGCAAACGTTTTGAGGGGAGGATGTTATGGAGATGAGTGGCGGCATGAAGTGCTTCGACCCAATAGGTGGGAGGAACATGACCGTGGACAAGGAGGGCACGAACAATGTCATTGAGACGTCGAATCATGCGTTCAGCCTTGCCATTCTGTTGGGAGGTTTGAGGACAAGAAAAACGAAATGTAAGGCCATTAGTATCCGCGAAGTGTTTAAATTCATTGTTGTCGAATTCTCCACCCAAATCACATTGAAAGTTTTTAATTTTTCGATTAAATTGAGTTTGGATAAGGGCATGAAACTTGACAAAATTGGTGAAGGTTTCGGACTTGAATTTTAATGGATAGACCCACACATATTGCGTTAAATTATCAATTAGGACCATGTAATATATTTATATCCATTATTGTTTTTTACCGGTGAAGTCCACAAGTCACAATGAATGATGTCAAAAGGAGCAAACGTTATAGAATTAGAATCAACAAAAGACAAGCGTTTACTGTTTGCAAGTTGACAAGACGAGCATACTAAAGATGACTCGTGTTTATTACATCGAATAAGAGAATTACGAGACAAAAAATCAAGGATAGTGTCGCCTGGATGACCCAAACGGTTGTGCCATGGTGCCTGAGAAGCTGAAAGGTTGATGGATGCTGGAGCGGTGAATGGATATAAGTCCCCCGTGCTATTGTGTCGGGAAAGAAGGTTGCCACTCCGAAGGTCCTTCAAAGAAAATCCGTGTGGGTCAAATTCAATGGAAACATTATTATCTTTAGTAAATTGACGGACAGACAAAATAATTTTAAGGACTTGCGGGGAATGGAGGATATTGTTGAGGGAAAAGGTTTTATTTGGTAGTGTGTATAGACCATTACCGGATCCTACAAATTGGTAAAAGTTGACCATTCCCAACAAATATAGGCGGTGAAGGTAATGACACCGGAGTTAGAATATTACCTGGGTTGGCAGTGATATGATTAGATGCTCCCGAGTCCAAGTACCATGCGGGATCTGGATAATTCATCTGAGCAGTCTGAGTAGCAACGCCAATATCGTACGGGTTAAGCGCGTTCAAAACAGCCCCTGGTTGGTTTGTGGAGGGGGGTGGGCCGGCCTGGTAGGTATTACGGGGAGGTTGGGCCTGTGTAGAGTTCATGGGTTGTGGTTACTGGTTTGTGTAGGTGTAGTTGGGCCAAGTAGAATTTGGGCTTTGGGTAGGATAGGGGGCTGGCGGAGGGGGCTGTTGGTAAGCTTGGGCCGGCTGATTTTCGTAGGCGGATTGGGTGGACGGTGGAGGCTGTTGGGAATAGGTGTAGGAGGGGGATGGATTATAGTAGGATTGACGGCCACGTCCACGTCCGCGGCCGGTATTACGGTAACCGGAATACCGACCACGTCCGCCGCGACCGCGGTTTTGCTGGTTGGGATCGTAGGGCCGATACTGGGGGGCTTCGCGTTGGCGGGGCTGCTGCTCATAGCCACGGTTCGGTGTCTGTTGGGGGGCATCTTGACGGCGGTTCGTGAGAAGAGCAACCGGGTTCGCACGGGCTTGAAGGCGGTGCGACTCTAACTGAACCATTCCACGGGCGGTATCCCAAGTAACCGTATTCTGATTGATCATAGCTGCGACAGTGTCATACTCTGCGGGTAACCCACGAATCATCTGCAAAACTAAACGCTCGTCCGAGACCGGACGTTCGACATCGGCCAATTGCTCGGCGATGTCTTTTAGTTTCTGAAAATAATCTTCTAACGAATTGCATGCGGATAAAGTAAGCATGGTGAACTCGTGTTCGAGTTGCAAGGCTCGAGAGCCTTTGTTATTCAAAAAAATAGTATGAAGTTTTACCCATGCCGCTCTTGTGGTCGTGTCGCTTTCAACCATACGAACGAGATATTCGGTAGAGAGAGTTGAATAAATCCACTGCAACACCAAGGCATCGATCTCCTTCCACTGAACGAATTCAGGACTATCTTCCTCCGGTGGCGGTGTGCCATCGATGTGATTGAGAACTTGATGAGCAACCGCTTGAATCTTGAACAACTTCACCCAGGTAGAATACGTGATGAATTTGCCATCGAGGGTTTTGATACGGGTTTGAATATTGCTAACCAAGTAGGCTGGGTGAACCGATGGACGAGGATCGGAGGGGCCGGCTGTGTCGATCTTGGCAGTTTTGGGGTTGGAGTCGTCGGCCATGATGATCGACGAAGAAGAGAAAAAAACGACGAGGAAGGTAGGGCCGGCCGAAAAAGGGAGATTAGGGTTGAGAGGATTCCAGGAATTATGCTCTGATTACCATATTAGAGTTTATGATAATTGATTTTGTTGAATATTATTGATGTACAAGAGCCTATATATACAAAGTATAAATACAGAATACACCCCTCGACAATACATAGTTATACATAATCTAATAGAATCACATATCAAATAATCTATAGAAGCCACTAGCCAGCATGAATCAATCAATTGCTAAATGTTAAACTAGATCCATGACTGTTTTTATCACTTTATAATACGTCACATGCGACAAGGGCTAACTATAATATCTTAGTATATAATAAGTTATCACCGGTTTATTTTACTAGTTATGGCCTTGTAAGTTGTATCTTGATCATTATTTCAGGATTGGACATGTATTAAATTATAACAGTTAAAATTCTTATAAACACATTGTTTCATGGTGTTATAATATATTAATTTGATGTTAGAGAAGTAGTTTTTTTTTACAAGAATTCAGTAACATGAATAAATCATCGCACATGTATATCAAGTAGCATACGTACAATTTTTTTAGTATCTTTACAAGAATTCAGTAACATGAATAAATCGTCAGCGTGCATATATATGTTTTGACCATAAATTCACAAACCAAAAACATAAATTATAGACGTATATTGAAAGCATTAAATCCACCATAAAGATATCAACGAATGCAAAATCATAAATAATAAAACAAAATATAATACTAAACATCAACTCCGGTTACAACTATATTGCACTTGGAATAATTTTTTCATCTTCTTGATATTTAATCAAAGATATTGCTTACTTCTTCTTAGGTTAATAGTAATATCTTGATCAAGACACCAAGATACTAAACTTTTTTTCGTCATCATTTCAAACTCTTCATACTTTACCTAAATAAACCCACCCCAAACCACCAAACACTTTTTTAAAATTAATTATTAAGAAAAAATGAGAGAGAGAGAGAGTGGTCAGAAGAAAGAGATAGAGAGGGAGTGAAAATTGTGGTTCTTGGTAGATTTTCATCGAGGAAGGTCACCGACCTCGACACCGAAGGGAGGATTATGATGTTCCCGAGGACACCAAGATCCAACTCAACACCCCCAAGCTCCCTCGGTGCTCCCATTACTTTCACTCTTGAAAGAATAATAGAAACTCAATCAAAATAGGTGTGTCGTAAAAGTTCATCTTCTCACTTCTATTCTCATTGGATAAATGGTTATCCTCAATGTTTTAAAAACTAGCTTTTTAGTTGAACCGGAAAATCTTCTGAGGCCGGTTCAACCGGTCGGACCGGTTAGACCGGCCGGTTGAACCAGTTAGGGGATTTATATATATATTTTTATAAAAATGTTAATAAACTTGTACAAACAACAAAAATAGTTAAAATACAATTATAATCCACTATAACATAATACCAAATAGGTATTTCATAAGAAAATATAAGTTTTAAACTTCAAAAAATAACAATAAATTAAAAAAAAATTAAAGTTAGAAAACCGGTTGAACCGGAAAAAACCAAAAAACCGCCCGGCTCAAAACGGCCCGATTATGTCCAAAAAACCGGTATAAAGACCGGTTGGCGGTTGAACCGGTTTTTAAAACATTGGTTATCCTACCTGTGAATTATGATGTTTGTGTGTATATAGAAGTGAATTTATCCAATAAGAAGGGTCTTGCTAGAGACACCTAAATAAATTCTTTTAGACATCACCCTTAATGCCCCTTTAAGGCCATAATGTCTCATTTGTACAAGCCTAAATGCCCCGTTATACCCTTATCGCCATGTTAAGGCCTGACACTCATTTAAGCTTTGTTTCATAGGGATCGGTTCCAATGATTATGACCAGAATACCCAGTTAAACCCTTATGGGGCATTTAGGAACACATAAATTTTACAACTTGTTTTTTTAACCCCTTTTCTCTTTTAAATAAAAGTAATTGTTTTATAAAAGTTTATAAAATTTGTTTAACTTTTTAGTAACTTAAAAATATTAACTTTTGTTTTTAATAACTTACAAATATTAAAACGTTATATTTTTTTATATTCATTTACGAAAAGGTTTATAAAATTCTCTTGAGAACTAAAAGTTTATAAAGTTTTTTTGGGAACACGAATATAAACGAACAAATAAATCACCAATACAACCAAACAAACAAATCACCATACAACCAAACAAAACAAATCACTAATACAACCAAATAAAACAAATCACCATTACAACAAAACAACCAAACTGCATATATAATAAAATGAGTTTGTACACATAAACCAAAACGTAGAGAGGAAGAAAATGTCACACACAATGGCGAAGCTTGAAAAAAAATTCGTAGGGACGATAAGTTACGGGGCTATTTTTTTCCCTATTGATAAGTATATCCTATATGTTTGGGTCGGCGATCCGATTCGGATCGAGTGATTAACCAATGAACTTATGAAAATCATTATTCACCAAGAGACGAAAAGAAAAAAAAATGGACAATGTCCTTAGAGTTATTAGCATAACACTTTGACCAATTGATATAATGAGCCATTTGATTATAGGAACGAATGAGTGATAAAGTAATAAAACGTGAAAAAGTCACATTCACCAAAGGACAAAAAGAGAAAAATATGATAAATATGGGTCTCGAACCTAGGACCTTTGCATTATTTGCACTACACTATAGCCAATTAAGCAAATATGTCATTTAATTTTAATAAGAACGGATGAGTCTTTAACTAATAATTCTAAAATTCCAACAGTTAGGTAATAAACTCGATAATAATCTACCACGGAATTTACATGATTTTGTTATTAATTATTTTTTGAAAGGCAGTTTTATATAAGATTTCTCATAATTTATTTTTGTTATTTTTGTATATGATTTTGTGATTTATAGGATTTCTCATCATAATTTAGTGTTTAGATATATAAGTTAATTATTACCTGGACATATTTAGATTGTAGGTGATGCTGTTCAAAAAAAATAAAAAAAATTGTAGGTGATAATTACCTTTTATCTGCAAGCTCTCTTATCAAGACGTGTTTGAAAAGAAAAACTGACTAACTGATTTGATTGTATCATTACGTGTAAGGGTAACAAGAGAGATATCATTACTATGTATCCAAATGTAAGATGTAATGTTGGTTTGGTGGCATTAAATTGTTTTTCAATATATAAATATATCCTTTTAAAAAATCAAACAAAACATTTATACAAATTAAAACTGATTTATTTTAAAAATATATAACGATCTAACAAACAATTTCTTTTATTTTATTAGATACTTTTTGGAAGAAGAATATTTTTTAAATAAAAACTTTTTATAAATAAGAAAAAGACAGAGATAAGAAGTCTTTAGAAACGATCAATATTAAAACCTAGTACGGACGGTTGTAAACACGTCTCAAAAAGGCTCGCTAGGGTATTGAAGATTTAGGGTAGTTCCTAACGTTGTTAATAAATAAAAACGAAAGAAAGCGCTAGTCAAATTATTCAATTCCTATCGATTAAAGAAACCAAGAAACGATGACAAAAGTGTTTTTTATTATTAACAACGTTAGGAATCAATTTCTCGGTGAGGATGGTGCCATGTAAGGTAACCACCCACCACTGTCAATAGATATATAATATCGATTGACCACAAACGTAACAAATTTTGAAAATTTTGAGGGAATTGGAGCATCATTGCCGTATATGAAATTTGAAAAATTCGTTGAAACACTAAGCATATAACTCTCATCATATATGCTTATTCCATTTGTTGGGGGTGGACTAACAACCATACTTTTGGAATTAATTAGTTCTAAAAATTTGATAAATCCATTAAAGCATCATTTTTTATTATGAGATCAAATAAGTTTTCAACTTTTGCATAGTGGAAATCTAGATACTAACCGATTAAAGTGCGTATATGTTAAATGGTGTACGTTGTTAGTAGCAAGAGCGATACAGTTTTAGACAAAAGAAACAGTTTAGAGACAACGTACCTACTATACAAAGATAACTAGCTACCTTTCTTTAGATTAAGAAAATAACTATTTATAAATAAACCAAAGCAACAATCGAGCCATGATATACCTGTCGTGCACATAGACAACTACTTTTCTTTAGTTTAAGAAGAGAACTTGGAAATAAATCAATCTAAAAGTCAAGGCACGATATCCACGCAGATGCCTTTGTGATGACATGCAGTTGATAACAACCAATGTTGTTAGTAGCAGGACCGATACAGTTATCTAATCTTAGAATAATAAGGAACGTACACAGCTTCAAATTACAGTCAAAGTAACATCGAAAGGAAGATGCCTTATCATAAATTAAGAGCCATACGTTGAGTTTTAAAAATGAGCCACGATTGACATTAATACATAAAATAAATGATCAGTTTGAGTAGGAGGTGTTCAAGGAAAGTTTCTGGATGTCCAAAAGATTGTTTATGAAGATAGTTGCCGACGTCACGACACATAAGAATTACTTTGAGGAGGGGATGGACGCCCGAGGGAGGGAAGACTTTTCTTCTATACACAAATGCACACCTGCCATTTGTTAACTCGCATACGGTAACGTTCCTGACGAATATGATGAATATTTAGCTATGACTGAGAGAATCTCACGTGAAACACTAGATCATTTTGTCACATTTGTTCTTCACTTGTATAAGGATGAGTTTTGCGTGCCACTACAAGCCACGACATTGCACTTTTATACCAGGCACATGAAGCATATCATGGTTTTCCCGACATGCTAGGCAACAATGATTGTACGCATTGGGAATTGAGAAATTGCCCAAGAAATATCGGGGGCAATTACAACGGGGCGATCACAAGTATCCAAATATTATACTTGAAGCCATAGTCTCACATGATCGTTGGTGATGACACGGGTACTTTGGTGTTGCGAGTTCAAACAATTACATCAATGTTTTGAATAAATCCCCATTGTTTAGTAACGAGATGCATGGGATTGCACCAAGGTGTTAGTTTCATGTTAACGACCGTGAGTACAAGAGGGCTATTACCTTACCGATAGTATCTACCCAACATGGTCCACTTTTCTGAAAGCATATCATCATCCGCTGGAAATAATTGATAAAAAAATTCAACAAGCTTCAAAAGGCGGCAAGGCCACGTCGAACGTTTCTTTGGTACTTTGAAAGCTAAATGGAGAATACTTTCACGAGGCGCCCGGGCGATGATACGAGAAAAGATTGCAAAAATTATGTATGTAATATTGATTTAAAACAACATGATCCTAAAGGATGAAGGGAAAACAATATCACCGGTACACATCCGAGACCCTACCGTGAATCCGAACATTGATCCAGATATCCTTTTGGAGTTACGAGATCCGGAGACGCATTATCAACTTCGACATGATATCAAGACACACATTGAAGATAATAAACCGGTAGTCATTATTTTTCTTTAATAAATGTAATATCTTTTTTATATTATTTTAATTTAAATAAATGTAATGTTTTTTTAAATAAATGTAGTATATTTAATATTATGTAATATTAGAAAATAAAATAATTTTAAATTATTAAAATATATTAAAACTAAAATTCTTAAAAATTCTACTACTTCCTCTTAAAATTCTATTTTTTTTCTTTCCCTGCGTAGCACTCTCCTATTGATTGCCACCAAAATTTTCAAAAATAAAATCTTACCAACACCCCCCCCCACCCCACCCACCCACCTTAATGATCTATACATGTATTTTTTATATATTCTAAAGTACATGTTAAAACAAATTATTATTTTTGTAAACGTATATTTTATTGTATATTTTACCATGTATATATTGTGTTGTTAGTTATCTCGATATCATATTTATATATAGATAATTAAATTAAATATATAAATAAAATAAAGTAAAACTTGTTAAAACTAAGAATTATTTTTGACATTTCATAAAACTAACTCTATATTGTATTGTTAAGTGTAGTGCAAGTCTAGCTCCTCAGTATGAAACTGTAGCTCAAACTCGTTTCTTAAGCATGTTTAGGTTTGACACTCTAGATTTAAATCATTCTAAAAACACCACTCCTTGGGAAAAACTCTCTTTGGTTTCCTTTGTTTTCATTGATCACTTTTTACAAAGCTAGTGTAATTTTAAAACTTACCTACCGAATATTGGATGTAGTTGTGACAATATTTACCAAAATGTATGCTTGTATAGAAAAAAAATAGTTTGTAATCACATGTCTTAAATGTGATCACACGAATGAAAGATATTAAACTGGGATTTCGTCTCCTTTCCCTTTGGCGTGGAGTAGATCGGTTCCTGCTAAAGTGAACCTCATGGCATGGCGCGTAATTTGGGATCGATTACCTACAAAAGACGCTTTAAAGCGGAGAAATATTCCTATTGGCAACGACTCTTGTGTCCTTTGCGGCGAGTTGGCGGAATCTGTTAATCATGTATTCACTGGTTGTACGTTCTCGGACTGGGTGTGTCAACCGGTTGCCCAATGGTGCAGCCTCCCGCCTATTTACGCGTTTTCGGTGGTTGATATCTTCAACCAGTGTAAGAGCTTGAATCTGCCCCGCAACAAATATAAAGCAGTGGAGTTGGTGTTGCTTACCGGTTGTTGGTGTATATGGTTGGAAAGAAATAATGCAATATTCAACCATCGTCCTCCCTCGATATACCGGATGATGTCGGAGATTAAAAGTGGGAGTTATTTTTGGTATGTTAATTGTTGTTGTAACCGTCCTGTGAGTTGGACGGATTGGTTTTCCTTTTCTTTGTAATGTCTTTTGTCTTTATTCTCTAGCGTCTCGCTAGTGTGCCGTTTTAATACATCTCGCCGTTTAAAAAAAAGAAAAAGAAATAAAGAACCTTTATTGAATGTATATACTAAAGGTAATAAATGTTTTATTTGAACGTACCAAATGTATAACATGCAATAAATGAAGTGTGTTCATTAAAGTGATTGGTAATGATCCAAACATTATTGCGATGGTGGTGATGCACCTGTTATTCTCTGTTTTTTGAACGGCAATTAACCTTAAAACTAGTAAGGAGCTAAAAAAAACATTACAAGATGAAATTGATATTACACCAACTCGACCACTCGAGCTTCGAAAGTTTTTCTCTAATTTTGGCCCAAGAGAAGGACCATAACTTGATGTCTCCTATGATTTCTTCGATAAATGTTGTGTGATTGTTGAAGTGCTTGTCATTCCTAGTCTTCCAAACAAGCCAAAGTGAGGTGACAATAATGCAATGAATTATACGCTTCATTTTTTTTTTGAAAGACCCCAAGAATTTTGAATCAAAAGAAGCTCCTGAACCGAAGAAGGAACAATCGTTGCCACCTTACACCATTGGAAAATAATAGCCCAAATCCTTTGAACATAGGGGCACCTTAAAATAAGATGATCCGTCGTCTCGTAACCGGAGATACAATTCCCGCAAGTCGTATCCAAGTTTAGAAGCAATTTTATCCAAAGCCACTCTCCAATTAAACAAAAGCGTTAACCTTGATGGGGAGCCAATTAGACCAAGGAAAGGCCACGTCCGACGAACCAAGAAGAAAGCCTTCCGTTTCCATCCGAATCGTCTTAACCGCAAAGTCGTTACAAGTACCTATGTCCCAACCCAAAAATCGGGGCTATTCAATACCCTCGTTGGACACTTTTTTAAAAATTAAAATGTAACATTAATGGCCTAAACTACATGTTAGATCTAGAAGGATGGAGCACCTTTCCAGAAAATTAACAACCTTTCCAAAAAACAAAGGATGGAGCAAGGAGCAAGGCTAGGATGTGTTTTTGAAAATTATGCTTTAAATAAATATGTTTAGTTTTGGTTTTATCTCTGTTTAGCAATTATAATTTTATGTTAATCGTACCTTAAACACATCAAGTTCGGTATAAAATATAGCGATTTAACCGGGTTTTAATAAGTAGTGTGTTGAGATGGAAAATAACTTAAATGGTGTAATTAGGTTGATTTCGGGCCATAATATTTTAAACGGGTTAAATTGTATATCGCCTTTTATGAATTTCGTTTTTAGTTATTTAAAATTAAAAAGAAATATTAGAAGAAGCGTAAAGAATACTAAATGGAGGAAAATTGAAAGAATAGAGGGAAATTAATATGATGGAGCACGTGATGAGGAATCCATTTAAATCGATGGCCTTCATTCAAACTCATTTTAACTTTTTAAGGGGAATAAATATGGACTCACGATTATCTAACTTAATTACGTGTGTCTCGTCGAAAAAAGAAGATCATAGTCTTCCACTCTTTCATGTGAGGGATTTATTTCTATCAACCAAATCTTTTATTTGATTACGCATTAATAAATGTTTTCTCTCTAGAAGATAATATTTAACATTTAAATTTTTCAAAATTTTGAGATGCATTCTTTAAATTTATATCTCGTCTTCTAAAATTGAAATCATTGCTCTATAATCCAATTTATTTATTTTCAAATCTTGATATTTGAATTTATATTACCTTTTTTTATTACTTAATTAATTTTTAGTTTCTTTTTTCTTAGGTTGGTATATTATTAATTTTGCCACCACGTCTTTTAAAATTGTAATTTATTCATTTTTCATTTATATACATATGTCGATATTTTAATTCATATTACATTTTTGAATTGTTTATATGATATTAAAACAATATTTGTTGATATATTTTTATTTTTCTATAGACATAATGAGGATGAATAGAGAAGATTATTATTTTTAAGGAATATTGTAAACATCTTTCTTATTTCTTTATTTTAAATGTTTTTATTTTTCAAAACTTGAAGAATGTAATAATTTGTCACCTTTTATTAAATAAATAAAAATCTCGATCAGTTTTTATTATATGTAAATATTTTGATATTTCTAATTCATTTTTTTATTTAGTTTTTGTTTTTTCCAAGATGATAATCAAATTTGATCAAACTGTTTTTTTAATCCATTTATTTTAATCAATTTTACCTTTTCCAAGATGATCTTTTTCAAAATGATAATCATTACTCTGTTGTTTTAATTAGTTACAAATCTCTTTAATTTTATTTATTATTATTTCTTGATGATATCCTCTCTTTTTTAATTCATCTAGTTATAGTTAGCTAGTTATATATATATATCCTCTCTCTCTTTACACTTTAACTAGTTTGATCACCCACTAACTCATAATTATCTCAGAGAGAATACGAACCAACGAAGGACGAAGGGTTCCGTCATCGCCTCCCTCCCTCCCTCCCCCTAGCTACTATACTTCTCATCATTACTATGAGCAGAAAGGTAGACTTCTCCGGCGGGTCTACAGTAGTTGCCATTTCTGGAAATTTACCTACTCTTATGACTTCCGGCGCTACAGTGGCGCTACAGTTCCCACTTTTAGAATTGTTTTCTTTGGTAATAATGGAGGAGGATGCTTATTTTCTATATATCAAGCAGCAGCATCATCATCCTCCTCCATTGCTACATTTGCTCATTAAAAAAAAGAAGAAGAAGAAGACAAAATGGCACTCAGATTCTTCATTCGAAGAAGCTTCTGCACTTACAGAAAACCGGTGTCTCCAGTTACCGTCGAGCAGATGTGCTCAACTATACATTCTGGAAACGAAAAGATTCTCGTCGTTGGAGATAATGACCTGAAGTTTAGTCACGGCATTGCGCAATTTGTAGGAGTCAGCCACACATGGGTGGCGTGCCTACCATTACCAGGTGATATTTGCTTAATTTTGTGCATATTCTTATTAACTATCTCTCTCTCTCTCTGTGTGTGTTTGTTGTTGTATTTGTATGTATCTTTATTATAACCTGTGTAGCAAAGCCAAAAGACCCGAATGATGAATCTCTCTGTTGTTGTATTTGTATGTATCTTTTTTTATAACCTGAGTTATTAATTTATCATATAATATAGCAAAGCCAGAATGATGAATCTCTCTGTTTTTGTATTTGTATGTATCTGTTTTATAACCTGAGTTATTAATTTATCATATAATATAGCAAAGCCAGAATGATGAATCTCTCTGTTGTTGTATTTGTATGTATCTTTTTTATAACCTGTGTTATTAATTTATCATATAATATAGCAAAGCCAAAAGACCCAAATGATGAAGCTGAACAGGACAACTATAGGAAGAAGTTTGAGGATGCTGACCGCATTTTGCAGAGGACCGCTCAATCCATGATTCCATCGTATCTCATGGACAATACTGGTGGTAGCCAAGGGGGTTTTGATAAAATCATTTTACACAGGGGTACAAGATTTGGTGGTCTGCAGAAGTTTGAATTGTTCCTTAAGGATACGGAGAAGATTGTGAAAAATACCGATAATTCCCGCCGTGTTATCCTATTTGATACCTCCAAGGGTCCCCATACCGAGTGGGACTTAAAAAGGTTGACTAGAAACACATGGTTCTTGAACGAACTTTGCATGGAGTTTCCATGGACGTTTGGGACTACAAGCAGGATTTACCAAATGGTGGTCTTTAGGAAATTGAGCCAAGAAGAGATTGACAAGGAGAAGGAAGTGATATTGATGGAGAAGGCCCTAAACAAGAACCGTCAACACAAGAAGCTCTTAAGGAAAGAAAAGCAGGAGTATGTAACGAATTAAACGCCTTATTTTTTTTTTTGTTGTTATTCACATTTATTTAAAATTATTTTATTAATAATGTGTATTTATTTAAAATTAGTTTGTTCTTTAATTTGGTGTTTTTAGGGTTTCTGAGAAAGACAGAGCAAGGTGGGCTGAAGAAGTTATGAGGTCCAAAAAGAACGACAGAAATTGAAATGATGGTGCTTGAGTGACTCTCTTTTGAAGTGAAGTTCAAGTTTGGTTAATTAGTATTTCCTATGAAATTGTCTTTTGAAGTGAAGTAGTTTGTATTTGTTTTGTTTTGGTACGAATTGTATGATAGGGATGAAATAGCAGTAGTCAGCTTTGTACATGAAGATTAAGTTTATGAAGATTAAGTTTATGTTAAACTTCGCAATTTCAAGTAAAAAACTATAGAGAATTTACAAGGTCGAGAGGTCAGTGACTGGGTTGTGCAACGCGACCACATAGAGCTAACCATGCGTGAATAGAGGCTTTACTAAATACAAACATAGCCAAGTAGCTCATATAGTAGTACTCGGGTGGCGGGGTAGGTTAACTTTTTTTAAATTGTTCTACAAAATCATTCAGAACCAACATCAAAACCGTAGTACTCAGAATAATAAACCAAAATAACAACTAATAATAACATGCACACAAAATCACAATGCAATTTACATGTACCAAAATGATTGTTTCTCGTATGAGTCAAAGACACTACCCTGGATGAAGCAATCACTAGCTACAACAAAATTCTTCAGTAAAGAGAACTGTGATTCTTGTTCAGGATATGCATATTTTCATGCTTGATATAACAGAACAAAAATATTACACCAAATAATAATTAACAAACTATTAAATTAAGGCAAGATTAATTTAGAGCCTTCTAGATAACCCACTTGCTTGTATCTTACAGTGTAGAGTAAGCTTCAACTACATTACAAAACCACTATGAAGGAGTCCAGCCTCATAAGTTTAAAGTGTGCTGTCATGATGGCTTATAAACACACATGGTAATTGTATATGCATGTCTTCTGCATTTGCGCAGCTCCAAAGAATTAACACATAAGGTCATAAACTTGCTATTATATGACACTAGCCCACCTGACCAAGAATTAAATTCTTGCACTTTATGACATTTAAGATAGCTATTTTTTAAGCATCTGAGCTGCACTCAATTCATAGCTTAGTTGTGCATCTACTCGAGAAAATATAGCAGCAAGCTCTTTAGGTGTTGCATTGGAGATCTTCTCATCTCATCTGGTCTAGTAGACTTTAACTGTTCTGCAGCATGCCTTAAGTCCTCAGGTTTCATATGTTTCATGCTTTCTGACTTTCTCTGGCCATTCTCATCAGATCAGGGTTGGACATCTTCTGCAATTACAACAACATAAACAATAACAGTTAGCATTTTAAAAATCACAATAACAATGATTGTTGAAATAATCATAAGGAAGAAAAGAAGAGAAATGAGAGCTAGTGGCCTAGGGCCTTTAGAAACTAAGGTATTTATTCTCGAATGTTCATAGTTATTTGATTCAAATTGACTTTAATATATACGTCTTCGAATTTTCAGAATCTATTATAAATGTGTAATTTCTGGAATATTTATTTCATACATATCCGAGGATGTAGAGAGAGCTAGTGGCTTGTGGCCTATAGAAACTAAGGTATTCAGACCTAGAACAAAAAATAAGCATTCATGACCCAAGACGGCTATACGATTAGGGAAATACCTTTATCAGCTTCAAATTGCTCATCAGCTGCACCGGCTATTCACAATCACTTAATTACTTTCCGAATGCACATCCAAACATCCCCTTACAGATAAACTAAGTAAGAACTATAGTATTATTTTTGTACATTTCACTAAAGAACCGAAGGAGCTTGCTTCTATTCGCAACCAGCACATTCACAATATCATGTGGCTTGTTTTAATTTGTATGGAAAAGTTGTTAAGAAAAGTTATAAAAATCACGTTAGACGACAAGATCATTATCGAACAAATGCAAGTGATTTATATGTATATATCCATTAATTACCTTAAAGACATGAAAAGCTTCCAGTTGTATGGCCTTGTTTGAATCTTGAAGAAGGTTCATAAGAATCCTCATGTTTTCTAGTGAGCTCACATACTACCATGACAGTTGTATTCGTACAGTATAGTAATATTGCTCCTAACAGCTAAAAAATATATACATATATATATAAAAAAAAAGCTTCATTCCAGTTTAATCATGAGGAACTGAAATTTGACAGAAATTAAAAAAAAAAATGCTTACAGGTCCCTCTGGATGGCCGGTAGCCTCTTTGTTATCGATTTTGGATATTTCTGGCTCCACATGGCTACTGGGCTGCAATATGACATTAAAAGTGATGAGATATAATATAACTGATACTTAAAAAAACAGGGGTGAGGGCTGAATCCAGGAGTTTTCTAGCATATCATCGAGAATTTACTTACAATTGGAGGTGGCAAATATGAGCATCTTATGTAATGGGTAGCTTTTGGCATGGGTTTTAGCTTTTGTTCAAATTATCTAGTTTTATAAATAGCTAATGTGTCAAATATGGTTACAATGAGGCCCTTTCAGAAATAGGCTAATAGCTTACTTCCCAACTAAAATGATTTAGGAGGTTTATGCATTATAATACACTACTTTGAGCAACTTTTATAACCTCTTTTAAGCTACTGTCTTTTTATTATACCTGTTTCCTTCTAAAACTTCTGCTAGCGACCTATCCATACCCAAAAAATAAAAATAAGTGGTATCATAGTAAGCACAACTACTAGCTTTTTTCTTATATATTGTTTATGTAACTATATATACATATATAGCAGTCACAACAGTAATATAGGAGCCTTATGTAGTTGTTTGCATTGCAGTCATATAAAAGAAATAACTAATATATGTCTTTTATGGGACCACATGGGAAATTTGAAAACCAGTTGACCACTGGCTATTAACTATTGACCACCCAACAGAACACTCTTTATATGTCTCATATTGTGCTTCACTAGTGAAATTCTAATTTGGTTGTCAAACCGATTATTTTTATGAGTTATGTGAATGGATGCACCTGGGTCAACAATCCATTTTTCGTTTGTTTCGAATATACCCATGTTTGCAGCGGGTGATATTTCTTCTATGGTAGTTCCACCCATTTCAGAAAGCAAGTTAAGAATTTGAACATAGTAAGAGTTATTTAAATGTAAAACAAGACATACAATGCAAAAAAAAAACAAATATTCTTTTTGTAACATAAAACGGTTCAATTTTCCAAACTAGTACAACTAGCTTCATACCCGGTCGGTGACCGGGTTACGCAATGCGTACATTTGCCAAACAAAACTAATATTAATTAACAACTTGGTGATCTTAAAAGGATACATCACCTTTCAATGTGAAAACAACAATTTTAAGCTCCAAACACCAATCTAAAGTAGGATGCATTTTGAAACCATAGATATACAGTTGTATATCTACTTCAAATGTAAAACAATAGATAACAAAATGACTCAATATCAAAGTGTTTAAAAACAAACATGTTAAATACCAATAACAAATTGGACATATCAATAGTCAAAAACAAAAGAACATGAATTAAAAATGTACTTGAGTACATAAGTTTTTCGTCATCATCAATGATAAAATACCAATTTAAATGTTGGCGTCTCACTTTATAACCTTGTGCTTAACTCTACTTGAAGAAATTCCTAAGAAAGGGGGAAAAATAATAAAGTGGAGCAGATTAGGGTAACACATAGATAACATTCCACGAACACACATCCAAAATTTGATAGAAAGCCTTTGCAGAAAAAAATGGACCCTGTCAACATTAACAGAAAAATCCAAATGAACTTAAAGGCTATACAAGATCACTCTGTTCTTTATACAATTGGTATACAAGATTACTAAAGTAATGGGCTACTAAAACTTATTGATTCAAGTAAATGTATGATTCTTCTTAAATTCACATAACAAAACAGATATTATGTTGTTGATGACTGAGTTAGAGTTTACATTATTTGTTGCGGTTTGGAGAAACTTTGTTGGTAATGGAGTGGTATGTCAACGAAATTTAGATAGGATTCGTTGTAACATGATTATATGTGTATGTATGTATATTAAAATGGTGTTACTACTTAAAAAGAATCTTTGAGTCTGGATACCCATGATAAAGCTCTATTTTCTTTTGACTTAATCTCTGACAACCAGCTGATTCAAGAAGCACAAGTATCTGGGACATAACTTTTAGAGCTGATTCACATAACTTTTAGAGCTAAATTTCTTGATTTGACCCGTTGAGATAACTAAAATCAGCTCACAACAGGCAAAATGAAAATTGTTTGAAACTTTGAAGAAATGATAAGTTAATATACATGTTACACTATATGTCTTAGACAAAGAAGATGTTATGATGGTCCTCTTTTGCATTCCTGGACCTGGTAGAGAGGCGAGGCTTATATGTGGTTAATTGTTGTATATTATATGTTCATAAACCTCAAAAACACTTTAAAAGCATAAAAAATGTATGCAGGTAAGAGATAAACATATAAACTAAATATATACAGACAACCATCACCCCATGTGCTATGATAAAACAAAATATGAGATTATGTACTATATAATAAAAAATACAAAACTAAAAAGAGATATATTTATTCAATCGCCACGAATCGACCACAAAGAGGGATAATTTAAGACCTTTAATGTTAACTTTAACCACTTTCTCATGACTTGATCTTTAAAAAAAGGCCTTAACATACTGTTGATTGGCAAATATCTAAAACAAAGCATGTGGAACATTATTCTTTGAAAGAAAAAAAAGCAAAACAGTTAGCAACAAACAACCATTTACAAAACTATCAGAAACAATGATTGCAGAGTCCTATACTTGTTAAAATGTACCTGAAGTTTCTAGGCTAATGGTCTAGCTGAAAATTCTTCCTTTTGGTCCTTGCTTGTACTAAACAGTATCCTTAATCTTCTCTCTTTCACTAATAATTTTGCTCTCATTGGAGGCATCATCAGTGGCATCATTACATTGACCTTCTTTCTCATGGATGATGCTCTCAATATCCTCATTGTCGTAGTCTAATTGTATGTTTGAAACATAAATGTTAGTGGTACCTCTTCCTGGATACATTCTTTTGCTCTTTAATAACCTCAGTGGGTAAAAAAAATTCTTATTACCTGTTCCATAATTATGATTTTGGGGAATTGGGGGATCTCATCATCATCATCATCAATGTATACGTATGGTTTCAGAGAAAAAAATCTTGTTACTTTCTAAACCTTCCAAACCTCGTGGTTTTTTTTGTAGGACTTTTAGGTATGTTCATGTTTACATTTCATCATCCAAATCTATTATAACAACATTTTCAGCTTCCTTATTATTCTTGCAACCTTTTACAGTCGTTAGCCTAGAAAATTGTATACCCAAAAACTCTCACTTTCAATTTGTCGATCACAGTAAAAAGGGCATTTACAGTATGTAAGAATATAGCCTACTACTAATAAGTAATAACAATAACACCTAAAAGTAGAACCATGTCATACTCCTACAATTCAACTAATAACCATGCAAAAGATCATCAGATGCTTAGAAGTTGTCCCCTAATCAAGTTAACAGTTAACTTTAACAAAACAAAAAAAAAACAAAAAAAACAAAAAAAAAAATCCAAACTACAATAACACAACGTGTAACACATATAAGTATCATAAAACTAATCACTCAGTTAATAAATAATCAAAAGTCATCAAAATTCTACTTTACAGAGATAATCACTCAGCTAAATAGTTCAATTAGAAGAAACACTAATACATACCATTTGAAGAAGCAAAACAAATGTATAACTTTCTATTCAAGCAAATGTCGGTGGAACACTTATCTAACAAAAGCCAATAACAGCTGTTAGTCAGGGGATGCTGCTTATGATTTAGGCCGTACATTTGATTTGGCCTCATTACTTCTGTGTACTAACAATCTCAGACTCAGTCTTCGATTCTTCATGAGAATTTCACAGTTCAATTACCTGTAGAATTGGCAATAGAATCCTAGACGCTAGATCAATTTAATCACCTTTGTATTTGCAATAAACCTAAGATCAAATGGTGTCCCATAACAATTACCCACAACACCGACACAGACATTCAAATTCTGCATCGAAATGGGTTTTATAATTTCTGCAATTATGTCTAACAACACCTGAAAACCTAATATAAACAATAAAAATCAAAGAGTGGGGGAAAAAAACTACCGAAAATCGATAGCAAGAATGAATATTTTGCCTCGGATTGTTGATATTAAAATCCTTAGAATTGATAGAGACGAGCCTTCGATTCAACCTACAATTTTGATAGCGTAATGAATGTGGATTTAGAAATTACCTTTGATTTCACTTCACATGTGGTTTGTGGAGATAGAAATGGCGAGAGAAGACAAAAAAATGAAAATTTAGGGCTCCTAGGAATCACTCCTGCGTAAACCGCCCAGAATCCATGATGAAGCCGTTCGATAAAATCAAAGAACCGTGATAAAGATGAAGTTTTGTTGCCGGGTTCGAGAGAAATGAGTGAAGCGGAAGAATAGGAAGCGGGTGTCGGTCAACGGAGATGTGGTTTTCCGGAGGTAACTGCAAGCCTCAAAAGAAACCGTCGATTTAGAAGGGTCAGGATTAAAAGTTGATCGGATCCAATGGCTGTTATTGAAAGAACGTGGCTTAACTGTCTGCTGACTTTAACGGGGTTTCATATAATATATAATTATCACAAATTAATACAATTTGAACATAGTAAGAGGTATTTAAATGTAAAACAAGACATACAATCCAAAAAAAAAAACAAATATTCTTTTTGTAACATAAAACGGTTCAATTTTCCAAATTAGTACAATTATCACAAACTAATACAATTATCACAAACTTGTATACTTTTTTAAAAGAAAAAAAATATAATTTTAATAGTTTATATATCAATACTATACTCAAATTAACGAGAGAAAAAATATGCTCGATTTTATGGTGTAGCCTTTATAAAAAATAATGCCGTAAGAAAAGTTATTAACATTTTTAAAAAGTCAACAAAAAAAATCTATCAAAAGTACCCCTCATGTCTTATTTTTCTCTTATTTTATTGTACTTTAATCGCAACCACTGATTTATAAAAATCAATGGACTCTTTATTGTTTTAGGTAAACTTAAGTCGTATGTCGTATATTGGTATCTTTATATCAATTACATGTTAATTACATCCTTCTTATTATTTCAATTAAAAAATAATATAAGTAATCTTGAGAGATTTATTTATGATTAAAATTAATAAAGCCATATATTTACACAAGTATTATCTATTATAATAAACGAAAAGATTTTTGAATGAGGTGGCATCACCACAGCCCTCCCATGAATCATCATAATGCTTCACTTTTCACCAATTAAGGGCAAAAATATAAAATACTCATGGTGTGCAATTTGAAACGCGCGGATCCCTCCCTATCGGATCCTTATAACCCGTTCCATCATCCATGAGCATAATCTCAATTCAAGCATCATTATCAAACCCTAATGGCCAAAATCCAAAACTTCGACCACTACTCTCTCTGTTGGGAATTCGATCATCAATCATGGAGTCTTTCTTTGCGTCCTCTTATGTATGAAATCGATTAACATGTTTCTCCATCGATTAACATCCCGAAATATGGTATCAGTTTCAGATTTGTAAGATTTCTTCATCGACTGAAAAGGAACTATTTTTATCTCTTCCATTCTACTGATTTTTCTTATTGTTAATCTGTGTTGTTCTGGTCAGTTTTTGGCTCATCTCTTTCTGGTTGATTTATATTGTTCTGTATTGGTTTTGATTGTATGTTTGTGTGATTGCGCAGGTTTCTTACGTTCCAGATGGGAAAGGTATGTTTTGAAGTTTAGGGTTTAGGTTAATCTTGGTTTATTATAACTCAATTGATTTGTTGGTGTTTTAGTTCATCTACTTAGTCATTGTTGGTTTATTTGAGACCGTGGCAGGCCCGCCCTGATTCTATTTAGAAGCCAATATAAATTCTAACCTCATTATAATACAAATATAGCAGTCCATGTAAGATTTTAACCAACAGTTTTTGGTTTCTATGTTTCCTATTGTACTGTCTACTTATGTTTTTATTGTTTTGTTTCTACTGCAGGGTAATCTGCATGTGCAGGTATGTATTCTTTGACTCTTGACAATTAGAAGGTGTATATTTGTGGGTCTCAACATTGTATATTATAAGGTGTATATCATCTATTTTTGGGGTCTGAACTTTCTATAGAATGACAGATTCCTTTAATCTTTTTCATTTATATTAAATCTTTATTAGGTTTTGAAAGATGTCATTAAGTATTTTAAATTGAAAACTATTCGTTGGCATTAAAACTGTGTTTTAAGGCTGTCAAATTTAGAAATTTGTTGACATTATAACTGTGTTTTAAACTGCACTGTAAAAAAAATTGACATTAAAACCGGTACCGATCATAATTAGGTGCAAAATGTACTCATAAAAATTTCTAAAACTCATAATGGGTCATAGGTACTTTTCAAAGTTGATTGATGTCCTCATTACTCAATAGACCCTAACCTTTAACATTCTATCTAAAGCATATAAGATGTTATATTGTTATCTGCATCCACATAAAGTCAAACTTCAATTGTTTTTTAGCTTACAGTATTTGTTTATGAATGCTTATAAATAATTGGTGGAATTTCTTTTCAAGATCATCAAGTTGTCAGATCATTGTGTATGTTTATTTGTAATACTATTGAAGTAGATCACAATTTAGGGATGTAAATGTTCTCATTCTGTACAACTTTCTAATTTTATGATTTTTGCTTAAATTGAACTACAAAAAATAAATATAAACAAGGGTATCTTTGACTACAGATCAAACATTTAAGTTATCATCGGAACTAAAATGTACTATAGACTACTATAACGATCTTTTCTTCAATTTTACATTTTCTTTACTTCCACTTTCGATAAATAGATAATGGATGTATGAATACTTAAATGATGACTTGGTTTGTATTGATTTAGAGTGACTGAATGCCTGTTTTGGAATTATATTGGGACTTTAATGGTTATTTGATTGAAGCTATGGTAGAAAAAAGGTAAGTAGGCAATTTTTGTAAAACATGTTGATGTTGTATACTTTTTACAAATTTAAATTATAGGATGTAGCTTTCCATTGATGATAATCTGCTAATATTACAGGGCTCATTGATGAGGATGCTGCAAAACTTATTGTCGAATTTATCATTGCAATTCTAATTGATCTAAGGTTTAATTCTGATGGTATGAACATAAGGTGTGGTTCGGATTTTGAAAGAGCGAACGAGATTCTAAGTCAAGGTATGTTTTTTTTTTTAATTTTCAATCGGGTTTGTCAAATTCTGAATCTGTTTTTTGTTGCTCTTTGTTACTTCTCTGTGTTTCATGTCCTTCATGTCTTCATTAATATATAATGCTTATTTAGGAGCTTTTGTATGTGCAATAGGTCTAAGATGTTATGCTTCTCATAATGACCAAATTTCTTTACAATGGTCTTAATGCGAGATTCTAAAACAGATTTACTACTATATATATTTGATATTTATAATCACTGGTTAAAACTAAATAGAAGATGTATATTAATTATATGTTAACAGACAAAAGTAACTAAATCAGTGACATAAAAATAAGTAACTATAAACAAATATATTTGTTATACATGTATTGAAGGTGTCTTTATCAAATACTCTTTCTACATACAGTTTGCCCCCACCATCCCTTTTAGTTGTTACTTAAATATTTTCCCAATCAAGAAAAATTGAATTCTGTGTTTTTATTGTTTTAGAGTGTGAGACAGCAGAAGGTTGTTGCCTTCCATTATTCACAAGGGGAGCTTTGTCTAAGGTGTTGCTTTCTATTCCTAAGTCTTCGATTGTTAAATAGTTGCAGCTGCAAGCTAATTTTCATGATCTGTTGAGGTGTATGGATCACTTGGTTAATGGCAACAAAAAATGTAAGCAAGTTTTCATGATCTTGAACAGTTGAGGTGTATGAACTTATGATTAAGTTAAACGAAAAATTATAATAGCTAACATCAAGTTAAAGGTCGCGGGTGGTTGTGGTTTGAAGGTTAAATGTGAAGGATTTTCTGCAGTGGACTTCTCAACATCAATCTCGGCTTGACAAAATTAATTTGCAATAGGTATTAGGGTTGGTTGATCAGTTAGTATTGATTGAATTTTTTAATATGAATTATTTCGTATTTTGGTGGTTGCTAAATGGCGTTTCATGTAATAAAAACAGTTTACCAACCTTTGTATAATATTTGTATCAAGTTATCAGCTATTATCGAAATGACTTTATAAAGCAAATAACCAAGGACCACACGCTTACATGCGCCTCTGCAATTCTCGGCTCTGTTATCTATTATTATATTAACCAAAAGTAAATGATAGTTCACTAACTAAATCTCGAGACAAGTTATGATGATTGCCCGTCGCAATTGGATATAATTAATTTCAATTGATTTTTTATATGAATGGGTGATATGATATGTGAAAACAGATAGATCTTACAGGCACTTTTTATGAAGACCTTTGAGTGCATACATAATTTGGTTCCATTTACGATGTTCTTCCTTTTGGATTAGATTGTTGCTCGAAATTTTGGTTGATTTATGTGAACTTTAATTGATTCATATATGTTGTTTTCTCATGATCAAATGTTTCAACTTCTTATTATAACTAGCATTTCAGACTCATGTGTTACACGAGTTAAGGTTTTAAAATTATTTTTTTGATAAAAACAATAATTATGTGTTTCATTATAAAGGTCCTTAAAAAATATAACTTTTTCGGTAAAAAAAAATACTTATTTAAAAAGAAAAAAAGTGTATAAAAGTTACAAATTAATAAAAAAACACAAATATATGTTATGGAGAAATGCATGGTTGCATCTCTATAATTTTAATAAAAAGTCAAATTAACATTAAAAAACACACACAAATATAATACTTAAGGATTGATTTAAGAAAGCACAAATATATTAGAGTATTAATATTGTTTTTATTAGAAATATATATATATTTTTTTAAAACTCTAGCCGTGTGATACACGGGTATCAATAAAAGTTAAGGACAGTCATTATCAAAGGTTGATTTGTATTCGAAGAATCCATGTTTTAGCCATGGACAATTGTATGTCGATCAAAGGTTGATTTGTATTCGAAGAATCCATATTTTAGCCATGGACAATTGTATGTCGCCTTATCAAGAGTGAATAGTAGGTCTGCGTTGAAAGTTTTTATTTTAGATGAAGATGCAAAACTCTGTATTTTCCACTTTGTAATTTTTATACATTTTCTATAAATATATATGCGATGAATTTATGATTGTTACAATACTGTTATATATATTTAACCTTTTTTAAACCCCAGCCGTGCGGTGCACGGGTATCAAAGACTAGTATTCTCTAATATATCATTCTCCATTAATTATCATAAATATAAAATGGTTATGAAAGGTTGGAGATGTACTATAAAAAAGGGACAACAGAATTTATTAAAAAAAGCTAATTACTATTTGTTTCCTAGACGTTTGACGCCTTAAACTATTTAAGCTCATTTTTTAAATTATTAACAAATATTGTCTGAGGTTTTTTTTGTTGTCATCTGAGGACAGCCGGTATACCGGTGCCATGATGCACTTTAACGCCGTCATCCAATGCCAATACCACCCCTCTATTGCGCCATGTAGCGGCGTGGTAAAGAAGCGTCATATTTTCGACGCTTAGAAAAGAGGCGTGATGACTGTTGAACGGTCCTATATATGACCGTTGGATCCAGATTTAAAAAAAAAATCATTTTCTTTCCCTATTTAAACCAACTATTTATTCATCTCCACCTCAATATTTTTCAACTAAAACTCTCTAAAATCTCTACACGAAAAAATTATGGATTTTCTCTCGTCCAACGATTCATCCAACTCGTCGTCCGACGAAGCCCCAGATATGTATTTCCAAATGATGGTGCATTATCATCAATGTCGGCTAAATAGACGAGCACAACAAACACTTACCCGAAGAGCTCGTCTCAATCGAAACCGTGAAATCGGGCAAACAAGTCTTCTTAGAGATTATTTCAACAACCCTTGCGTCTACCCAGCAGAAGCGTTTGAACAACGTTTTCGAATGCGACATTGACTATTTTTAAGAATTCTGAACGATTTAGAACGAGAGGATCCATGGTTCCTGCAAAGGAGCGGCGCGAGAAGAAGGATTGGTTTCGCTCAATTGCAAAAGTGCATGGGAGCAATTCGTGGAATGACGTACGGTGTTACAGGTGATTCCTTCGACGAGTATCTGAGGATGCTCGATCGGGCTATTAGGTCGTGCATTCAAAAGTTTTGTAAAGGTAATACTTCTCCCACAACATTTGTTTCATAAATAAATTTAAAATACCATGTTTGATTCTCATACATAGTTTTTAAAATTAGGTCTTTACCACTTGTGCGGAAGAAAATATTTATGACGACCTACTACTAACGATATCAGACAATTATACGAGTTTCACGAGGACAATTGGGGTTTTCGTGGGATGCTTGGTAGCATCGGCTGCACACATTGGGAGTGGAAGAATTGTCCCAATGCTTGGCGATGTCAGTTTATGCGTGGTGATCATGGGCATCAAACCATAATGCTTGAAGTCGTTGCTTCATACCACATGTGGATTTGGCATCAATATTTTGGTGTCGTTGGGTCGAACAACGATATCAGTGTGTTGGATCGATCACCAATTTGGGATGATATCATCGAGAGATGTGAGCTGATTCCTCGTTTGAGCTACGAGCCAACACATACAAGCGAGGATATTATTTGGGAGATGGGATTTATCCTAAATACTCTACGATTGTCAAAGGGTTTACGGCTCCCATTGGCGAAAGGCGCAAGGTCTACACAAAAGTTCACAGTGCGGCTCGAAAAGACATGAAATGTACATTTGGCGATTTGAAGGAAAAATGGCATATCATAGCTCACCCCGCACGTATGTGACATCGAAACAAAATAACTAACGTTATGCGTGGTTGTATAATATTACACAATATGATCCTCGAGGATCATGGTGCTACAATTTGCCAATTCCACGAGGAGGAGTTGGATACGACGTATGAGGAAATCGACGAGGATCGAAAACGGGCTATTCGTCAAGAAATAAAAAATCGAGATATCCATAATCAACTAAAGGCTGACTTGATCGAGGATATCTACGATCGATCACACTGATTTATTCTCTATGTTTTATGTAATTTTTTTTAAATTTTATCAAGTATTTGTAGTGTTTTTTTAATTTAAATTGTAAGATTAATGTGTTTAATTATTTATTTCGAAGTTGAAAAAATAATAATACAATAATATTTAACACCACACCACATAACATGGAGTACCCCATGTGTGTTAAGTGGTGTTATATATTCAGTCATCGCCTACGTGACGCGTGTTAAAGTTTAACATGACATAAGTATACCTCATGCCTTGAGTTCCTCTAAATAACGGGGGCTGGATTTTCCATTAATATAAGGGTATTTAAATCAATTTATAGATCAAGAACTATTTATGTAAATTATAATGATTATGGGATAATTTTGTAATTTTAATAAAGAAATAAAATAAAAAAGTTATATATCAACCATGCCCCTCTCTCTCTCTCTCTTGCCTTTCTCTCAAAAACACGGCCGACACCAGTGCATCCTTCAAACTATTGGTCAAGGGAAGTTTGGATATGTGGTCACAACTCACATGTGGAAATAGGGTTAGTTTAGTGGTGAAGAATTTGCTGGCAAACGACTCCATTGTTTGTTAATTTTGTGTCAGCATTAGGTTGTATTGGTGGAATATATATGATCAAAGTTCGGAACAGAAGATGAGGCCGGTTTTGAAGTTGCATCTATTGTTTCCACTTTTTGAATTGCAGGATCATGAGGTGTGTCGTTCTAAAAATAACAGTATGAGTAGAAAGGCGTGAATATTTGATCAAGAATTTCTCCGACGAGACTGTTTCGGACATGTACATTATGAATTCAGGGTTACACGACCGGCGTTTGTTGGCCTAAAATTAGGCGATTTATGAAAGGGGCACAGAATGTTGCAACGTTTTGGGCGGAGGAAGGTGGTTAATAATAAGAAAACAAGCCGAGCCAAGCTCGAGCCTCTACTAGCTTGGGCTCGACCTGACTTATTTACAACCCAACTATAGTCAATTATGTAAGAAAGGTTTTAGTCATTCATAGGTTATACATTAAGCAAGAGTCTATAAATATCTTAGTTCATACACCTAACGGAGAACAAAAATAACGAAGAACACGAATAAAAGCATAATCACACTTGTTTTAAAGTGGGGTTTAGACAACCCATTGCCATAGTGACTGCTTGTACAAGGTCACGAGGTGACGTGTCTATAAGGATATTCTTCACTCCGTGATAAATAAGTCTAGACTTGCCACCAAATATCAACACATCTCCTGATTTTATACGGACCTTGCTCATCTTGCTTACTTGTCCCGTATGGCCATAGCAGAATTCTACAGTCTCCCCAACAAAGATGGAAACTATAGGTAATCCTTTTTCGAGACTATCATACCTCTCATCACAATCCTACAATTAGTAAAAAAAACACTCATATTAGTTAGCGCTACAAATAGATTTGTTAGGTTAGTGCATATTTTATATATTATTATATATAGAAAAGACAACTTCTTATGAATAGTAATTTACAAGTTAATTTACAAGTTGTTTACCATACAAAACATATAACTTCTAACACATCTGCTTATGAACATATATTAATAAGGAGGATTGGTGTATGAGTAAAAACTAACCCGGTGAATGCCAAATTGACCATTACCACTGGGATAGAAATTGGTCACACAAATGTCAGGGCGCATTGAAGGAAGTTCATTGAGATAAGCTTGTGCATCTTTAATTGCAGTTTCAGCCAGATAAATAAAATTCGGTGGAATTTGAGGCGGCTCAGATCCATCATCACTTCTACAACGCTTCTCGTACCTTGTTATTGGATCCCAGTTTCGGCCAAAAGTCGTCATACCAAATTGAAGTTTGTCTCCATATTGATTCCTAGGCACGTAAAACGCCCCGGGACCCTTGGCCTGCCTCACAACTGTGTTCACTATGTCAACCTAAAAAAAATAAAAGTTTCTAGAAAAGTCTTTTTTTTTATGGGTCACATTACAGTGGATGAAAAGCACAAGTATGTTAATTTCTAACATTTGACAAGCACTTTTGCTAACATGTGTGAATCATTTACAAGTATTTTTAGAGAAAAGAGAATATATTATGTATAATTAAATCTGTCAAAAACACCGATGAGAAACATACCTACACATGAAAGACAATTAAATACCTGGCCCTTGATGTTGATGTATTTTCTGAGGAGAATCATTCCGGATGCAAGTATTTTATAAGATGCTTTACTATTTTTCCAGCTACCTTCGGTGCCTGGCCACATGTTGGGGTGGAGAATAGTAAAGGAATCGGGTTCCTCCTCCTCCTCCTCAGGAATAGTTGAATACTGCTTGAATCTACCAATTAAACAGCCATGAAATGCTTCCTTCTGTCTCAATAAGCAAACAAGCCAATAATAAACTTTACTTTAGAAAAAACAATCTTAATTTGCAGTTTATAAAGTTCAGGCATAAAATTGGAATGAGTGACTTTAAAAACATTAAAAAAAAAAAAAAGAGCGTGGTCCACTCATAAACATCAACAGCAGCTATATAACTTTAGAACTAAACCCTAACACTAAATAATTTTGTGGTAATAGATTATGAATGTGAAACAAAAAAAAAAAAAAAAAAAAACATTCCACACAGCAGCAGCCTCAAGGATATTACTATACCCTAATTCTTCTTACTTACTTTGAAGCAAGCAGATCTTGAAGAAAAAAAAATCTTATCAGGTGAAACTCAAAAGACAATTTTTGCAAATAGCAGCACTAGCCTCATAGACGATACTAAAACCAGATTATTATTTCGAAGCAGATCTTCAAGAAGAAGAAGAAAGCAAAATAAATATCTAATTTCGCACAAATCACTAGCTAGCCACAACGATTCTAATAATATTTGGAACAAAAAACCAGATCGATCGAACTTTGGGACTTTAAAATGATAAACCCTGATCAACACTAATTTCGGAACAGAACAAAATAAATAAATAAATAAATAATGCATCTTATCATATCATAAATGAAGACAAAAAAGAGAGTGAATAGCTCACGCCAAAAGATGCAGATGCTATAGGCTTAATTAATCGATACAAGCCTGAACGATTCATCGTCAACCAGAGATATGTTCCGATTTAGGGACAAGGGCGTGGTTTTCTTTATAACATACACCAAGGAAAATTTAGGGTTTTTATTATACCAAGTTTTTGAATTTTTTTTAGCAAAAATTGTATGGAATAATCTCAATTTTTCACCGTTCGCAAATAATAATCTCACCTTTCGAAATTGCAATGAGCAGTCCCAACTTGTCATTATTTTGCACCTAACAGACCCTCCATTAAAAAAATTCACATCAGCTTCCACGTAATCAATATTTGACGTCGTTATTTTTTTTTAATGGAGGGTCTGTTAGGTGCAAAATAATGACAAGGTGGGACTGCTCCTTGTAATTTCGGAAGGTGGGATTATTATTTGCGAACGAGCAAAAGTTAAGATTATTTCATGCAATTTTTCCTTTTTTTTAATAGCAACTTTGGATTTTTAACTGAAAATTACCCACTCACCTAATCATTTTCATTTTTTATCACATTAAAAAAAATAACTTTGACCAACTTGAACTTTCTTTCTTTTTTTTGTCACAAGTTGAACTTAATACACATAACTAGAGATCGACTGCGCGTTGCTGCGGTATATGAGGTTAAATATAATTTTAATTTTATGAGTTTTGTATATATTAAAATATAATAGAGATCAATCGTGTGTTGCTACGGTCAGTTATTCTGTATAAATTAGTAATAAAATGAGTATACCGAAATATATAAGTTATCGACATTCTCTTTTTAGAATCAATGTATATTAACAAAGTATGAAATATAATAGATACTCCTAAATATCTAGTTATTTTGAGTAGTGTTTTAATACATACATATATATAATATCTAGTTATTTTGAGTAATGTTTTAATAAATACATATATATGTATATCGATTGTAATCTTTCATATAAAAACATTAACAAAAAAAAAACTAAATAATTAGACTGTAGCAAGAGAGCCATGTACTAAAAAGTCATAGACCTATAGTGAGAGTATTTAAAACAGATTGAATAGAAAGCACTAAGGCTACACTCGTCGAAGTGATAACGTAATATTCATTATGTTATTGTTCAAGACATAGTTTTAACAGGTAAACTTTACCCCCAAAAAAAACAGAAGGATCTTAATGATGTATCTATGTAAGATTGCAAATGCAAATGGCAATAGTTTTCTTGCTCTTGAAATAATAAAATGTAAAATTCATGATGGAACATAAGAACTTATAGAATTGAATGCACGCCCGCGCGTTGTGATGGACCACTTGTTTATGATTTGTTATAGCGAGTTTTTAAGTATGATGAACAAATATAGAATTAGATGAATCCGAAACATTAGGAATGAAGTAATAGATACAAAGTACACATTCTCGTTTGAACGTGCAATGAAAAAAAAAACATATCAATAATAGATATTATTCTTAATTTGTTTTTGTTGATAAATATCGGCAATTGATACCCAAGCCAACATAAGTTCTTGAAAAGTGGACATAAAACATGTGTCTGACATAAAAGAAGTTTAGCTTAATGGTCCTAAAACAAATACCGAAAACCACAACATAAGTTCTTGAAAAGAGATTCATATAACCTTAATGGTCCTAATACTCATTTGCTTCTGATGGTTCATACTTTATACCTCTAGAAATTTAGTACAGTTACTATTAGATAATGTAAGTCATATTAGTACAGTTAGTATATAGACCAATTGTCCTAATCTCAGCAAGAACCATTGTGTATACTTCTGGTGTATCCAAGCCATTGCTCCCAGTGACTTTAGGGTCTGCCTTTGAGAAGAACTTTTTAAAAGGTTAAGAAAAGCGAACAATTTTGAAAGAAGTCTGAATTTCGTATTAAGCATTAACCATGACTGCTTTGACCTCTCTAAGTTTCCGGATGGACCTCGGACAAAATCAAGTCCTTCTCTTGTCTTGATAAGACTCCAAAAGTGTTGGAAACATCTATCATGCAAGTGCAAAACATGTCAATGACAAACCCAGTGACCTGCACCCGAAGCTGGTTGACTTGCCATGTCAGCCACACATTTGTAACATATTTGCAGTGACTTTTGATGAATTCATTGAAGAAAGTTGTGGGAACTTTGGAGTCATGAGATGGAGTTTCATCTTGAGGGATTTGAATGAAGGATATGTGACCCATGATGTTTTTAGCTAATGATTCCATATAGGCGGTGATAGTCAGGCCGCATTCATGGTAGGAGGTCCGATCACAAGGACGGTTGTGGAGAGAGATTGATCTTGATTCACAAGTAATTTCGCAATCCGGATGGTTGACATGATATGACCCAAATCAAATGCGGGGATAAATATTAGCTCTGCAAGTGTATTCACCACATTTCTTTTGATTCATGAATGGCTCTTTGGAGTCCATCATATGTTTATCTACCATTCTTTGTAAATGTATTCACCTTAAATATTTATATATAATAAAATAAGATAAAATAATAATGACACACATTTCTTAAAACTAACTATGTCATATTTTGAATGGTTAATTGAACTACAGTTTGAGTTAATTGATGACGTAAAAGTTCTTTAATGTTTAGGCACAATATGCTCCCTCAAAACTTTAATAAAGGTCATATTATATATGTAATAAAAAAAAGTGAGTTTCAAAGAATCGAACATGAGTCATGCGTGAGAAGGGCAGAGGGAGAAACCAATTGGGCTAGCAGGCATTTTGTTTAATTCTTCTTAACCTATGTATATATTATTAATTTTATTCTTTTTTTTTCTCCTGGCACGATTCCATAAGTCTGTTTCTCCTTTGTATATATATACAATTTATATGTAATTTTATTATAATTATTTAGTATATCACATGTGATTACAAAGTTGTAACTGAGCTATAATTAACCCATTTTCTAAACTTGGTTTGGATTCTTCGTGAGGTTAACTTCACGACTTACACATTCCAATGTAGAAAAAGTTAGGATATATTTATCCACAAATGTGGCTTCAATATATGTAGGTTTGCATATAGGATAGTACATACATGGTCACACCCCTTCCTTCTCATGACTTTCTTTGTGAACTTTTTAGTACTAACATGTTCTCAACATCTCCACCTCTATTTTTGAGGTCAAAGAACAAAAGGTTGTTTTGTCATAACCTATACGTTATTGACAATGTGACATAACCTAGTATGTGTGTTGGCTTGATCATTGAAGATGACTACATAGATGAGGCCAAATCACTACCCAAACCCAATAGTATATGAGATCAAAGTGTCATCCATGATGAATGCTTCGAAAGACGGTCCTTCATCATCGTTGTCATCATCATCAACTACTCAATCTTGGCATTCAAATGGCTTAAAGCTAAGAGAGAGGATGTGCTTAAAGCTAGTTCTATCCAAAGTTATGGGAAGAATAGTTTTTCTTCTCCACTAAACTCAATTGATGATGAACTTGCTGCTATTAAAGAGCATCATGAGGTAAGCCTCTTAATATTAACATATTTTACTCTACAGATGCCAGACTTTTCAAGCGATATGTTTGGAGGGCTATTTTCCGCAAACCTTAATGTTTTCATATAAATTCGACTTTAAGGCCTGTGTTCGGGACTTTTGCACCGATTGCCGATCTAGGGAGCTTCTTTGGACCATTTTGAAGGCAGAGGAAGGTTGGAAACAAGAGGAGATCATCGGGGGACTCAATCTTTATACGCAATTCATATTCGGTTCTTCGATTTCTTGTTTGTTTCTTGTTAAACCCTAAACCTACATCATGTTTTCTGCTAAAGACTTAATCTTTATTATGTTTTCTGCTTTGAACATGATTGTTGACTAGGCTTTTAGTACCGCCTAGACCATTGTGACGACTAATTGACATTTGCAATTTTTTCGGTTTATGATAACTTGATTGATGTTTGACAATTCTTTAAATTCCATTGATTATTACAACTGAATGCGTATGTGTATATGATTTAGGGTTTCAATTCATGTTCTATGCTATTACTCGAGAAGTTTTAGAGTATGGTTGCATAGTATTGAGTTTGATGTTAAATCAGGCTTTTATCTAATGTTATCTAAGCAATTTAAGGGTATCAACATCATCGGGTGGTGAGTGCTTTTTCGTTTTTATCCTCTCCTCCGGCTGTCCCTATGGCTGGAGAATGGGAGACAGCAACCAACAGAAGACAAAAATTCCGGCAAGCCAAAGCTGTGGGCTCCTCTTTGCAACAGACAGAGGTTATTTCGTTTTTCGTCTCAGGGATTCCACCTGGGGTTTCTAATTCCAACCTTTGGGCCACCTTCCAACCGTATGGTCTGATCATAGAGGCTTTCGTTGTTAAGCCTAAGAAGTCGAATGCTGATCACTTCGGGTTCGTCAGAATGAAGGGTGTTGCCAACTACCTGGCCTTGGAACGAACTCTTAACGACTTAATCTTCTGGGGTCACAAAAAATTGGGCGTTAAACTGGCTAAATTTGACAAACGAAAGAATCCCATTATCCTCCCCCATCTGCCCAGAGTGTCGCCGACCAGTGGCCTCCCGACACCTCCACCCTTACCGGCTAATATCCCTATGATGCAGCCTAACTGCTCTGTGCCGAAACCCATCGCTTGCTCATTCAGTGAAGCGGTTACCGGTAAAGGTCCATCCTCCTCTAGAGTCATCAACATCCCCCCCACCCCTGCTTGGAAACCTGAAACATGTAAGCGTTCTGCCTTATGGGGGCATTGCCTTAACCTTAATACCCTGCTCAACGCCAAGACTATCCTTCTTGCTGAAGGTCTCAATAACTTCGATTTCTTCCACCTTGGAGGCCTTGATGTTCTCCTTTCCTTCCCCAATGCCAATTGTGCCTCTGATTTTTTATCAAATGGGTCCCCCTCGTGGCGTCTTATTTTCGATTCCTTGGTTGTTTGGATCGGTCAAGACATCCCCTTCAATCGAATCGTCAATCTTAAAATTGTTGGGGTTCCGTTACTGGCCAGGGATGAGGTGACCTTCAATCGTATTGGCGAGTCTTTCGGCAAAATCGTTTCCCCATCGGACTTTAGCTGGAACGAGGAGGATGTGTCGTACGGCCGCGTTTTCGTCACCTCCGATCGCCTAGGTCTCATTGATGAAACGGTGACTGTAAACTGGCGCGAGTCTACCTTCGATGCTTGGGTGGTGGAGGAACCCTTCACTCCTTGGTCTTCCTCGCCGGACATGGATCAAGACTTTGAAGATTCGTATTCTTCTCAGGCGTCGGAGTCTGAATCGGATAAAGTGGACGGCGAAACTGTTCCGTTAGGGGAAAACATTCAAATTCCTGTTGACCCTATCCCGGACCCATCTTTCGAGGCTGCCAACCTTGTTGCAGTGGAACAGGGGACTGAAAAAGGGACAGTAAGTATGAAAGGGGATGTTTTAGAGGAGTTGCAGGCTGAAGATCAGAATCTGGCAGAAAAAGGGGTTGGTGATTCTCCCCTTCTGGGGGTCAATAAAGCTGATGGGGGCTTTGTCAATGAGGTACCCTCTTTTTCTTCCCTGGATACCTCCCAAGATTCCCTTCTATCCTCTCAAGTGGGATCTCTGGATCTTGGCTCTTTTGATGTTGGGCCTACATCGCAAACCACTGGGCCTCTCCCTCCTCTCCATGCTTTTGGCCCTTTCCCCTCCTCTAATGGGCCCAGTTCGTTGCCTACACTCCCTCCTGAACCGATTCTATCAGACAATATCCCGTTCCTCGAAAAACCATCCTCCTTACCTCCTCGTAAACGTAATTCCAAAAAGGGTAAAAAACCAAAGTCGAACCTGGGTCCTTCCTATGGTCATATGCAGGTGGGTGGTTATAAGTCCACTCTCAGAAACAATCTGTTATGGTCCCAGGCCTCTTCTTCAAAATCTAAAGGTGGGAGTTCCTCAAAAATCTCAAATCTTTCCTCTCCGGCCGATTTTTCCCGTCATCCTGATTTCGATCTTCTCATGACAAGAGAGGTTGGCGATCTTCTGGGCTTTAACAATGGGTCCTCCCCTTCCTCCAACCATGTTAGCTCCTCTTCGGACCTCGTTGCAAAAACCGGTTTTTAATGAATTGTTTGTCCCTGAATATTAGAGGATTAAGGAGCTCCTTCAAACACTCCTGGATTCGATCTCTTAAAAAAGATAACAATCTTTCTTTTTTGGCTCTTCAAGAAACTCAAATATCGGATGCCTCTAGCATTAATATCGGTAGCTTATGGGATCGTTCCCCTTATGATTTTTTTGCTTCGGATGCAAGTGGCCGTTCGGGGGGGCTTGTCTGTGTGTGGGATCCCTCGGTTTTCATCAAACAGGACGCCACCAATTATGAAGACTTCATGCTTATAAAAGGGTTGATAAGGGGCTGTGATGAAACTGTTCACATTATCAACCTTTACGGGCCGAAACTTGCTACTCGCAAACGTCTCCTGTGGCATCTTCTTCTCTCCCTAATCTCATCTAATCCGGGCATCTGGATGATCATGGGAGATTTCAACGTTGTTCGCTTTGCTCATGAACGTTTTAACTCCCATTTTAATTCCGCGGAGGCCGACGAGTTCAACAATTTTATTTCAACCGGTGGGTTGAATGATCTAAATATGGGGGGAAGGCGCTTCACTTTTCTTTCCTCTAGCGGAGACTCTCTTAGTAAACTGGATCGAATCTTGCTTTGCAATAACTATCTCTCTCGATGGCCTAACTCATCTATCCATGCCCACCCTCGTCTTTGGTCCGATCACTGCCCGGTGACTTTAAAATCCATCGGGGCTGACTTCGGACCTAAACCCTTCAAATGCTTTAACTCTTGGATGGAGATTGAGGGATTTGTTTCGATCGTTGAAGATGCGGCTGCGATGCCTACCGGTAATGGCAGGGCTGATTCCAAGTTTCTCTCGAAACTCAAAAACATCAAAGGGGCCATCAAGGCTTGGAACTCCTCTCGGCTTGACACGAACAAGCGTAAGTTGTTGTCTCTGCGTTCGGAAATTGATCGGATTGAATTGGAAGCGGAATCTCGCGACCTTTCTAATCTTGAAAAATCCAACAGATTGTTATGGAAAAAAGAAATTTTTGAGATCGAAACAATCGCTCTTAAAGATTTACATCAAAAAAGCCGGGTCAAGTGGGCTCTCGAGGGGGACGAGAACTCTCGTTTCTTCCATGGCATCATCAACTCTTCAAACTCTAAACGTTGCATAACTGGGCTTTCTTTGAATGGCGTTTGGGTCTCGAATCCTAGTGTTATTAAAGCTTCGGCTGCTGCTCATTTCGAGTCTCGTTTTATCGATCCTTGCTCCCAGAGACCTAAAATGCCCTCTGATGGCTTCAAAAGGCTTAATGAAGAGGGGTCTAATTCTCTTGTAGCTCGTTTTTCTCTTGAGGAAATCAAAGGGGCTATTTGGGATTGCTCCGGGGATAAAAGCCCCGGCCCGGATGGTTTTAATTTCAAATTTCTCAAACGTTTTTGGGGCCTCTTTAAAGATGACTTGAAAGACGTGTTTGAGGATTTCTTTGACTCCGGTTCTATTAGTCGAGGTTGCAATTCTTCCTTTATTGCGCTCATTCCGAAAGTCAAGGACCCTCTCAACCTGGATGACTATCGACCCATTAGTCTCATCGGCTCCTTATACAAAATTATTGCCAAAGTCTTGGCTAACCGGCTCAAGGGGGTGATAGATTCGTTGATTAGTGAAACTCAATTTGCCTTCATCAAGGACCGCCAAATTCTCGAAGGGCCCCTTATCCTCAATGAGATCTTTGCATGGCTCAAACATTCCAAGGGTGAAGCTTGTTTTTTTAAAATTGACTTTGCCAAAGCTTTTGACTCGGTCAATTGGATTTTCCTCTTTGATATCCTTGGCTTCATGGGTTTCCCGGCTCGTTGGGTTTCATGGATTAAAGGTTGCCTTTCCTCCGGGCGCTCCTCGGTGCTCATTAATGGTTCCCCCTCAAGCGAGTTCTCCTTCACTCGCGGCCTTCGTCAAGGAGACCCTCTCTCCCCCTTCCTTTTTATCTTAGTGATGGAAGCCCTTCATGTGCTTTTGTCTAAAGCAAAAAATGTGGGCCTTATTAAAGGCATTCATCTCCCCAACAATGGCCCGATTGTCTCTCACATTTTCTTCGCGGACGATGCCATCTTCTTAAGTGATTCCTCGGCCTCCTCGCTTGCCAATCTTGCTAATGTGATCGGTTGGTTCAATTTCGCATCCGGGTTGTCCATTAACCTCCACAAAAGTATGCTCTATGGGGTGGGTATTGATGGCTTTAGGCTCAATTTGTTGGCCTCCTCCATTCATTGCCATCATGGGTCCACGCCGTTTACCCACTTGGGACTTCCGATTGGGTTAAATATGAATCGCATTTCCAATTGGGAAAGAGTTGTTGAAAAGATCAAGAAAAGATTATCTTCTTGGAAAGAAAAATGTTTATCTTTTGGAGGCCGTTCAACTTTAATCAAATCGGTCCTTGGTTCGATTCCCATCTACTATCTTTCGCTCTTCCGGGCTCCCTTACACTCGTTACGTTCCATGGAATCCGTTAGAAGAAAATTCTGTTGGGGAGGCGATAAGAAAATCTCTTGGGTTTCTTGGCTCACCATGTGCTCCTCGAAGAAAAAAGGGGGGATGGGCTTCGGGTCTCTCCTTGCCATGAATCTTAGTTTGCTCTTGAAATGGCTTTTCAAATTTAAAGCCGACCATTCCAAACTTTGGGTCAAAGTTGTGAAAGCTATCCACTCCTCCAATCGGGTTTGGAGCACCTTTCCTTGCAAACAATCGATTATCGGGCCATGGAAAAATATTATCAAGGCTTACATGGACCTTAAGGCCTTAGGTGTGGATGGTGATTCGAAAATTCGGTGTTGGATTGGGGCTGGAAATTCGGTGAGCTTCTGGTCCGATAATTGGACGGGTCTTGGACCTTTAAAAGACCGCTACCCGCTCCTTTTTCTTCTTGAGCCTTCGAAGGACTGCCCTGTTGCCAGCCGTATTCCTCTCCCAAACTCTCGCACTTATCGTTGGGCCTGGTTTGGGCCAGCCCTTCCTGCCGCTGCTTTGGAGGTTGTTGCCGAGTGTGAGGCCCAGTTAGCCGATTTCTTCTCCTCCAACACGAAAGACTTCTGGGGCTGGGATGTGGGTTATCGTTCAGACTTCTCGGTGAAGACGGTTCGAAGAGAGGCGGAGGACCTCATCCTCGGCTCTCATGATTACTTCTTGGAGTGGTCTCATTGGCTTCCCCTCAAGGTCAACGCTTTTGTATGGAGGGCGGGTTTGGACAAAATCCCTTCTAAGATTAACCTCTCTCGTAGAGGCTTAAACTTGGACACGACTTGTGAGAGGTGTCTCATCCTTCCCGAGTCCTCGGATCACCTTCTCCTTAGTTGCCCTCGTGTTCTTCCTATTTGGGAGTCCGTTTTGCATTGGTGTAAAATGCCCCCTAACCTCCCCCCTTCGATCCGCGAGATACTTTCGTGGCACAACTCGGGGGGGTTTTCTAAAAACTTAAGTCGGGCTATTCACTGCATTTTGGCCTCCACTCTTTGGATTCTTTGGAAGTCAAGAAATGACAAGCATTTCAACAATCGGTTTAGAAGAATCGACGAGATCATCGACGAAATCAAGTTTTGGTCCTTTACTTGGGCAAAGTGTAGAGGAAAAATCCCGTTACTCGATTGGTCGAATTGGTGTAATTTCACGATTTCCTTGTAATTTGGTTTTCTTTGCTTGCCTAGCTTCTTGCTAGGTTTTTTTTAATACACAGCCGTTCAAAAAAAAAAAAAAAAAAAAAAAGCAATTTAATAAATTTTGATAAACTTTTTTGGTTTACAGCTTTATGAAATAAGACAAGGGAACATTGATTTTTACTTCTTTTAGGCTTATGTATACTCATGGAGCAAGCACATCACATTAGCACTTTCAGCTTAGGTATGGTGGTTATAAAATTCAATATATTTAATTGATTTAAAGTTGTTGCATAACTTTAATAATTTATGATTTTATTTGTGCGGAACCAATTGTCACATCTACATGATTTATAAGTTCAGAAGCTATGATGTGAAATATTAGGTCTTTGCAAAGATATTTAGTTATTTATAGTTGCATTATTAATTCATATACACAATAAATTGCATGACTACCCGGTAAATATGACTCTGATGACTTGTAACATAGAAGCTACATTAAAAGTGCAAATTGGTCGAGTAAATAGGTTGGGTGCGTGAAAATGGGTTTGGGTTAGAACGGTCATTCTTTTTTCTTATGTGTTAAAAACATGACATAAATTAGCATTTTAATTAGCTACCCGATTCTCACGTTGCCCACATTCACGCTTTCATACATTTTGATTAGCGTTTTATTTAGGAAAAAGAAAAATAATAAATCTCACTTTCTAATACATCATCAATTATATATTTTTAAAGTTTTGAACTCAAAGATTGTTTAGGATACATAGTTAACTTTTTTTTGAATGGCGATTTCATTAGCAACGCTCTCCTAACAAGACGTTAGGAGAGAAAACCGAGAGGCTTACATGGAAAAAAGAAAATTACACCAGTTGGCCCAGTCAATAGAGACACTTCTAAGGCTGTGTTTGGCGCGCCATAAGCTAGCTTATCAGCTAACTTATAAGCTAGTTTTTTTACGTTACCAAACGGGGCTTTTTTAATAAGCTAGCTTTTTTTAAAAGCCCCGTTTGGTAACGTCAAAAAGCTAGCTTATAAGCTAGCTTATAAGCTAACTTTTGAAAAGCTAGTTGGAGTAGCTTTTCAACTAGCTTTTCAACTAACTTTTATAATATTTCCAATTTTTACACTTCCCTAACTTATATATAAATATCTTTATTTACATTTATGACATGTACTTTTATGTCATTTTATTTTTTTAAGCTAGTTTATCAGCTAGTTTTTACCAAATCTATTAGAGATCCAAAGGAAACTCAACGATTGAACCTCCAAGAAGACCTTTTGCCCTCCTATCTTTTTCTTTTGAAACACCGCCTCATTTCTAACCCGCCAAATGACCCAACACGCCGTATAAATAATAGCCTGAAGCCATTTAGCAATAGGCTCCAAGTTGAGGTGCATATGAAGAGAAGCCAGATTCGACACAGAGAAGCAGAGATTGAGTGGGATGCGGCACCACGAGGAGATTCTAGCCCATAATTCCGTAGCAACCTTACAGTCGGTGAAAAGGTGGACCGATGGTTCATTCCCATCATTACAAAGGGGGCATTCCGAAGAAGAAACATATATGTTACGACACTGCAGGCCATCCTTCGTGGCGAGCCGGCCAAGATGAGCGCGCCACAAAACAAGATTCACCTTGACCAGAACCAACTTAGACCACCCAACCGGAGACGGGGCAGCGGAGTCACTAACGTGGGACATCAGTCTCCTCGCAGAACAAGTGAAAAAGCACCCACATTGTACGTGACGTATACGAAGACCCACGGCCACCACCTGCGTATAGCCCAGTATGAAAGGCGTATACCCTCGAAAAACCCCAACCATCAAGAAAATCAATTATTAATCCTATACAAGATGTATACGAACATACGCGACGCATACAATCTTGTACTAAAAAATCGTAATAAAACCTAATACTGACATAACACGATAAATGACTCAACGATTTTGGACCATATACGTTGTGTGTATCGTTAAAGTCAACAAACAACAAATTAAATAAAAACTCAAGTACACCCACTAATTTAGCCTAGTGACAAATGTGTATGAACCCTTATCAAGAGGTCTTGGGTTCAAGTCCTATTTATAACAAAAAGAATAAAAAATAAGGGTTACAAATTGGATTAGAGGTTTTCTCAATAGTGATGAGTTTCATCTTGACGAGAATTAGAGATAATCGGGTGACTAGTGTAATGTTCCGTCACTAATTCTAATTTGCCTTTAAAAAAATAAAAATAAAAACTCAAAGTAAATAATAGAAAGTGTAGTCACTCTTGAGTAATGAATGCTTTTAATAAATAAAAACAATCAATCAATGCTCTGCATAACATCTGTAAAGTTGAGCAGGTTGGCGTGTAACCTTAGGAAAGAATGGAAATTGAAATCTGTACATCTATCTCTAGGCAAATCCCAAATTTCTTGATATACATTTCTATCAGTACAAAAAATAAAAATAAATTCTTGATATACATTTCTATCAGTACAAAAAATAAAAATAAAAATAAAATCAATATTATTAAAAAGATAAATACATATAGGAAAGTTATTATATAAATTCACTAGTACAAAACCTAACAAAAGATGCGGTTATTGTTAGGTAGGGTTAAGTTCAATGGAAAACTAAGTTTAGTTGAAAAACTGGAAAACCAAAGGAAAAATATATTAAATAAAGGCTATTTAGGTCATTTTGGTGCTCCTTTTTTTTTCTTTTTTAAATTTCCGTGTCTATCCAACTAATTTCCACCTTACGACCTTAAAAAAAATAAAAAAACTAAAAAAAAAACTAAAAAAAACGTTCTTTTTTTATGGGTTCGTCCGACTATATTGCATATATGCAATATTGTATGTTTTTTATATTGCATATGTATGCTTGAAATTAACTACAGATCGGAATTGGGACACGGAATCGCGGCGACGGAGTAATCACATATATGGCTCCAATTGAACAACGATGTTGACGTAAATAAATAAATAAAATATAAGATAAACAATGAGAATTGTGAAAAATTCAATTCATGAATAATTACGTAATGAAATCTATGATGCACATGGCCTGATTTTGGAAAAAAAAGTAAAACGAAAGGATCAGAATGAGTGTGCGTACTCTGCATAATTCATGAATTAAATTTTTCATAATTCTCATTGTTTATCTTAGATTTTATTTATTTATTTATTTACATATAATCTAAAAAAAAAATTATTTGACATGCGAAATAGAGTGTCTACCTGTCTACACTTATGGTGATGTCTACAATAAACTTTTCACTATATATATATATATACTTTTCAATATATATATATATATATATATATTGAAAAGTTCATTGTAGACACCCTTATAAGTGTAGACAGGTAGACATTTTGTTTCACCATTAGATCACTTGATCAAATGGTTGTGATTAATTTTTTTTTATTTTCTTTTCTTTTTCTCATTGTTCAAAAAAGTTCATATGTGAAAAACAATGTGAAAGACAGTACTTTCACATGTGAAAGTGTCTACAATGAACCTCACTCTATATATAGTGAAAAGTTCATTGTAGACACCCCCATAAAATTTTCATATGTTCAAAAATTTTCATATGTGAAAAACAATGTGAAAGACAGTACTTTCACATGTGAAAATGTCTACAATGAACCTCACTCTATATATAGTGAAAAGTTCATTGTAGACACCCCAATAAGTGTATACTGGTATATATTTTTTTTCTTTTTTCTCATTGTTCATAAAATTTCACATGTAAAAACACATGTGAAATAAAGTAATTTCAAATGTGAAATAAGGTGTCTACCTGTCTACACTTATGGGGGTGTCTACAATGAACCTCACCATATATATATACCATATATATATATATATATATATATATCCTAACTTTTTCTACATTCGAATGTGTAAGTCGTGAAGTTAACCTCACGAAAAATCCAAATCAAGTTCGAAAATGGGTTAATTATAACTCAATTACAACTTTATAATCACACTAGGTTAGTAACCCGTGTATTACACGGGCTGAATAGAGATTAATAGTATTAGATAAATACAAAAGAAAAGATAATGATCAAGAAATTTAAAAATTATGATTGATATAAAGTTTCTTATAACAGTTAAGAAATTTATTATGTTTGGCAAGTTAAAAAACTAAAATTATTGAGTAAATCAATCAAATCTACATTAATTTTATCAAATTTTTAGAATAAAATTTTAGTTTTGATAAAATTGGTAAATAATCTTAATTGATTATTTACTAAATTGGTAATTGATTATGAACTTGACATGTGACAGTGGTGATGTGGACCCTTTATAAATGAGACATATGGCAAAAAAATTAGTTTATTAGGATTAATAATAATTAATAATGTGGCGAAATTTTTAGTGCTTTATTAAGATTAATAATAAGATGTGATATACTAAATAATTATTATAAATAATAAATTTACATATAAAGTACGCATATCAAGTAGTGACAAAAAAAATGTGGGGTTTAAGTTAGGCCAGAGGGTTTTGTCACTCGTGATGAGTTTTCTTCTGATAAAGAATATAAATAATCGGGTGAGTGGGTAATACCCTGTTAGAAATCCAAATTTGCTATTAAAAAAAAAATTCAAAAACTTGGTATAATGAAAACCCTTATTTACCTACACAGCTGTATAGATGCAATATATGCCTTTGTGACCAATCTCATAAGAGTCGTCTGGCCTAAATTGACCATGTTAATCAACATGACATCCAATCCATGCGAACAATAAATATACAACATGGTATCACATGTATACCTAGGCATAGTAATAACAATAAAAACAATGTTTGTCATGGTTCATGTACACCTCAAAACAGTTAAGTAAGATTATAGGAAAAGCTAACAAACTCACAGATTCAATAGGTGGAAAATGTCACAGGGCAAGAGATTTCAATGTCCACTATCCTCACAAATGCAAGTCTGTATTGATATAAGTACGAGTATACAATCAGAACCAGTCACACCCTGTAAATATGTGACGGGGGCGAAACAATTGTATCACAGTCAAGGTCAAGTCTATGTAAGCAAACCCGACTGTCACACGTGTGTTGGCTGAAAGTATTTGGTTGGGAAAGAGGTTGGTAATATTTTGTCACCTCATGGAAGCCGAAATGTACGTGTTGGTGAACTTGACTTTGGTTACGACTTACGTGCATGCGCGAGAGCGGTGTGTGGAAGAGACGGGCCCTAGTCTCTTAAAAAGATAATTTTCATAATAAAATAATCCGATACGCAAAGTTGTTCCCATGTTGGTTCATGACGGGATATCGAGTGTAACGGTAGTCGGACGACAAGGCCCTACAACTAAATGACATTAAAACCACTATGTTTGGTTATTAATAGCACGGTTCCCCGGGGTTCGTACCAAAAACGGCGATCAACGAAAGAGTAGTGATACTAGATTTGAGGCTGAGAGGCGGTACAGTTGTCTGTTAGTAAGCAATCTTAAATAAAGATTATAAACAACCATTTTGCCTTCATCAGCCACTGGTACGTTCTCCTAAGTAATATTAACTTTGATTTACATTACTAAAAACTCCATGTTATTTATTCTTTCTTTTCTGTTACTTTTCTTTAATTAGATTTTATAAATTTAAAAGTAAAAGTTAGATCCAACTAGATATAATAGTGAACTGAGTACTTAGAGAGTTAGAGACCTATTTTTCTATTGTGTCTTTGAATGATCCCGATTCAACTTACCACTACTATATTGCTTCACGATGGATTATGTGCTGAAATAGTAGTCGTTCAAATTCAGAAAATGAGCTAATTATAACTCAATTACAACTTTATAATCACATGTGATATACTAAATAATTATTACAAATAATAAAATTACATATAAAGTGTATCAAGTCCAACTTGTGATAAAAAATAAAATGTGGGTTCAGGTTAGGAAAGAGGGTTTTCTCACCTGTGATAAATTTCCTTATGATAGGAAATGAGATGATCGGGTGGGTGGGTAATGTCCCCATCAAAAATCCAAATATATCTATATCTATATACTATATAATAAACAAAAAGTTTGATCATAATTTAATTAAACAAAAAGGACACTTGTTATCACCATAAAATTTTATATTAAGTTCAACTTATAATAAGTAATTATCGAAAATACTAAATTTTCATATTAAGGTTTATTTTTTGTTTCTTAAATTTTTAATAAGTAATTATCTAAATATTTTATATTAAAGTTAGTAATTATCCAAATAGTAAATTTTCATATTAAGCTTTATTTTATTTAAACTTTTAATAAATAATGATCAAAATATAAAATTTTTAATTTAAGGTTTATTTTGTTTTTGACTAACATATATATCTTAAAACTAATCATTTCAATAAATTCTATTTGTTTGTATGCGTAACAAATATATTCAAAACTAATTATTTTTTACTAACATATATAGTAACTAATAATTATTTTTAATTAAGATATTTAATAACATATACTAATATTTTTTTTACTTTAACAAGTTGCAAATTCGCCCACGCGTTCGGCGGGCCTGCAATGATAGTGTCGTTCAATTTTATTTGATCTTGTGACCTGCTCGCTCTTTGTGGCGAAAGTATAAAACTATAAAAAAGTATTGACCAAAGTCGAAAACTCTAAAAATATACTAAAAAATGAAAGTAAAAAAGTTAAGGAGTATAAAACATAAAAGTCTAAAAGTTTTGTGGTGAAAGTATAAAACTATAAAAAGTATACTAAAAAACGAAAGTAGAAAATTTCAGGTGAATAAAACGTCAAAGTCTAAAAGTTGTGTCGTCGAAGTATAAAACTATAAAAAAAATATACTAAAAAAATAAAAGTAGGAAATATTAGGGTAACAAAACGTCAAAAGTTAAAAGTGTGTCCTAGAAGTATAAAAGTTTAAAAAAGGTCGTCGTCAAAGTCAAAAACACTAAAAGTATACCAAAAACTGAAAGTAGTCTAATAAAAAACGAAATTTAAAAAGTTAAGAGGTATACAATGTAAAAGTTTAAAAGTCTCGTTGTAAAAATATAAAACTATTAAGGTATACTAAAAACGAAAGTAGAAAACAAAATAGAAGACCACAAAACTTAAAACAAAAAAAAACTTTAAAAGTTAAGGGGTAGAAAACATAAAAGTATGAAAAATGTGTGGATAAACTATGAAAACATAAAGTTTACTATATTGTTTGAAAAAACACAAAGCATAAAAGTTTTAGGGTAGAAAATGTTAAAGTCTTTTACTATCGTGGCCAAACTATGAAAAAACTAAAACCTATACTATTCCTTAAAAGAATTTAAAATGTTAATAATAGAAATTATCAATAAACAAACTCATGTGGCCAAACTAAAAAAAAATCAAAACTTTACTATTCCTTTTACTTTCTTATTGTTATATACGAGATGTTTACTACCCCGCGCATTGCTGCGGGGTTGAATTTCTATACTGAACGAAAGTCAAAAACTTAAGTGGTCTAAAACGTAAAAGTTTAAAAGTCTCGTGGTGAAAGTATAAAACTATAGAAGTATACTAAAAGCAAAAGTAGAAAAGGTAAAAGTTTCGTGGCAAAAGTAGAAGACAAAAAAACTTAAAACCAAAATAAAAACTTTAAAAGTTAGAGGGTTAAAAAGTTAAGGAGTATAAAACGTAAAAGTCTAAAAGTCGCGTGGTGAAAATATAAAACTATAAAAATATACTAAATTAAGGGGCATAAAACGTAAAAGTCTAAAAGTCTCGTGGTGAAAGTATAAAACTATAAAAGTATACTAAAAACAAAAGTAGAAAAGTTTAAAGTTTCGTGGCCAAAGTAGAAGAAAACAGAACTTAAAACAAAAAAAAAATTAAAAAGGGTAAAAAGTTAAGGGGTATAAAACGTAAGTCTAAAAGTCTTATAGTGAAAGTATAAAAATATACTAAAAACGAAAGTAGAGAAGTTAAAAGTTTCATGGCCAAAGTAGAAGACAACAAAACTTAAAACAACAAAAAAAAAACTTAAAAAATTAAAGGGTACAAAACGTAAGAGTATGAAAACATATATGGCCAAACTATGAAAACCAAAAGTTTACTATTTCGTTAAAAAAAACAAATTGTAAAAGCTTAAGGGGTAGAAAGCATCAAAGCCTCAAAGTGTTGTGGCCAAAATAAGGATGAAAAATGTCAAGTTTAATGTTAATAAAGGACTAACATTGTTAATAAAGGACTAACATTGTTAATAAAAACAAAAAAGTGTGGTCAATTTAAAACAAACAAAATCATCACTATTCAACTTCCAATTTACATTGTTATATACGAGAATTTGACCCGCTCGCGCTTTGCGGCGGGCAATTCGTAGTGTAGGTCATTATATATGTGTTCCATCAAAGCTTGGTTAATAGTTGAAAGTAAAAGGACAGTTGTCCATTCTTCATCCAGTTTCAATAGACAAAAGTTGGTACATTGCTTACAAAATGACTCATGTTATCTATCTGCTTAAACATCCACTTTGTCTTCAAAGGTGTGTTCAACCATTCTTCTTTGTCCAAAATCTCTGGGCCCACCAATTTCAACCTATTTGTATGATCACTATCACATGTGTTATACATATCTACTTCACCCATACAAAAGCAAGCTGCAACCAAATCTGAATAGACGAAAAGAAATGCAATTTTTTACAAAATTTCGTGAACATCAAACTAACGATTACCAACAAAAATGAATAAATTTTCCAATCTATAGAATTATAAAATGCTTGAGAGAAGCAGAACTTTCATACCTGAGGATCTATGCACTTCTTCCCCAAACTTCTGATTGGCTTTGTGAGCAAATTCTTTAATAACATAACCATACGTGAAGCTGATTAAAGATTAAAAGTATAGTCTTTCTATAGCTTCATTTTAAACTACTTTCATATTTAGCTTTGAATTTTTTATCTCATGAAGCTGATTACCAACTGATAATAGGCATTCGTATGTATATTCGCAAAGAATCTGGAACAAACATTTACCAAATAAAAGCTTGAAATATCAAGCTTGGTTGATACTTTAAACCCTGTAGTTGATATTAAAATTAATCAAGAACAAACATGTGTTATGCCAATCACCTAATCGTCTCCTTATCATTCGATTGTAGATTGGTAATATCATCATATTCAACCCAAGCAGTTGTTTAACTAACAAATTCTTTAATAACATAATCATACTTGATTAATAGCTTGCAATGTAAAACCAAATCCAAAAGTGGACTGAATTATAACTAATGAATAATTCAAAGTTTTTATTTTACCTGAAACCGTCCTGAGTTCACAGCCAAAATGAAATACTTGTTGCGACCTACCTAACTGGAAAACTGGAAAACGACCAAAAACAATGATTCTAACGAAAGCATTTAAAAAGTGCTACATCTATTTGACAAAAAAAATCTACGAATATCACAGAAAACATTTGCTAAATATATGCAAAAGAAAAGTATGGTTTACGTCCCCTATAAAAATCCAATATAAAAAGAACAAAGTTAGTATTATGTAATTTTTAAATTTGATAATATGGATCATAATATCGGCTACCTTCTGTTCTATTTTGTTTCTGCATAAATTTTTCAAAAGAAATATAATTATTTGTTTCATCACATTTCATAATTACTTTCCTAAGCTCATCTGTAATGTAATCTACAACTTAAACATCTTTAATTGCATCTGTAGCATTCAGTTACAAACATTGTTGTTAGATCAACTTCATAAATGATATCCAACATAGAAAAACACCAAAAAATCTTAGCTATGGACCATACCTGGGTACTTACATTCTCAAGTCTTGTAATATATGTTTTCAAGTGGTCAGTATGCAAAATAACCCGTATTAAATGCTTTAGAGAACGGCTGCTCATGACAAACACAAAGCTCCAAGTTTTGAACACCTACTTTTGAGAGGAGTTCTACATGAAGTAAAAAATAATATGCAAGAGTAATAATAATAATAACTATTAATATGTGAACAATAATTACCAGGTAAAGAGAGAGTAGAGGTCACGATTTTGACCCGCTCATTTGTCTTAATTTTAATAGAATTACAGAAACCTTAAACTCTGAAAATAATAATATATGCAATAGACAGAAATAAATTTATCTAGCAACACACCTTTTATGATGATGGCGATCATCTAAATTTAGGGTTTCCACCAACTCATGCCATTATCGTGGTATCCCTCCAGGAACATCAAACTCCATTGATTTCCCGATCATGTATTTTTCAGTTTTGATGCCTTTGTAGATGTTGGAGTGGGCATTGAAAAAAATACTTGTATGTGCTTTCCTTCTTAGTCTTATGGTATTTGAACAAAATATTTTTTATAGGTGCAGGAACTTGCAAGAGATTGTGATACCTCTTCCTTTTCTTTGCTCCTCTTTGAGGATGCTTTGTTGTCAAAAACAAAAGGAAAAAAAGATCAACAAAGAATATAAGACAGAATCACAGTGTACATATTGTAGTATAGTAATCTTAAACAACATAATAACCTTTGTGACGTTCGAAACATAATGCCACTAAGCCCACAGCAAGCGTGTGCAAAGACTGCATACATATGACATCAAAACCAGCCAAAGAAGATAAAAATTGTTGTCAGGTCTGTAAATCCTCTTTCATCTTGTAAATCCTCAAAGTAACACCTGATAAAATAGGAGCAGATTTGTTTTCCAATAGTTGAAAACTTGAGATACAGATGGTTAGTGAATATACTACATGAACCAAACAATGGAAGTAAATCAGAACTTTGAGTCATAAATATAAACAAACAGCAGGTATGTTACTTTTCATAGATAAACAAACAACTTGTGAAGTCATCCAAGTCTTTAGTATCCAAATATGCCATGCCCACTTAAAGAAAACATACCTAGTTGTTGAAAGCCCCAAATAAATCAAAAGATATGAATATCTGATTACTAACATGTATGAAACCTGGAATAATAAACCTCAAATTAGAAGGTTCAACTTTTTCCCTACAAAAAAATTAAGAAAAGTTACCGATGATTAGATGAAAAGATTATGTATTATCTGATGATGAATGCAGAAGACCAAAATGATGACACCGCAAAGACCGTTGAGAGTCCAATCCCTTTCTTAAGGGCCTGTGATAGTATGTGAACCATGAATCACTAAAAAAATTCATTGGCTACTTATTACCTACTTAAAAGTTAAAACATACAATCGTTATGAATGTATATCTTTATGAATGTATTTTACATATAACTTTTAAAATGTTTTTTTTTTAATTCAGATCCTATCAAGCAAAATGTAGGACTGGACAACTAAACTTATGTCTTAGTTTATTAATATGTGAACTTTGAATATTTGAAAACGTATATCTGAAAAACAATACATTTATGAACCAAACTAAGTTGAAGGATAACACAAATTCTTAATCCTCCTCACGTAAATCTCATTTCTAAATTGATGCAATTCATATAAAAGAATCAAGAATTTTCAAGGGAGGGGAACAAACTATTACTAAAGCCATGGGAAAATTAGAAAAAAAAAACAAAGTGTATTGATCACTATAGCTATTAACATACGTAGATTGTTAAGGATGGGTTTCACATGCGGAACATCTCGATCGGATCTAGCAATCTGCATAATAAAATGTCAAAACAAAGAACAGAGCTAAATTACATTAGGTTTACTTATAAACAAAACCCTATAAAACCCTAATTCACGACTCATTCCTTCTACATTCACCCCGCTCGTAAACCCTAAAATCAGCAAACAAAGAGTTAATCTACCTACAACGAAACAACAAAATCAAAGCCCTAGAGCTAAACCCGAATATGGAACAAACCTGATGTGGAGAAAGAGATCCGATTCGATCGAGAGCAGGCAAAACCCTATTAGTCGCCGGCACCAGATAATCTTAGACCATCCACCATCGTCGTTGCTGTCCATCATCCACCGTCACCGTTTCTCATCAATCTCGAAGAGGAGTAGGTGGAAGAAAGAGTATTTGTTTGCTGCTAGTGGTTTTGAGGAAAAACATATTGCGAGAGAAAGAGTGAGAGAAGGTAAAGAGGAGGAGACGGGGTGTGCTAGTGGTTTTGAGGAAAACCAGTTTGAGAGTGAGAGAAGATAAAGAGGAGGAGACGTGGTAATGAAAAATCTGTGGGCAGGGACTAAAGTGTAAAAGGAGTAAAAATTATGTGGCCAAAACCTAAGAATCCTAAAGTCAACTATTCAACTTCTAATTTGTATTGTATTATATATAAATATAAATTAAGTTTAAATTCTAATTTATCAAGGATTTTTCAATAGAATATACAAAAATAAAATGGAGGTTCAAGTTGGTCAAAGGGTTTTTTTTTAATCAGTGATGGTGAATTTTCTTCTGATAAAAAATAAAAGATGATCAGATGAGTGGGTAATTTTCAGTTAAAAATCCAAATTTGCTATTAAAAGAAAAAATTCAATAACTTGGTTTTTTTTTTTTTTTTTTTTTTTTTTGAACAGCGCTTTTATTAAAACCAAGGAACACCGCCTAGCAAGGCGCTAGAACGGCCCAAGCACAACTACAGAAACATTAGAAAGAGAACTTACACCAATCAGCCCAATCTATAGCCCACCCTTTACCCCTACATTTCAACCAAAAATAGCTCAAGGACTTAATATCCGACAACACACGATCCAAATTAGCTCTACTTCCTTTGAAAATAGCATCATTCCTGCACCTCCACAAGGTCCAAACCGTAGCTCTATATATCACATCGATCATCACTGGATGACGATGAATCGTTCAGGCTTGTATCGATTAATTAAGCCTATAGCATCTGCATCTTTTGGCGTGAGCTATTCACTCTCTTTTTTGTCTTCATTTATGATATGATAAGATGCATTATTTATTTATTTATTTATTTTGTTCTGTTCCGAAATTAGTGTTGATCAGGGTTTATCATTTTAAAGTCCCAAAGTTCGATCGATCTGGTTTTTTGTTCCAAATATTATTAGAATCGTTGTGGCTAGCTAGTGATTTGTGCGAAATTAGATATTTATTTTGCTTTCTTCTTCTTCTTGAAGATCTGCTTCGAAATAATAATCTGGTTTTAGTATCGTCTATGAGGCTAGTGCTGCTATTTGCAAAAATTGTCTTTTGAGTTTCACCTGATAAGATTTTTTTTTCTTCAAGATCTGCTTGCTTCAAAGTAAGTAAGAAGAATTAGGGTATAGTAATATCGTTGAGGCTGCTGCTGTGTGCAATGTTTTTTTTTTTTTTTTTTTTCACATTCATAATCTACTACCACAAAATTATTTAGTGTTAGGGTTTAGTTTTAAAAGTATATAGCTAGCTACCCGTGTCTTTTATCAACCGTCATGAATGGTTAGTTTAATTACCCCAACAAACAAATGGCTTTTTTGATGTTTATGAGTGCTCCACGTTCATTTTCTTAATGTTTTTAATGTCATTCATTCCAATTTTATGCTTGAATTTTATAAACTGCAAGTTAAGATTGTTTTTTCCTACTAATAAAGTAAAGTTCATTATTTGCTTGTTTGTTTATTAAGACAGAAGGAAGCATTTCATGGCTGTTTAATTGGTAGATTCAAGCAGTATTCAACTATTCCTGAGGAACCCGAACCCTTTAGTATTCTCCACCCAAGATTGTGGCTAGGCATCGATGGTAGCTGGAAAAATAGTGAAGCATCTTCTTATGAAACACTTGGACCTGGAATGGCTCTCCTCAGAGATTACATCAACAACAAGGGCCAGGTATTTAATTGTCTTTCATATGTACGTATGTTTCTTGTCGATGCATATATAGGTCTTGAAAGATGAGATTATAGATGATATTTTTTTCTTTCTAAAAGTACTTGTAAATGATTTACACATGTTAGCAAAGGTGCTTGTCAAATGTTAGAAATGAACATACTTGTGCTTTTCATCCACTATTGTACACTATTGTACTGTGGCCTATAAAAAAAGTGACTTTTCTAGAAATTTTTATTTTTTAGGTTGACATAGTGAACACAATTGTCAGCCAGACCCAGACTCCCGAGCCGTTTTACGAGTATAGGAATCAAGATGGAGTCGCACATGGACTATACATGATGACTTTTGGTCAAAACTGGGATCCAATAACAAGGTATGAGAAGCGTTGTAGAAGGGATGATGGATCTGAGCCACCAGCAATGCCATATAATTTTATTTATCTGGCTGAAAATGCAATTAAAGATGCCCAGGGTTATCTCAATGAACTTCCTTCGATGCGCCCGGATATTTGTGTAGCCAATTTCTATTCCATTTGGTGTCGACTTGACCGGCTTGGCCTTCACCAGGTTAGTTTTTACTCATACACACATCCTCCGTATTTTTTAATCATATGTAAGTTACAAGTTGGGTCATCCGCACTTCACGTTTTAAGACGTTAATTGATTAGTAATACTAATATGAGGTGTCGGTAACAGACTCATGAGTTTTATGCTTCAAGACCTTTTAAATATTAGTAATACTAAGTAGATAGATCTCCCCCAATGGCATGTACACTCAAAAAAATAGATGCAAACCAAAACTGAAGGATAGAGATGTAAATCATGTAATGAAACAAAAAAATGTCTACCATCAACATGTTCCACATGTCATGAACAAAGTTCATCTTGGGACCTGATCCATTTAAAAATGTCAGCTTCAATCAAGAAAAAAAGGGCTTTTGTGTTAATTCTCTTAAGCAATCATATACTTTAATATTCCATTTTCTCAAAGCTCAATTGGAAAGCTTTAACTCTTAAGCAAAATTCAGTGACCAAATTTAACTCAGGCAGGCTTGATCATCAACTTTGAAAACTATGTCTATTGCAACTTCTTTAACCAATTTTCTAAAATCCCACAACAAATTCTAAAAGCCTGCCATAATTCCAAGAAAGCAAACCTCTAGGGTTCAAGAAAAGGCAATAGCATAGAACAATCTGAAATCTTTACCCTAGGAACCAAATAAGTTAGGGCATACCGAAAGGAACATTAATTGGAAAACCATGCTTCAAGAGGAATCTTTGACAGTCGCTTCTTGTACAAACATCTAATCAAAACAAATATGTAATCACCACAAAGGTCGATACGGATCACTTGGTGCTCTTGATTGACAACAAGAACCGATAGTCACCAAAATCGTCATTATCTACCCGCCTTTAGGAGATACATCCATCATCGCGCTCCTCACCAAGAATAGTTGCCGCCACCGTCTTTAGAGGCTCCTTCATCTCTGAATTTCCTCCCTCGTTTTAGAATGAGATGGAACTCCTCATCTAAAGAAAAAGTGGGGTAGAGATACATGCTCTTATATGTACTCTTTTATTTGGTTCTAGAATTGTTATGCCTATTGTTATGTGATAATGGATGACCATCATTACTCTTACAATTAACAAATAAAACACGCAATATCCCAACAGATTTGTTTGTAGCACTAACTAATATGTGTGTTTCTTTTTTTCAATTGTAGGATTGCGATGAGAGTTCTGATAGTCTTGAAAAAGGATTACCTGTAGTTTCCATCTATATTGGGGATAGTGTAGAATTCTGGTATGGCCATACCAAAGATGTGAGCAAGTTGAGCAAGGTTCGTTTAAATTCAGGAGATGTGTTGATATTTGGTAGCGAGTCTAGGCTTATTTATCACCAAGTGAAGAAAATCTTTACGGACACAGCACCTACTGACTTTATACTGGCATCCCCGATGAGACTTGGCTGTCTAAACCTTATTTTAAAACAAGTTTGATTATGCTTTTATATTTTGTTCTCTATTAAATGTATGAACTTTTCTTGTTTACTATGTTTATCGACCGCCACTTAAAATTGTAATCAATGAATGACTAAAGCTTTAACTGTTTATTATGTTTATTCACTACTAATTGACTCGCTCTAGTGTAGGCTTGAGTTGTCATAATATCGTAGTTTGAACTTGACTTGGCTTGTTTAATATTTAACTATTATTGTTTTATTATTTTATGATTAAATTTATATATATAATATATATATATATATATATATATAATATATATATATATATATAATATATATATATATATATATTTATCTCTTTTTTAAATAATACTATACACATTCTTCTATTATTAATTTTTTAATAATTAATAACATATCTATATAATTACTGTTTGAATAAAATAGCAAACGTAAATCGTTTAAACTAGTGTTATGCCCGTCCTAGTATGGGTAACACAACTCAACGACCGACTTTTGAATAAATAGAAGAAATTGATGCTTTCTGAATCTCTAATTGTTTAGAATTTTAAATGAAAAGAGATTGATTTTACCCGGATAATCCTAACTCCAACTCACACTATAGGACTCGCTCCTACCATTGTTGGTTTTTGTTGGATGGTTCAAGTCAATGTTTTAAAAACCGGTTCGAACCGGCCGGTTCAACCGCGAACCACCCTCCTTACCGGTTTTTTATATCCCGGTTTTTTGGCAATAACTGGACCGGGTTAGACCGGCCGGTTTTCCGGTTCAACCGGTCCGGTTCAACCGGTTTTCTGATTTTTTTTTTTATTTTTTTAACTTTTTATTTATTTTTTATTATTTTTTAAAGTTTAAAACTTATATATTCTTATGAACTACATAATTGATATTATTTTTGAGTGGATTATAATTGTATTTTAACTACTTTTGTTGGGGTGTACAAGTTTATTAGCATTTTTATAAAAAAAAAATATATAAATCCCCTAACCGGTTTTTAAAACATTGGTTCAAGTACGTTCACACTTGTGATGGAAGGCAGGTTCATGTCAGCATCATAAACCTCATTAACATCTATTGGTTCACAGTTTATGCCCATGTAATTTAGGACCACAAGTTCTGACATGTTTATGCGACAAAGAAACGACATATAGTCTTCGTAGCCTGCAAATACGCATCATAAGGTTTAGATTTAATCCTTGCAAAACTTTTACTAAAACAAAAGAGGATGAAACGAAGTATGTTACATTTTTGTGTAGTTAACCCAAACAAGCCTATCAAAAAATGTCTTTTTTTTCGCTATATTATTTTTATACCCGTCCCAGCCCAGGTAGTTCAATTTAATTATACAAAAAACTGTAAATTTATAGAATGTACTAGTTCCATTCCGTCACACATTACGTAAATATATAGAATGTAATGTGATATAACACATTACCCCTTAGCAGTGGTTAAGTTATTTATATTCAGGTCGATATATAATTTGGATAAGAACTAAAAATGTGATCGAAAAGAAAATAAAAAATAACGTTTTTTTAACAGTGACGTGTTATTATTGCACCAAAAACCAACCAAAGTAAGGCATGACACCCCAAAGACAAAATGAGAGATGCTACACCAAATCATTACCACTTCTATTTCTTTTTCTGCTATATAATAAAACCCGATAAAAGTAATTGGAAAGTTTGAGGCTCTAATCAGGCTTGAATTTCAGATTTTATTTGATGTTTTAAGTTGGTTTATCAGTCACCACGTGTTGAAGCATCTTGATACTAGTACACTTGTGTCATTTTCATTGGGTTTGGTATCATAAAGGAAGCGGGGATGAATACCAAGATCAAGCTTTAAATTAGACACTGGTAGTAAAGAATCAGAATAAGATGTTGCTATGGAAAATGAATATCTGCTTCCTGTGACCTATCTATTTGACTGATCTAATTTGTGGTTTTTGTGGCTCTCAAGGTTAAAACAAATTGTTCACGCTTTGTGACGCTTTATATTTGCAATGTGTCTCATTTATACCCCTTTTTTTGCACCTGTCCTACGAACTTAACAAAACTTGTAGCTAAAATTTGAAGGATTTGAGAAAGCGCATAGTACGACGTTTCATTCTATCTGATTTCTGAAACAAATATTGTTCCATGATTCACAATTGTATATTTACATTGGTTGGGCGGTTAAACGAGGATTCCCAGCTTATTCAAATGAATTTGTCGTTGAAAACATTAGTTGTAAATCTTGAGATTTGGGGATGCATATGGGCTTGAGTAGTTGCATTGGGTTGGATGGACGTTGCGTTTTTTATTGGCTTGTGAAAGTGTTGCATAAGATTTTTGCTTGAGGCAAACAAAGTTTAGGTGTGGGGATATTTGATGCGTAACATCTTATGTATAAATTAAATAAATAATTACTCGCATTTAAACAGATTTTTAAATATAAATATATTAAATTCGGTGCTTAATTGATTTAAATGTGAAAAATGAGCTATTTGGGTGAATATTTGATTAATATCTAAATTTCACATTTTAATTGGTTTTTAATTGAAAATTTATAAAAATTGGTATTTATTGATTTCAAATATGATTTTTAGGTGGTTGGTGTGTTCATAATGATTTTAAAAGAAAACCGCAATTTACGGGAGCGGAAACAAACTCCGGTGTAAAAGTTATGGAGAAAAAAAAGCAGCTACAGCCCAGTGCCTTGCTTTATTTTCTGTACCCAGCCTAGCAAGAGAGGCCTAGACCGAGAAGCAGTCTAGCGAAAAAGAAATAGAAAAATTGAGAGGCAACTGGAATCAAACCAGTAAGCTCTAGTTTCGCAACTCAAGAGCATTATCACTAAGCCAACATCGAAGTTTTGTTAGGATTCTGCCTATATTTGCTTTATCTTCTATCGGCCAGGCCCAGTTTCTCAGCCAGCGACCTGATCGATTTCCAGCCCTAAAATCTCATAATTCATTGTTCAGCCGTTTTTATGGTCTTGAACCTCGAATAAACCCTAGAAAAACCCCAAAAACCTGTGGAAAACATTTTGGAAGATCAAGGGAGGAAGATTTGAGCTTTAGGAGCTAAAGATTGAAGATTTTAAGCCTTTCGGTTTGGATTTTTTTATCTAGTCTCTTAATCTCCATCTTTGTAATCTTGTTCATGATCATGATTGTTATCAAGATTAGAATTTTATCATTTGTAATCATGTTTTGTGACTGATCTCGCCATTGTATCACCTAGATTTGATGATTCTTGACCCGTTTGACTTTCTAGTTTGACTTTTTGACATGTTCATGTGAAATTGCTTATTGATTCTGATTTGGATGCTTTGGATGAACATGTATGCATGTTTAGCTTCTGTTTTTATCATGTTATGTGGGTTAATTGATGTGGATTGTTGAACTACAACCATTTATTGATTAGCTTATTGTTAATCGATTGACTTTTTGGAGTTTATTGATTAATGCATGATCCGGAGACCTCCTACATGATAATATGATATGGATTTGAGGCTGAATTTGTGTGTTTCTATATGGAATTGAATTGACCAATTCGTTTCATGTGCTAGAAAATGGCTACGCATTGTTTAGTGAGTTAGGGTGCTTATGACTATAAGATTCGAGCTCGCTTATTAGTCATTTAACACATTATGAGCTATTTATATAACTAGCATAAAGGAGGGACTATTTATGTCATTTAATTGAAGTTATATAATATATTTAAAAATACGAGAAGAAGCAGTGGACCACCATCACCTCCGCACCAAGTTCAACGCTTCCGGCGAAAATCGTCGTTGCTGCCCCTCTCTCATTTCTCCAAAAGAAACCAATCGCCGCCATTTCTTCCCATACGACGTCGTTTTTCAACAGAGGTCTACTCACCGCCCCACATTTTACCCCGATTACGATTGAATTGACGGTGGAAGTCGTCGGTGGAGTTTTCTCCCAAGAAATATCGAATTCATCACCAAGATTGAGTTTTCTCCCAAGATCGATGGATTCATCACCAAGATCAGTTCTCAATCGATTCATCACCATCGCAACATCTCCCGATGGAGTTTTCTCCCAAGATTGATTCATCACTGCCATTAAAACACACCGCGACCTCGTCACTCTCATCTCCACCGCACGCCGGCTTCTTGACACAACGTTTATCGCCGCCAACTAGAAGAAAAAAAAAGGAACAAGATCTATAATAGCTAACTAAGAGTGGATCTGCACATTGAAACCTCCTAAAATTGTAGCAATTGGGGTGATGGAGAACTGACAGTGATGGAGATTTTGTTTTTTATTTATTTAATTTTAAGATCTTTAATAAAATTACAAAATAGTCCATTGATTTTGATAACTTATATAAGTAGTACTTCATAAGTAAAATGATTAAAATAAGTAAAATGATTAAAATGTCCATTCCACTAACCAGGAAAAAATTAACCCCGTTAAGACCAAGGACTCAATTGGTAACGAAATGAAACAATGAGATTCGATTTGTTAAGAAAATAAACCATAAAACGGAATTTGTTAATAATCTAAAAAACAAACTCAAATGATTAAAATTCCCAAACCACTCACAAATCGTATTTAACTCTATATATTACTAGGTTAGTAACCCGTGTAATACACGGGCTGAATAAAGAGTAATAATATTTGATAAATACAAAAGAAAAAGATAATGATAAAAAATTTGAAAATCATGATTGATATAAAATTCTTATAACATTTAAAATTTTATTATGTTTGACAAATTGTTAATTACTTTTCATAAAAGACTATTGAGTAAACTAATAAAATCTAAATTAATTTTATCAAAATTTTAAAATGTTTTGATAAAATTTGTAATTAATCTTAATTGATGATTACTAAATTGGTAATTGATTGTGTGTTCTGACACGTGGCAATGATGATTGTACCATTTATAAATGAGACATGTGGCAAAATTTTTATTGCTTTATTAGGATTAAGATTTCTTATCTCTCACCCGACCCCACCTCTATGAGAGTATAAGCACCTTAAACGGACTGCAAAACGACGCCGTGGTGAGACATAAATAAAAGGGTTACAAAATAGAGCGTCAGTCTGATAGGGTCGTTCTTCACGGAGGTTTATGACGGTGGGGTTTTAGAGCGGTGGCGCACGGCGGTTCTCTCTCCTTCAACCTTATCAAATTCTCAAAGCCACACTCGAATGGAGATTCAGTCGTTAAGGATTCGTTTGATTTTCGACGATTGTTCTGTTCTTAGCGTCGCACAACGATTCGACGGGATGAGCAACAGCTGGATTCTAATCGAACCAAATCAACTTCCGAAAATCTCCGACGCATGCGATCATCTTCTCCACAAGTTCAACCTCACCACTTCGTGCCCCAATGGCATCCTCCTTTTTGTAACTCTCTCTCTCTCTCTCACTCACTCTATTCGCCCCAATCTGACTATTTTTATGCTGAAAGTACTAATTACTACCTGCTTAGTTTGTTGATCAAAAACGTCATTGGAGTCGATGATATTATCTAACAGCTAATTTGTTCTGGAATTATACTCCCTGTCCAACAAGGAAGTTCACATTTAACCTGTGAATGTCAACATTTAACCTGTTGCGTGATGTGAATTTTAATCTCGATTATATAGTTTAACCTAGTTTTTCGTACGACTTGTAATATGGAAAACTGAAACTGCAAATGGACTCAAATAGGGAAGTTAATAGTGTGAAGCAAGTAACGGTTAAGTGAGGACTGAATTCCTGGTCCACACTGATTCTACAGAACAGACATCGTTAGCTACTTAGCCTCAATGGTTTATAAATTGTAATAGGCTTGTGGTTTAACAAAAATGTGGAATTAGATGTTACATTCAACCTAGCACTTCTCAGATGGAGATTAATGAAGATTCTGTTATGAGTTTTAACATCAAGGGAGTCTACTAGTGCTGCTTATTATAAAGTTTAGGTTTATAAAGTACTAATAGGGAAATTATAAACTGCCTTGAGTTTTGAGGTCGAAAATATCGTTTGTTTCAAAACTATATCTTTGTTTCAAACTTTTATTATATATTCGGTCATTAGCATATGATTTGTTGTCCTTACTGCAAATTACAAGGAACAAACTGTTTTCAGACATGAATTTGATGTTACATGTAATCTAGCACTTCTCAGATGGGGATTAATGAAGATTCTGTTATGAGTTTTAATACCAAGAGAGTCTACTAGTGCTGCTTGTAATAAAGTTTAGGTTTATAAAGCACTAGTTGGGAATTTATAAACTGCATCGAGTTTTGAGGTTGAAAATAATTCTCTTTGTTTCAAACTTTATATTCGCTTGTTTGCATATGATTTGTTGTCCTCACAACAAACTACATGGAACAAGCTGTTTCAAGACATGAGTTGGACCTCATAGATGTTTTCTGGAGGCATTTGTATACTGTGAAAATTAATTCATGAGCACAATGCTTTGCTTCTCTTGTAACTTGCAAGTGCATGATGAATAAAAAAGTTAGTTTTATCCAAATTGGTAATGGTTCTTATGTTCATCGACCCATATGTTGTTTGTAGTTATTCAAGGCAACAACAAAACTATCTTCCCTTGGAAAGTTAATCTATTCTTGTGTGTATGTATGTTATTTTCTGGTTTTTGGTCTTTGGAAAATACATAATATCGATGATAGGAAGTCTCATTATAATTTGGTAACTAAATTGTCAAATAAGTGGTTTTACCCTTTCTGTTAATGGATGGTTAAGATTAAGCAACTGTTACCTCTTGCAGATGGAAGGCTTTGTGTTACCACCATCTGAGTCAACTCGAATCTTGAAGGATAATGATATTATTTGGTCAGCCTTACATTTGACTTTATACTACTGTTTGTTTTTCACAAATGTAAAATGTAGGTGTTTGATAATTCAACACGTGTTTGTTATCTCAGTGTGAAAAGGAAAGGGATGGCTTTGGCTGAAGCAGTAGAAGGGACTACTGCAGGTAATTTGCTTAATGAAGAAGTCAACAGGAGGGAACCTATAGATAATTGTTAAGTTACTTTTAGCAAATGAAGAGTTTGATAAAGAAAATGGAGGTTACCAAAGTGAATCCAAGGGTGCTGAGGTGGAAAATTCGGAAGAAGAGCCTTCACCTAAAGAAACAACTTCTAAGAAAAGAAAAGCCTCCCCAAAACCTCAAAGCTCAAAGTAAGTCATGCATTGTTATGTGTATTTTTTCATAGATTTCGATTTGTGGTACACTAAGGTCATTTTGGCTGACTTTGAATTTTGACCAATTGCATAAAAGGTAACTAACTGACTTTGAATTTTGACCCAAGTAATATTTTAGGCAACAAACCATTTTTGTGCCATAATAGACCAGCAAAGTTTTAGAAGCTATGATTTTGGCTAACTCAAACTTTAACACCCACCCCCTCCCCCCCCTCTCAACAGTAACCTGAGTTGGTACCCAGTCAAAATGATGATGAGGCAGCTGACACTTTTGTATCTATGTATGTTGACTTCCTTATTGACATGGTGCCTGAAAATGGGTTATCTTAGGTGGATTACCTTGAGGCATTTTTTTGAAAATTTGATGTTCGTACACCCCGAAAATGTAGGTACCCAAAACAAAAATTAAATTAAATAAATTTTGTATAGTAGACGTGTTAGATTCTACTCTCTCTGTCCCATGAATTTGCAAGTCTTCCCAGTTTGGGAATTGGGTTGCCCAAGAAGACTGACCTTTCCTTCTTTCATAAATATCCAATGTATAGCTACAAGTTGCCCTAAATGTTTACAATTTGTTCGGATGAAACTCCTAACAGAATTACTTTCGCAATTTTTCAATGAATAGAAGTATAGAACACATTCAAATCGCTGACCTTTCCTTCTTTTATAAAACTCCCAACATAACTACTTTCATTGATTGGAGAAGAGAACTCTGCCTGCTGTGAATAGCACAAACACTGGTAAACGCCAAAATAAGAAAAGAAATCACACTTAAACAAACAAAATATGTCAATTTTGTAGTATTTTCTTTCCCTTCAGTCTCAACATTGTAAACATTTAAGGATTCTGTAAATGAAAAAAGTGACTGGTTAATTAAAGATATGCTCAGTGTGATCAGGATGAAAGCCACCATTACCGCCAAATACTGTAAGAACACATTCAAGCCACCGACTAATAGTACATAATGCTACCAAATGACTTCCCACCTTCCTCAGACCCTACTAATAGTACATAGTGCTATCGGTGGGACTTTACTTAGTATGGTTGTTGTTGTTAGGGGTGTCGAAAATACCCGAACCCGATTAACCCGACCCAACCCGAACCCGAATAAAGCAATTAGGTTCGGGTCTAATAGGGTCTAAAATGCTTAATCGGGTTAATCGGGTTAACCCGACATACCCGAATTGTAGTTAGGGTCGGGTTTCGGGTTGAATTTTTATAAAAAATCGGGTTTCGGGTTGACCCGAATAACCCGAATAGTTATAAGTGGTGGATAAGATATATTACAGTTTAACCCGTCGTGTTTGCTATGTTTTAAATTTCTTTCTGTTTTTGTTCGTTCGAAATATTAAACTATTTTTAACAATGATCATGGTTCTAATGATTTGATTGCTAATTCTATATTTCTCTTACACTCCATAAAAAGAAAATAAAAATATGAGCAACAGTGATTAATATCAGAGAGAATCAATTTCTTTTTTATTATTTATAAAGTAAATCCATTATATTAAAGTGTAATCTAAGTGGTAATTGGTAAAATGTACACAAAATAGTTATAACCTATATTTTATACATTAAAAATTTACACAAAGTAGATACTAGACTATAATAATTTATATATTAAAATCGTTGAATTTTTCATAAGATACATGTATTATGATTTTTTAAGTGATTGTGTAACACATAACTTATGTTTATATATAAAACCCGACTAACCCGACTAAGCCCGACCCTACTAACCCGTAACCCGACTAACCCGAACCCTACTAACCCGAACCTTAAAAGGGTCGGGTTGCGGGTGAGATTTTTTATTTGAAAAACCCGATTAACCCGACCCTAATAACCCGAAACCCGATCGGGTTGACCCGATTAACACCCCTAGTTGTTGTTGTAGTCACAATTTTGCCCATTGGTAATTATTGCAAAATATTGCTGCATTTATTGTGGTCTACAAGATTCATTCAGTTGTCATTTTCTCAAGACATTTGAAACTGGTCGAAGACATTGCATCAAATTATGGGATTGCTTTTGTGAACTATAGGAAGAAGAAACATCGATCGGTTGTTATGGATGGTGTTGAAGATGAAGTTGCAACAGAGAACAATGGCATTAAAAATGATGAGTGTCTTCCCATGAAAATCATTAACAAAAAGATAAAATCAAACAAGGAGAAGAGGAGTGGTGAAAGTGAAACAATCATTGAAAATTTCAAATCTCCTTCCAAGGTGAAGAGGTAATCTCATAATCTTGCTGTTGCGTATGCATATTAGAAAAAAATCATAGTCGGTGTTTATTTTTTAAATGGCTCCTTTACTAAAATCTGTTTTTGTGAATCATAGGAAGAAGAAACACCATTTGGGGGTGGTTATTGGTGACGAAGTTAAAATTGTGACAGGTGAAATTGATAATGTTAATAATTATGAATGTGTTCCAAAAAAGAAGAGTAGCAAGAAGAAGAATAAACCAAATGAGGAGATTGAAATGGCAATTGTTGAAACAAGCGATGGAAGTATTAAAGATGATGTTGAGGGAGTCGAACAGCCATCTACTACACCTGATGGGACTGAAAAGGTCAACTCATGATACTGTATTTTTATTCATCTTACGAGACATATGAAGAGTGTTCTGTTGGGTGGTCAATAGCTAATAGCTAGTGGTCAGCTGGTTTTCAAATTTCTCATGTGGTCCCATGACATATTAGTTATTTCTTTTATATGACTGCGATGCAAACAACTACATAAGGCTCCTATATTACTGTTGTGACTGGAATATATGTATATATAGTTACACATGTGTTAGAATATTTAGTCACATAAACAATATATGAGAAAAAAACTAGTAGTTGTGCTTACTATGATACCACTTATTATTATTTTTGGGGTATGAATAGGTCGCTAGCAGAAGTTCTAGAAGGAAAAAGGCTAAAAGAAAATGGAGGCGGGAGCTTGCTAAAAGTTCACAGAATGTAAGTTGTAAATTTAAATTAGAGGTGGCAATTTCAACCCATTTACTAATAAATGGTCGAGTCAGGTTATGTTTCTATTTCTTATGGGTCAAACAGGTTTAATAAAAAAAACAGTAGCTTAAAAAGGGGTTATAAAAGTTGTTTAAAGTGTATTTTAATGCATAAAACCTCCTAAATCATTTTAGCTGGGAAATAACCATACTTGACAGTTGACAAATTAGCTATTTATAAAACTTAAAATTTGAACAAAAGCTAAAACCCATGCCAAAAGCTACCTCTTATTGCCACCTCCAATCGTAAGTAATTTCTCGATGATATGCTAGAAAACTCCTGGTTTCAGCTCTCACCCCTTTTTGTTAAGTATCAGTTATATCTCATCACTTCTAATGTCGTATTGCAGCCCAATAGCCACGTGGTGCCAGAAATATCCAAAATCGATAACAAAGAGGCTACCGGCCATCCACAGGGACCTGTAAGTAATGTTTTTGAAAATGATATCCAAGTAAAAGAATGCATGCTTTATTCATTGGTTCTAAGATATGATATCCACTATTAAATGTACACATTTCTTTCTATTGCAGTTAAAGCAGGATCAGGTGCTTGTGAAAGCCATGCACAAGAATATTGTAGAACAAGAAGAAAGAAACCATAATGATAATGGAGTAACAAAACTTGTTCCTTGTGTAGTCAAGCCGGGGCATATTCGCTTTGAACCTCTTGATGAAGGTACATACCGTCTAATGTATACATTTAGTTAATAAATAAACATTTTCATTTAACAATTTTCTATGAACAATTTTCTATGAAAAGAATGCATCTTTTTTTAACAAAGGGGGTACATATGTTCCGATCACTATTAATAGTTGCAAAGCACGCCTTTGGCAAACAGGTTATTTAGAAACAGACAGCAACATTTGATCCAATTAGCTTTATGGTTATACAAGTTTTAAGCGAGACTAGAATTTAAAACGTGCATGGTTGAATGCTAATGACACTCTAATAGCTTGTAATCATTTAATCGTTAATTTTTTTAATCCAGTTTCATTGGGAGCGCTAAGCTAACACTGTTTTTGTTTCTAGCAGATGATGATGCAAGGCAGATCGAAGTACCAGATGTATGCTCCTAGTTATTCTTACTGTGTAACTCTTCAGTGGTCTAATTTATGTCACTCTTCATTCTAATTTCTATTTTTGAGTTCTGATTTAGGTAACTTTTCAGTGGAATGGTATCACCAGCAAGAAAAAAGGTCAAAAATGGGGTTTAGAGAAGTTTTCAACGTTTAAAGCGGATGACTCTCAAAAAGCAACCAAAGAATCTTCCACAATGTCATCCGTAGATGAGCAGATTGACCTCATTGCATTTGACCAGCTAGAACCTTCGAGAAAGTTGTCGGTAGATGCAGAAGCACCTTTGATTGACCTCATTGCCTTTGACCAGCTCCCTCTGTGCAGCTCACCTAAGGTCCCTTCCCTCCTTACACACAATCACACACACATAAATACATGAAGTTAAACACTTTGTACGGAGCTTGGCAATGAAATTCTCCTGTCACATAATACAATAGTATATATTTGTAGAAGTAGCAATTTTGATCCATGTACTTATGACCGGGTCAATTCAGGCGATGTCTTATCTCTAACGGGACAAATAATATATTTAACTTAAATGTCAAATGTGTACTTTTAATGCATAAAACTCAAATCATATTATTAAAAAGGGTAAATTTGTATTGACATAATATAGCATTTGTAGTCATAATTACTTTCAAAGAAAAAGAACTTCTTGACAAATGATGTTTCTGGTCCTCCTGTCCTGGGTCATTTTGACCTTTACTAAATTACTCTTTTGCCCCTTACTCAACCCGCCCTGTGACTTGCTCACTGACATTTTATCTCGCTAGATCAAACCAGAGGTTTAATTCTAGTCTAAATCAAACCATAGTTTTTTCTAATGTAAGAATGGTCTTACAATTTTCAGGAAGGTGATGTCATTGTGTACCGTGTTCTTGAGTTATCATCTTCTTGGACCCCTGAGCTCTCTTCCTTCAGGGTAAACATGTACCAGAATTGATAATTAAGCTAAGTTGCCAGTGGGCTTTTTTTTTCTATGTTTAAAAGTTATTTTAATTACAGGTTGGAAAAGTATCATTTTATGATGCTGATAACATTGTTTTGATGCCGGTGCCAGAGTATCCTATTGTATTAGATAAGACAGATGAAAATGGCCCTGACAACTCTCTTTATAAAGACGATGGAAGTTTAGAGGTATTTAAAAGCTTCAGAAGCATTCCCTACTCTCTTGTGGCCCTGCCCCATTTTCCCACCTAGAGGTGGCAGTGCCAACCCATTTACAGGTTGTATGTTTCAGAATTCAGAGTTATAAGACGGGTTTTGTCCTGTGTGTCATTATGTGGACTTTTTGTAGCATTTGGGACAATGTGTACTTGTAAAAGTTATTTTTTCTCAATATTGAGTCATCATTAAAATATTTAGAGTGACCCAAACGTGACATAAGTGAAAGTACATAGGTATTTTATTAAAAAATCCAATAAGTTACCTCCTTTGACATATTACCCATCTCACATGATCCACCCATCTTGCCACCTCTTGTCTTGCCTAATTTCTTTTATACTCAATTATATATGTTTGGACAGTTTTTCCCTCTTAGCACTTATACTTATTGTCTCACCATCTCATTGGTGCAAGGGTAAATTTGTCCAGATACATAAAAGAAGTATTATCTTTTGTGTCTCACCTAATGCTTTCTGTTCAGATAAAATTTGCAGCTCTTGCCGATGTGCGTAGTCTCAAGCAAAGTAATTTGGATGCTGTGAAAACAGTCAGTAATGGAGTAAACCAAACTGCTCAGGTTGATGAAAAGAGTACTGCATTAAATTTGATGTCTAGCAGCAATGGCAACGTGGAAAATATCTCCAAGTATCCATGTCCAGGTATGTTATCTAGCTTTTTGGTGTTCGGACATGCAAAGTTAGTAAAGTTTAGAGGTGGCAAAATGGGTGGGTTGGGTCACAGGTCAAACCTAGTAAATTTTGTTGTTGGCCAGTCTGACCAGAAATACTGTGAGTTTTTGAGAGATCGAGAGATATTGAAGATTGAACAATTACGAACAAACAATCAAGACAAAAAACATATACAGATCTCACAAATACAATAAAAAACAATCAAAACAAAAACTGGATCATAACAACATGATCCAGTACTCTCACAACATCAGAATGAAGATGAATCTCCAAGGAGAATTGGGAGACTCAACAATCAAGACTGAATCGAATGACGAAGATCTTCGAGAAAACGATCGGACGAAACGAAGAGACTAGAATAACACTCGAAGATAAAGAAACCCTAATCTGCAACACCACCTTTTATAGCCTCCAGCTTCTCCTCTTGACTCGACCCGAACAGCTCAAAGCCCACAAAGCCCACAAGCCTCCTGATCAAGTTTTTCCTCAAGCCCAACCTGTTGAAGCCCAAGAGAACATAAAATAAATAAACCAAATGTATATAAGTGTTTGAATGAACTTTGTTACATATTTTTATCAAATACCTTTTAAACAAAAACTGTAAACTCCTTAAAAACAATCAGTTTGTCAAACATAGTTGTATTTAGTGACATGAATGATGTATGTGGTCCATGTGGAGGCCACCTGAGTATACAGCTTTCTTCTTTGAAGTTTTATTAAGGCCACTGATGTATTGAAACTACTTCATTGGTTACCCAAGTATGTATATGGTTTTATTATTATCAAAACACACCATTGTTACTTTTACATCAATCTTTGGTATAGAATGATACTAGGGCATTTGGTCTTTCCAAAAATTATATGGGCTTTATGTCATTAGTCATGTTTCATTAGGCATGTTCCAAAAATACATGTGTGGTTTTAGTGAAACTAGTTGAATACATGGCCACATACGTTATCCTAAATGATAAATCTATAAATGATTAATGAGGTTGTTCACTATTAAAAGTACACTTTGGGCACTTTCTACATGTTTGACTTATTTCTTTTAGTTTATATTTCTTTAATTACCCTTGTGACTCATTAGACATAAAACACGTGGTCGACCTGTTAATAAGTACTTAATAAGTACGCGTGTCATAGTTGTCACATGTAGATCAAGTATAAGAGACCCAAAGCTTGTTTTAAAAAGTGTAAGGCACTCCGAGGTGTTTAGCTTTCGTAAGCCAAAGCACAAGGCTAGAGGTGTTGCTCATCAACCAAATAAGTTTTATGTTCAATCAAAAGCTATATCTCTCTCATGTCTCTTTCGTATACAACCTTTTCAGCCTCCCACAAACCCCATGTTTGACCTATATGACATGAAACACCCACCTCAAGGCTTTGAAGCGTTTTTCATATTGCCTTGGGCACACTTTTTAAAATCAAGACCCAAAGGCACATGCATATAATGTTAGGGCAATGCACTCATATGGTGGCAATTAATCGGTTTGGCAGGAAACAAAAAAGGTAACACATGGGATGAACTCGAGGAGCTTTTAACTGCAAAGAAATCAGTATTGCTGGAAACAAATGAAGAAACAAAAAAAGATCCTGCGTGGAACAAATGGTCATACCGAGCCTTAAGAGGTAGCGCACTTGGTCCGACAATATCTTTATTACGATCAAAAAATGACATTTAAAATAGTCGCAGTTTTGTTTATATTTATGAAGTGATTTACAACTGGTTTAAATTAAGGTTCACATAAGATCTGAATTTTGAGGCCTTCAGTCTACTGCACTTTGTAGAAAGTAACTTCTGACCCCGAATTTTGAACTGGATTATAAACCTGACTTAAGTTGAAATCAACTTAAGTAGAACCTGTTCCATTTGTAATTTGTATATTGGTGGATCTTGGCATGTACTCAAAATCGGTGCATGCACATACTTGTCTCATGGTTTAACGGTGAAAAAGGGCTTAGTGTTGAGTGTTGACTGTTAACTGGTTTAAACTGGCCAAAGTTAAGTCTTAGTACCCAATATTATGACAACTCAGAAATCACGAGTGTTAATGTTAGTAAAAGAAATTAATACATTAGGGTGTTGGTAACGCCTTCACTACACATTTTATTTCTCACACTTTTTTTCTGCCACATCATCGTCACATCATCATACCACATTTCACTATTTTTCTGTGTAATGGTCACATTTCACTTTTTTTACTCCACACTTAAATTTTTTATTATTACTTTTCTCAGATTGATTAAAAGAAAAAAATAAATATTATATAAAATAAACAACATTAAATGACTTGAAATAAAAAACACTCAAATGAAAATAGAAATTACTGAAGATAAATTACAACTAAAAATAAGCTTCTACTCGTCTTCGTCTCTCGGATTGTAATATCGAATCGAATCGATATGTTCCACCAAATCCGCTTTAAGGCTTTTATGTGTCTCACGATTTCTTACCGCTAAAATGTTAGTGTGTTTTCTCTCTTCTGAAATTTGAACGTAAGTCAGACGAACATCGTTTGGATCGTATTCACAAATTGCCCGACCCTTGTCCTCAATAATCATATTATGTAATATCATGCAAGCATATATAATTTCACCAATTCTATTTGTTTTTTTTTGCCCGAGTCGGATTTTTTATAATGTGCCATTTTTTTTGGAGTCGGCGAAATGCTCGTTCTATATCTTTCCGTGCCCCTTCTTGGGCTTTTGCAAACTTTTTCTTTTTTTCACTCAGGGGACATGTGAAACTTTTAACAAACACAGACCACTCGGGATATATTTCATTAGCAAGATAGTAACCGTGTTGGTAGAACTCCCCATTTACTTCAAATGATGACTCGGGCGCCCTTTCGTTGATCAAATCATTCAATATGGAAGATTGATGAAGAACGTTGATATCGTTGTTGGAGCCGGCCACTCCAAAGAACGCATGCCAAAACCACATATCCTAAGACGCTACTGCTTCGACATTATTTTTTTTTTTAAATTACACCATAAAAACGAGTATTTTTTTATCTGTAAAACGCGTATAATGTTGCTATATAAAAATTTAAAAAAAATACTCTTTCGATTTTTTACACAATGTTCAGAACATTGTGTCATTGTGTCAATGTTTAGATCATTGTGTTATTGTGTCAAAAATATATATAGTGTTTCTATATATAAAATTAAATACTCTTTCGATTTTTGACACCATATGACACAATGATCTAAATATTTTGACACAATGATCTGAACATTTTGATACAATATAACACAATGATCTAAAGATTTTGACGCAATGACACAATGATTTGAACATTTTGATAATATCGAAAGAGTAATTTTTTTTTAATTTTATATATAACAACACTGTACGCGTTTTAAAGATAAAAAATGCTCGTTTTTATGGTGTAATTTTTTTTTAAAAATAATGTCGTATCTAAAAGTTATGAAGGTTTAAAAAATGGGAGGAATTTGATAAAAAGTCACAAATGCCCTTCCATCTATTATTTTTCTTTAGGTTTTTTCTGTAATTCTACACAGGAGAATTGTGGGCCTTAGATCTTCATTTAATTGAAGATCTAATGGCTCTGATTCCTTCTTATCCAAACTAAACTTCTCACAATAACCTCACCCTATTGTATAAAGTCAATTAGGAGTTTTAAAACGTATAAGCGAACTACATCCTATCTTAACTTTCAATATCCTTTACCGTTTCCATATGGTGAGGATAGCTATAAAGTTGACAACCCTCATAGAAATCTTCCATCTTCAGGCAATAGTAAACGATCAGATTGTACAATGAGAGGATTTTTCGGATTTGAAAGTTACGCAAACCTGATTCGATCTCAAAACTAAGAGAATACTCAACTTTCTAATGTTGGAGATCGTGTCATACTGCCTTCGTTCTTCACCATGTGATTCACACTATATGTTGCATAATTATTTAGATGCCACGTCTCTTTGTAAATGATTTTGATATCCAGATTTCTTTATAACGGTCAAGTGTAACCCCAAATAGCATGAGATTAAAAGATTCTTGAAGGATTCAACACTCAAACCCGAAAACATGCTGGATGTATTATTTAGATTGTTCAAAATCATATACGTTTGTCGTCATTCTAATTAGATATCACGCTTACCGTCAACCTCTTATGTCTTTTAACTTGTATAAGTTTTACCTACAACATGACAATCATACATATTTCTCATAATGTCTGTGTAGTTCTCTATATAGTTGAGTTTCAGAAATGCGAATTACCATATTCTCATATATGTTTGCTTATGAATACCCGACTCCAAACTTCCAATTGTTCAACACATTGAACCAATGATTTCAGATGAAATACCAAAAAGAAAAATAAAGAACATGCATGGTACTCACTTATTAGTGAAGACATGTATGTTGTGGTGAAAACAATGTGAAGTGCCTCTACAGGATTAATAAGAAGTGCTTGAAAAACTTTCCAAATTTTCTCTAAGGAAACATCTATTGATATTGATGGTTTTCCTTTTTATAAGAGACAGAAGTCTGGATTAGTTTTTCTAAAATATGGTGTTGAGTTAGATAAGAGGAGTGTTGTTCCTAAAAACAACCTTCTCCTAAAAAAATATCAAGCCCATATTAATGTGGAACGGTGCAACCAAACGGGATCGATAAAAAGTATTTGTTCAAATATATTAAGAGAAATCCTAATAGAGCTACCGTTAAGTTCGTTCCAAACAACTCATAAAAACAATGATGATGATAAACTCATTAAGGAAATAGAAGAATTCTATGACTGTCGATTCATAAAAACAATGATGATGATAAACTCATAAGTTCATTTCAAACTGCTTTTATGACTCGCAAACGTGAGTGTCATAAAAAAACTGTCATAAATTGTAAAATATGAAGAGTAGATGACATTTATTTTTGTTTCGCATAAAATAATTGTCATAAAGAAAAAGAAAAAAAACATGGATGACAGTTTTAAAATTGTGCGTGATCCTTTATGTCACCTTATGTTTTCATTTCCCGCCCCCACTCACCCCAAAAATTCTATTCCCGCACAAAAGTATATCAGTGTGGACAACCACACACCACACACATTTTTGCCCTAGAAAATCAGTGACCGACGATGTTCATCCCTTTCTCCACACGCTCCATCTCTCCTCCTTCTCTTGCTCATCTCGCTCCATCTCGCTCTACCGTATCAGTGACCGGCGAGGTTAGCCCTAGAAAGAGAATATCAGTGAAAATGGCGTTGGCTTTGAGAGCAGCAATCCTAGGGCACGTATTGGTCCCCGTGGTGGTTAACATATCCAAGCTGCTCACCCCATCTTTATGGACTCGCGGGACCACTGCTGTTCGCTTAATCCATCGACGGTACCAGATTTTAGAGGCGACATCTACCATATTAGTGACCGGCGACGTTAGCCGTAGATTTGATCCATTAGTGACCTACAGAGGCTCTTTGTACCATAAGTTTTCCTTATATATCTTAGAGAAAACTAACAAAACAACTTTTTAACCATTGATATTTAAATCTAAGGTTGAGATTATACAATGATATTTTAAATATTTCATTAATTAAATATTTGATAATATTAATAATATAAGGGTATAGTTCATAATTCTTACATTTGTTCTTCTCTCTTCTTTCTCCTCCCTAGTCTGTCATAAATTACTTAAAAAGAAAAAAAGGGTTCATCTTCATCTTCTTCAACTTAATCAATCAATCAACACAATCAATCAACATGTAACTTGATTATGGGATGAATTTTTTTATTTAAAAAAAGAGATACTAAGGATGAGACCATGTTACATATATTTAATCATATATAAATATTTAACATAAACCATGTTATATATATATATATATATATATATTATACTAGAGGAAGAAAACATGTAATAATATATAAAACTAAACATGTAATAATATATATAACTGCAACATAAACTATGAGATTTAAACTGTAATTTAGTAATTAAATAATTGGTTATTACATAATTTAGGAGGCAATAAATAAAAAGTCGGATATTTATATATCCAAAACTTTTCTTTTAATAAAAAAAGAAGATTTTTTCAAATAATTAATTTATTACGATGATGTTTATCCCTACAATAAATATCGTTTATTATTGTCATTGAAATACAAATAAATGATTAACTAGGACGGTGATTATCCCTACAATAAATATTTTATATATATTGTCATGAAAATACAAAAACTAAAAATTAGAGGAGATGATTTAGGAGAGAAAACAATTGTGAGATTGAGTGTGAGAATGACATGTGTTAAAAAAAATTCTTTTATATAATAAGTACTAGTTTTTTATCCCCGTGTGTTACACGGGTTAATTCAAAATTTTGTGGTGATGTCAAGTTTCTTTTTTTATTAATTAAAATATGACCAAACTTTTTGTTTATTATATAGTATAGAGTATAGATAGATATAGATAGATGTAACTTAATAAACTATATTATATATTAAATTAAGTAATTTTTTGGCCAAAAACAATCCTAACTTATCACCCTGTTATTTTAATGGTCTTTTCGTTAAAATAACTAACACCGTTAACATGAAGGACTAATAATGTCATCATCGAAACTTGTTTTATTTAAAGTTTTAAACAAAACTTAAGGATCAAATTGTCATTTGTTTAAACTTGATATATAAAATCCCAAACGCCCCCTTCCCCTTATTTCTGGCCGTCCTCCTCCTCAGTCTCCTCACAACCTCCTTCTCCGCCACAATCTACACCGGCTCTATCGCCCCCAACCATCGTCGTTCTCGTTCTACCTCCTCATCTACCACAATGGCTCACGCGCCGTCGTCTGGTCCGCTAACCGCAACAAACCGATCTCAATCTCCGGCCAAATCTGCCTCTACTTCACCGAATCACAATCCCCGAAGACTCTGGCGCACCGATCTGGTCAACGCCGGAACTTAACTCCACAATCGCTTCGTTACAGTTACACGATGCCTGCAATTTATTGCTCGTTGTTGATCGTTTCAACAAAACCATAGGCAATCGTTTGATCATCCGACGGACACTGTTATCCTTGGGCAGAAGTTTCCGGTTAACGGATCGTTAACGGCGGTTAACTCAACGGCGGTTAACTCGCCGTCATCGAATTTCTCCGACGGGATTACTCGTTTACGTTTGAGATTTCGCCGATAGTTTGTTTGGGATAAGGGGAAGGGGTGTTTGGGATTTTATTATATAAGTTTAAACAAATGACAATTTTGACCCTCAAGGTTTGTTAAAATAAAACAAGTATTGATAAGACATTATCAGTCCTTTATGTTAACGGTGTTAGTTTTTTTAACGGAAAGACCATTAGAAATAACGGGGTGATAAGGTAGGACCGTTTTTGGCCAAAAAATTACTTGGGATTATTATCCGCCAACAGTGAATAGGTAGGATTATTAAAATCCATTTTTCCATTAAATAATTGGTTATTAAATAATTTAGAAGACAATAAATAAATAGTGGATATATATATCCAAACTTAGAAGATCCGCTACAATAAATAAATAGTGGATATATATATATATCCAAAATTAGAAGATCCGCTTGTGAATGTTTATTGACGAAAAAGATTGTTGAGGATGCATGTGGTGGTGTCACATAGCAAATTGTGATGCCAAAACCTTATATTTTGGTTGAATGGCAAAACAGGATTTTTTCGGTTTAAATATATATATATATATATATATATATATATATATATATATATATATATATATATATATGGGTCGCGCTCAAACGAGAACTCAAAAAATGCGAGAACTGCGAGAACCAATATCAGCCACACATTTTAAAATAACATATTTTTAATTATTTAATTAAAAAAATATGGTTAAAGGGTAAAATAGGAAGTTATTATAATTTCTAAAATTTCTGTCCCTAATTCTCCGCCGTAATTACGTAATCTCGGCTGTCAGTTTTTCAAATTCACATTTAAGTTAATTACACTTCAACTTAAACATTAAACGTAAACTAAATTTAAACTCAAATTATACTTGGGACTTATTAATAATTGTTTTAGAATTTAAATTTTTTATGGTTTTATTAAAAAAATGTGTTAGTTTTAGAATTTAAATTTTAGTGTTTTATAATAGAAAAGTATGTTAGTTTTATTTTTGTTTTATATTTATCAAACAATGACTTTATACCATTTAATTAAATATGTGATTGTATTATTTGTTGAACATCTAGTTGTAGTTTTATGTAAAATTGAAAGTTTTTATAATGACCATAAATAACATTAATAATGCATTTTGATCGGGTACTATGCATATACGTAGAGATGTAAAATATTCAATTTAACTCGAGAACCCGACTCGACCCGTAGGTCTGATATCAAATTTTAATCCTAAAACTGGTTTCAATCTTGTATTAATTAACATGTACCATATAAACCCGCATGTAAAACCCGTTTATTTTGGTATACTAAAGAATGATGCATATTAGTACATTTATTGTTACTTTTGTAATAATGCATCTGGTTATTTTTATTCATTAATGCATGTAACCTTTATTTGCGTTAATGCATATAATCTTTTTTTGTCTTAATGCACATTTCGTGAGACTTACCATACATATTTAAACAGTTTCGTATATGCACTCATGCATATGATTACTTATTCTTATGTGTTTTTTCACATATATGCATTAGTGCATATCTACAACAATATTCATCTATGCATAAACAAACAAATTATTGAAAATGCATATATTACTTAAGATCATAAACATGTTATCATCATTTCAAATTACAAGCGAGAAAAGAGAAAATAAATATTAGTAACAAGACATTACCCCATTATTAACATTCATCCCAAAATAGACCAATCTAAACACCTCAATACAAAGCCTAAACCAACTATCTAAACCAAAGCTATATGCCAAGACAATACAACGATTACTACAATTCCAGATAGCCTTCAAATTCTTGAATTCCCATCAGCTCAGTACTCCATACCGAAACAACGGACATCATCACATTGCAAATTACCGGAGATCAAACTAAACGGTAAAAATATACCGATAAAATTATTTAGCAAATCATTTGTTCAGCAAGATTAAGATTGCAAACTCAAATTCAAGTATGTAACAAACTAACCAAAAATATGAGTATGTATCAAATACAAATTCGAAGTGAGACTATCGATTAAAGTAGTCTCAAGAACAAAAATGCAGAAATCAAAGTCTAGAATTATTGAAACCGATTAACCGAGTATGAAATCCCCAAAATGCCAAAATAAAGTCTAGATTTTAGGGTTGCATCATAGATACCGAAGCGCTCCTCCGTCGGCCTCCTCAGTAAAAAAAATGCCGTCCGCGAAATCCTTCTCGGCCACCGCAGGCATGCTCCGATCACGGCTCACCTCCACACTCCGCCAACGCGGCGGCGACGGCACTAGCCGTTGGACCACTCCTGGCCACCAGGTCCTCCCTAACGCTTCCTCAAAACGGAGTACAGGTTATGAATTAAAAAAAAACGAAACTGTGAATTGCCAAATTGAATCGAAGAACCCTTGTAAAATGTAAAGATATCCTGGTTAACCAAATCAACATACCTGTTTACTTCAAATAGAACAAGCGAAAGCAAAATCATAGCGACCAGAGTCCAGAACTGTTGATTGTTTATTGTAGTCTAGAACCGTTGCCACCAGAAAGTCCAAAATCGTAGCAATCAGATGCAAAATCGTAGCGACATCAGGGGTCGAAAATGAACTCATCGATCAAATTTGTTGATATTAACAACTGACAACAGTTGCTTCTCTCTCTAGATTGCTATTCTCAAATTATATCAAATTATATATATATATATTTGGATTGGATTTCAGCACGGTTATACTAAAAATCAGGGAAATGGGTATGGTGTAAATTACATTGATGCCCTTCAAATAAAATAAAATAACAAATAATTAGAAATAAAATATGTGGTTAAAAATGGTTCTCGCAGTTCTCACATTTTTTTAGTTCTCAATTGAGCGTCTACCTATATATATATATATATATATATATATAGGGTGTGGAACTATTAATAACCCTTCCTTGGAGCAATAACCAAATAACCCATTTGAATCACCAAAATCATGACAAGTGTCACCCTCTTTATCTTTCCAGGGAGGGTATTTTAGACATTTAACCCAACAAAAAAGGTACCCCCTCCATTTTAAAACGGCTATAACTTTTTTATCTGAAGTCGGTTTTTTATAAAAAAAATACCGTTGGACTCGTTGTAATTTTATCTTTAATTCAGATGTGGTCCCGACTTTTTTTAATATTTTTTTCCCAAACGTTCGTACTGACATGTAATGTTACAAAAAGTAGCACTGGTGCCTTTTTTTGTGACGCTGCTGCCCTTTTTTGTAGCATTGATGTTAATACGGACGTTTGAAAAAAAAGGTTTTAAAAAAAGTCGAGACCACATCCGAATTAAAGGTAAAAATGAGGCGAGTTTAATGGTATAATTTTTATAAAAAACCGACTTCGGATAAAAATGTTATAGCCGTTTTAAAAATGGGGGTGGTACTTTTTCTTTTGATTAAAATACCACTTATACCCTTTCAATTAAAAAAGAAAAAGAAAACAAGTCAGTGCCACTTGGCACTCATCCATAGCACCAACTTTTTGATCCAACCACTAAGATGGAGTTATTTGGTTATCACTATAAGAGGGGGTTATTATTAGTTCTCATTCCTATATATATATATATATATATATATATATATATATATATATAGAGGAAGGGTAAAATGGAAACCCTCTTGAATGGAGGAAACCAAAGAACCCTCTTTTGAACCATTGATCTTGTTAATCCTATGGCTCTTATTTTCCTACCATTTTATCTTTATTTTTTTATTTTTATATTTGCCTTAATCAATGAAAAGGGTAGAATGGTAATGTTCTCATCCTGATTACTTTATTATTTTTATAAAAGTCAGACTCTCTTTCTACATCACATCTACTTTATCTACCCCATCTACCACATTCATCATCTATGTAGATCTAGATTTTTTTTTTCTTCAAAATTTTCATATATTTCAAATGGGAAGATCTACATAACCTCATCCATCCTCAACCCACCTTCTCCTTTATCCCATCCGGCGACCCGCTGTTCCCTCCCCTCGTCCCTATTCTCCGACCGGTGAACCCAGCAACCTACCTTTCGTCGCTCCCCCTCCTCTCCGATTTGAGCAACCATCGGCGAACACCCCTTTTCCCCGACCCTCATTTCCTGTTTCCCGGTTGCCGCCGTTTCTTGTTCATCCGCCACCGAACGAGGTTGAACGGCTCACGAGGATGGAGGGAGAAGAAAAGAGGAAGAAGACGAGCTTGAGAGCCCTAGCGCCGCCGTGTACGGAGCTCGCCGGATTTGGTCGCCTGTGGATCTCATGTGAATTTTTTTAACGACATCGGAAATGAGAAGTAAACCTTAAAAAGAAAGAATCTCATGTGAAGTTACTAATTAATCAAAGTAAGTACTTCTTTATTTTCTTGATGTGTTCACTACTCTTCCGTTTGTCTCTTTTAGTATTTTATCTTTAGTTTTCTTTATTTATTTCCTCAATTTTTTTGAAGGGCTGATTTCCTCAACTAACCATTTTATTACCTGTTAAATTAATATATTAAGATGCATTTATTTAACAGATTTGAATCATCGCTGTCAACTTCTGATTTAATCTTCTACTTTTTATATGAAAGAAATTTGTTGACCTTCTCACTTTCTAATCATGTTACATACGTGGCTGAAATAAATTAATTTATTGATTTTTTCTATATAACACATGTAATGTTACATATGTTACAAGTTGTTGTAACGTTACTTTTTTAAGTTTGTGTAACGTTGCATATGTAACTTTGTTTGTTGTTACAATTTGTAACTTTTTGTTTCATGTTACATGTGTAAACTATGTATTTAAGTTTTTTTAATTCATTACGAGTCTTTATTTTTATATGGTACATATGTAACCTTTTTTTATGTTACATATTTAACTTTGTTTGACACGTTAAATGTACAAATAGCAGTTTAGACTTATACAAAAATTTGTGATTCGATTAATAAAAATCTGACTATCAACAAGTAACAAAAATGTTTTATTGACCTTGTGGTTTTCTAATCATGTTACATATGTAGCTGAAATAAATTAATTGATTGATTTTTTCTATATAACACATGTAATGTTACATATGTTACAAGTTGATGTAACGTTACTTTTTAAAGTTTGTGTAAGTTTACATATGTACAAACTGTTACATTCGAGCCTTAAGTAAACTTGTCTCTCGATTTGTCTATATAACATGTGTAACGTTAAATATGAAACAAGTTGTTGCATATGTTATAAGTTGTTACATGCGTAACTCAAATACACTTTTGACTAATTTTTGTCTATATAACACATGTAACATTACATATGTTACAAACTGTTACATTCGAGCCTCAAATAAAGTGCTTCTCTATTTTGCTATTTAAACATTTGTAACGTTACATATATTAAGAGTTGTTACATATGTTTACAAGTTTTTACATGCATAGCTTAAATATACTTGTTTCTTGATTTTTGTTAATATAACATTTGTAACATTTTACATATATGAATTGATGAATTTATTTTTCTTCGTAGGTGAATGAATTTTTGCATCAAAGATGAAAATGATTACCAAGAATGGAAGTATAAATAGTTTTTATATGTTTTTTGTTAAGTTGTTATATTTTATAATATTTTAGTTCGTATGAAACATTTTGTTACATTTAGTGTTGATTGTAATGTTTTCTTATAAGTCAATGAAATATATTTTGTCAATTTCTTGTTTACACCAGACCCAGAAAAGTTACGTATGTAACATTTCTTATCTGATAATTAAAACACCGAAAAAGGAAATTAAAAATAATAGAGAAAAAGTAAAAGTAAAAAAATATCTACAGATTTTTATTAAAGTATAAAAACAAAATAAAATGTATTGTATATTAATAAAGTAAGTGAGAGAAACTATTATTAAATATAAAGTATTAGAGGAGAGATGAGAGAGGAAAACATCAAGTTTTTTTCTTGAGGTTGTCAGATGAAAGGAGAAAGTTGTTTTGAAGTAAAAGTCTATCTTGTCCTTCTTTGCTATAAGACAAAAAATATGAAAAGTGATGATGTGGCCTCATTGTGAGCCACATGATGGAGGATCTTTGGTTTTCTTCACTCAACAAGGTTTCTATTTTAACCTTCCCCTATATATATATATATATAGATAGATAGATAGATGATGATGATATGATGATGATATATATATAATTTAGTAATAGTTAAAGGACAAAAAATGCAATTTTATAAAAAAAAGTATAACCTGAATTCAAACATTCGAAAGTGACTTTGATATCTTTATCTCATTAACGAACAGGACTTGGATGGTCGAACGGTGACTGTGAGGTGGGCCAAGGGGAGCTGCGGCTTTTTAAATGGTGTTGAAGTGAAATCGTGTGGTCCGCCTGGTGATAGAATAAAGCCAAACAGATCGAGTGATATCTAACCCATAAAACTACTAACCAGCTAGGGTGGGTTAATCTTATGGTTTGAGTCTCATTCAACTCATGCTTGTAAGGACTATTATTAATTAGTGTTCTATAAACTTATTCTGATACTTTTAAACTAATTAAGATTGTTATTTTGATATTTTATTTAACTCATCCTGTATTCACTTGTTACCTATGATAATAAATGCCACATTCTTTAAAAAGAATCGTCAAACACTGTCCCTATGTGTTGAGGATAGACCTTTACGTGATGTATATGGGTAAATCAATAATTAATAAACACTAAAAAAACTCTATATGTGGCGACTCCTTGATTTGGAAGCTGTGGACAGTTTGAGCCGCATCCAGAGATCATGCATGGGAATGTGGCGACTCCTAGGGGGTTGAATGTGGTTTTCACTCGGTTAGGCTTTGCTATTCAGAAGGGGCTGACGGCGCAACTTGTTACCCGCCTCCCTTGTTCTTCGTGTTGAGTTGTAACCGTTTGATGTTTATCATGGAATAAAAAGGAATGTCACATATAGACTTTTCTTGGACGTATTTTGACTTGCATTCCTTGATAACACCATTGCTATATGCCACCTATAAATCTATTTGTTGCATTTAGCTCTATTCGGGTTGGATAGAGTCTCATTACCCAGAGAATCTCTAAAACCAATAATCACACAGAAGTCTATACGACACAGATAGGCCTATGTTTGCCGTATAGTCTATCGGCGGCCGACCAACATCGTTGATGCGATGGTGTCGTAGAGATTTTGTGGACCGTAAACGCCACATATAGCACTATCTATGGAGGGTAGATTTGGACAGATGACAAATCTAAGTATAAATGGTCAAAAATCTAAGTATAAAAACACAAATCTCATCAATTTGGACAAAAATCTAAGTATAAATGGTCAAAAATCTAAGTATAAAAACACAAATCTCATCGATTTGGAGTTTATTAAACTCATATATAATCAATTTGGATATTATTGATCAAAATTAAAGTATGAAATTTGAAATTTTACCTAATTGGAGACTTGGAATGGAGACAGGAGACAGAGAGCACTATAGTGAGCAGAGGCGCATCAGCGGCCGACGGCGACGATGGAGGTCCGACAAAGGGCTGGTTTAGGGATGGCAATGGGGCAAGTCTCGGGCGGGTTTTGAGTAATCCCAACCCCATACCTGGTTATAAAAGTGTCTCCCATACCCGGCCCAAAACCCGTCGGGTTTCTAGCGGGTATTTATTTACCCATCGGGTATCGGGTATACCCACGAGTTTTGGCATACCCATCGGGTGTACATCGGCTAACTATTATTTATATTTATCTCAGTTATAATAAAATATTTCAAATAACTAAACATATATAAGTTTAATAATATGTAAATTAATGGTTTTAACAAATAACTTAGTATTATATATAAATAAAATTATACAACATATACATAAAATAAATAAATAAAACAAAGAAAAATATGGCGGGTATATATTATCGGGTAATCGGGACGGGTAAGCGGGTATATCATTAAATCCTATACCCGTCTCATACCCATGAAAATATATAAAAGTAATCCCATACCTGGACCCATACCCGATTACCCGACCCCATACCCGTCCCATGTGTGTGGGTTTCGGGTTTTCCCATCGAGTTCCGATTTCATTGCCATCCCTAGGTTGGTCGGCGTCGGCAGTCGACTGGAGCCTGGAGGCAGGAGGCACTGGACAGAAGTGGGGTTTGGGTTTTTTGTTCAATTGTCCGATGGGGCTGGAAAGTGAAAACATATTTTAATTTATTTTTTTAACTTATTTACATTTAACCCCCTGGACTTATAACTAATTTCATTAAAAACTTTTATTTAATTGGGGTCTAAATTCTAAAACGTATTAAGTATTGTAAGTTTTCGACTTTATTAAATACACTAGGTTAGTACCCGTGTACTACACGGGTTAAATTTAGGTTCATAATATTAGCTAAATATAAAAAAACGGTTAAGAATTTGAAAATTATACATAACATAATTCATTATAAAATATTAATTGTTAAATTAATACATTAAAGATGACAAATTCTTGATTTGTTTCCTTATAACGACTTAAATTATTGAGTAATTTATCAAATCTACATAATGTTTGCCATTTTTTTAAATGAAAATTTTAATTAGATAAAATTGGTAATTAGTAATAATTGGTAATTTACCAAATTGATAATTGAATCTGGTTTTGACATGTGGCACTGATGATGTGGACTCCTTAAAAAGAAGACATGTGGAAACAATTTTATTGCTTTATTAGAATTAAAATTTAAAAAAAGCATAAATGGGCCGACTTAGTATATAAAATCTTTTGATTAAAAATTGGATCGGACCGAGTTAAGTATATAAAAAAATTTCGGACCGAAAATGTATAAATTGTTACTTCTGAGTGAAAAACGGGATGTATTTATATAGTGGCGAAACCAAAACTTCTTACTAGAAATATTGTTATCATAAAGTTTTTTTCTACTACCAGCTAAATTGATTTGTGTTACATGCAAGTGGTTATACAGTTGTAAAGTTGGGTTTGCTCCAGAAAATACTATAAACTCTCTATAGAATTCATATTTATTACGCTTAACTTTTTTTCTATTTTTTAACGGCAAATTTGGATCACTGACGGGGACATTACACCACCCACCCGAATAATCTCCAATCCCATCAGGAGGGAAACTCATTACTGGTGAGAAAACCCCTTTTGGCCAACTTATAACCTCTATTTTTATTCTTTTGTTAGAAATAAGATTTCAACAGAAGACTTCTTGATAAGAGGTCATACACATTTACCACTAGGCTAAGCTAGTCGGTGTATAGCTGAAAATCACGCGATTTTAAAAATGGGTGTGTTACGCAAAAATGGGTGTATTACCCTTAACTGATCACACGATGTTAAAAATGGTTGTCTATACAACGCGACACATCGTTGTATAGCTGAAGATCGATAAAAAAGGGAAAAAAAAGTTCGACTCCGCTGGGGATCGAACCCAGAATCTCTGGTTTCGTAGACCAGCGCCTTATCCATTGGGCCACGGAGTCATTTTTGTTTATTTTTCCAACTAAAATTATATATCTTAAGTCAATAAATAACAGAAACTCAGATATACAGAAAAACTTTCCGACCAGTCAACCCAATGGTCTGGACCAGATTGGATTGGGCCAATTGAGATCATGAAAGTGTTGGTAGAGTACTTGGTGGGCTTATTGATTTTTAAGTTTGTGATTTGCGATTTATTTATTTGTGATTATATATTACTAGTTTTTTTATCCCCGTGTGTTACACGGGTGACTTTAAAAAAAAAACTATAAATACAATATAATATACGACAATTATGTATTTTTATATCTTTAGTAATTAAATAATTGGTTATTAAAATATTTTGGAATGCAATAAATCAAAAATTGGAAATACAAATCACTTCCATAATTAGGAGAATTGGCGGGAAAAATTGTTGAGGATGAATGTGGTGGTGCCACATGGCAAATTATGATGCCAAAAACTTTTCTTTTATTATATATATATATATATATATATATAGGATAGGATAGGATAGGATATATATGATCAAGAAGCCAAGAAGGAATATCATTTGGATACAAGATATGGTCCGTTGGATGTCTACCATACGTGTTGGACCGCTAACTAGTCACCGGCAGATAAATAGACAATTTTGGATGTGTGAATTCGTTCAACGATCTTGAGTATTTTTTTTAGCCATCGGATAAAACAAACTGTTGATCAACTACGTAAGGATCTATCCAAGGTGTCGATAACATAATTTTTTATCTATATTCGGTCAAATGCAGACTCGTTACCCAGGCAACCCGACATGGTTAGTTAATTTAATCAAGTTTTAGCTAGTCTTAACATAAGATTAGTCTAGTTGACAAGTTCGATTTAGGGTACAACACGTATGTTATTTAATCTAAACTTCAATTATATATTAACATTACCTTTTCACTTTCTTTTAATCATATTTACTTTTTTGTTTTCCAGTTCACATATTTTTATTTAATCTAAACTTTAATTATATATTAACATTACAAATACAAATTCACAAAGATAAAGTTTCATATTTGATTTTTACACATTCAATTATTTATGACATTATATATGGTTTTTAAATATATATACATATTGGTCGTGGTGGGATAGAAGGTCAAAATCAAAGGGAAAGATATTCTAGTGGGTAAAGCATGAGAAGATCCAAGCAGCTAATAAATGGATCTTTAATCAAATTGTAAACGGGTCATTCTCTTACCCGGTAATACCAATAGGATTGGCTTGCGTTAGCAATTAAAGACCTGAAAGCTCACAAATGAGTAAATTGTTGTAACTATACTTGAACCCTAGTTGTTTCCTTAGTCCTCCACTCCTCCTCATCTAGCTAAATCGTAAATACTTGAAAAAATAAATACAAAAAAATGAGAAAGGACGTCAAAATTAGTAACCAAACGCCTAAACCTAAAGTATTGAACTTATACAAAAAGTTATATTACACGACTGTACCTATTACACCAACTTATATGCTAAGTTCGTTGCGCTTAAAAAACATTCCATAAAAACTTTGGGGACAACAGACACAAAATAGTTGAATTGTTATAACGCTGCATAAAAAAATAAAAAATAAAAACAAAAAAACTAAGAATCGACGTTAAAGTTAGAAACCAAATACTGAAAATATTGAGTCTACTACGTAAAAGTTACGGTACACAACTATATCTGTTATAGCATCAACTAGTATGCTAAAAGATAAAAAAAAGACTAAAAATAAAATAAATAAATAAATTTAACCGATGTCATATGACACTCATCATGGGCTGCCGCATGGCCCAATTATATTTCTACACTATTCCTATCATCTTCTATTTATATATAGTATAATGATGGATATTTTATTAGATATATATGTTATTTCAATAAAAAATAAGTGTTATGAGTTAAATGTTGAGTGTGTTTCAACTCTTCGTATTATGTTGAATTTTTCAAGTAATATTTTGTTAAATGTGTTTCAATTCAAATTTATGATGTCAAATATTGTTTCAACTTTTGGCTATATAATATTTAGTTACCTATTTGAGTTATGGTGAATAAGATGTTACAATTCATTCTCATCTATAAATATCAAGGTAAGTCTTGGTTGATTTTTATTTTTTTAAAGGATTACCTTGGTGATTTTGTATATATATACCGCCAAACAAAACAAGTAGTAAGGAGAAACCTTACTGGTTCTTACTAGCGACATGTCCCTAAGTATATAAACACAAGAGAAAAACAACCAAAACAGAACCAGCAGAAAACAAAACCACCTAGCACTACACAACTAGGAATCTTGGTTGAAAATTGTACATTTAAACACTTGTAAACTATGGTTTAGAAAGACTTTGTAAACTCACTAAACCCTCTTCCTCTACTATTATTTAAAGAGACTTTGTAAACTCTATTCTTTTATCATGGTTTAAAGAGAATTGTTGTACTCTATAAATATCACCCTCATTTAAAATCCAACAAGATTATGATAAATTTCGGACTTTGTAAACATCTTTATTTATTTAACTAAAAACTCAATGTTTATCTACATTAAACGTGTCCGACACAACATGACATGACACATTTAACATGAAAGTAAACATGAACACAACACTATTAACTAATCATATTGTTTATTTAAACACAAACATTGACTTATTTATAAACACGTGACACAACACAACATAATTAATCTGACAAGATTACCCAATTTAAAGCTCACCAAATTTTACAAACCTTAATAATAATAATAATAATAATAATAATAATAATAATAATAATAAGAAAAAGCGTTTTGATGATTTTTTGACACTTAAGAGAGAACAAATCAATGCCGTTAAAGCTCAGAAAAAAGAAAAAGCGTTGGAGAGGCTCATGCAACCGCTACCCGAAGACGAACCCGCTCGTAGCCTCGCGTTGCAAATTCGAGCGGATATCATGAAAGAATATGGCCTTTAGATGTTTGTTTTTTTTAATTGTCATGTTTTTTTTTAAGAATGTAGGTTTGTTTTTTTTAATTTCCATGTTTGTTTTTTTTAAATTTCCATGTTTGTTTTTTTTTTTAATTTTAGTTTTTAATATGTTTAATACTAAATTATATAAAAAATGATTAAATAAATAATTAGGTAATGATTGGTAGAGGGTTATACATGGAGCCCCACTACACCACTTTTGCCATGGAGCCCCTCATGCTGACGTGGACGCCACATGGCGCAACGCCCACAAGGGGCTACCATCCACTACACTTTAGCCTAACAGTTATGTCTGATCTTATGTTAATGTATTTTTATAAGTTATGTAATGGATTTTAATGTTTAAAAATTATTAAAAGAAAATGTCTACTTTCAGGTTTTCATCATTTACCCTTAAGGTATTTCAAACTACTACTTTCTATAAAATGAAGATGATAGTTTTTTATTGGATTTGGATAAATCCTCCACCCTTAAATCTTACTAATGAATTTCCACAAATCTGAAACTCATCATAAAACAAAGTTGCAATATCAAATCTAAGTATAATTACAATAATTTCAAGTTTAAGCAATTTCAATAAATAAATTAACAATGTTATTTATCTGAATCCGTGATTTCTTTATTTTATAAAAAGACTATAACGCTTATTAATTAATTTAAAGTTGTATTGAAAACCGTCTGCAAATTGCAATTTCAAACCTCCACTATCCTCATAAGATCTCGCCGCCTGAATATGGTTCCGATTTGCAGCCTACTCATTTCCGTCGCATTATTACTACAATCAACCTCTACATTCTCTTCGCCGGACTGCAACTTTCCGGCGGTATTCAACTTCGGCGATTCAAATTCCGATACCGGCGGTTTATCCGCGATATTCGGACAATTTCCTCCCCCTAACGGCCAAACCTTCTTCCATTCTCCCGCCGGCCGCCACTCCGACGGCCGTCTTCTAATCGATTTCATAGGTACGCCGTTCGTTCGTTCGTTCGTTCTACCGATTACTCTGATAGTCTGATTCCGAATTAATGTTCAATTGAGTGCATGTTTGTTTGTTGTTTCAATTTTTTTTTTCAGCTGAAGGTTTAGGGTTACCTTATCTTAGTCCGTTTTTGGATTCAATGGGTACGAATTTCAGCTATGGAGCTAATTACGCCACTGCCGGATCCACAATCCGGCGTCAAAACACTACCATTTTCCAAAGCGGATATAGCCCCGTTTCCTTAGACGTTCAATTTGCCCAATTCTCTGATTTCTTCAAAAGGTCACAAATAATCCGTAAAAAAGGTATACATGTTAGTTTAGTAATTAGTACTACTGTTGGTTTGTTCAAGTAGTTCGATCGAAAAAAGCTTGTTTGAAATCGGTTAGATTTGTGATTGAGCCGAGCTCGATTCGGTGCTGGCTTGCTTGAATTATGTGAATTCGAGCTGACCATTGCTCGAGTTTGACTCGTAAAAAGCTCTTGCAGACTCGTGTGTCATTTGTAATAACAAATTCAAGCTCGAGACTCGTTTAAAGCTTTATTTAAAAAGTTCAAGCTTGGTTCATGAGAAATTATTCAAGTTCGGGCTCACCTCAACTCGTTTAATATTTACTTATTATTTCATATATTATGTTTAGATTAAATTTATATGTATTTATAATTATATATTTTTATTTACAAGAAAATAAATATTATTTTATTATTTTTTATATATATAATACAACTATTATTTATCTAAATATATATGGTATATTAAAAAAAACTATATAAATACAAAAGCTCGTTTAGACACACGAGTCACCTCGAGCTCGAAATGGGAAAAGCTCGGGCTTGAGCTCGTTCAAGCTTTTACCAATCTGATATCGTGTCGAGCATGAGTTGGCTATCGTTTGTTTACACCTCTAGTCTTGACGAATAAGCTTGTTTACTTTTTCAAATTTTAACAAAAAATAATGCTTTTTTACATACGTATAGAATTTATAAAAGGATTCAGTAACTAGCTTAGATTATATTGATGTAAAACTTAGGGCATCAAAAGGTTAAGCTATTTGGGTTATAACATACAACTATTAAAATTTGGCCTTAATTTAAACGGATCAAATGAGTGAGTCAACATTTCAAACAAGTTTTTTTAGTGGATATTTAAAACAGCTCTACATTTATATAATGTATCTCTTGTAAATCATGTGTAAAATTGTGACATGACCATGGTACAGGAGACGTCTTTAAGAGCCTGTTTCCGGAAAACTACAAGTTTTCTAGCGCGTTATACACGTTTGATATAGGCCAAAACGATCTCACCGCAGGGTACAAACTTAATATGACTACAGAGCAAGTAAAATCATACGTTCCCGACCTCATATCACAGTTTACGGCTGTCATCAAGGTTAGACACCCTCTTAGTAGGCGAGTTAGTTAATCGATTGTAAGATTAGATTAACTAACATGTTCTTGAATCACAATGTGTAAACAGAATGTGTATGGTCTAGGAGGGCGCGCATTTTGGATACACAACACAGGGCCAGTTGGCTGCTTGCCTTATATCATGGATACACGCTTGATCACAGCGGCACAGGTGGATCAACATGGCTGTGCCGCCCCGTTTAATGGTGTTTCGCAGTATTTTAACCAGAAACTCAAGGAAGCTGTGATCCAACTCCGGAAGGAGCTTCATTCGGCTGCCATCACTTATGTTGATATCTATTCTGTCAAATATTCACTTGTCGCGCAGGCAAAAAAGCTCGGTAATTCTTTGTTTTTTCACAGTGATTTTTGGTACGTGTCGAAACGGGTCAGGCTCAAACACTCTTCATCCAGTTTTCTTATAATTTCAAACAATAATCTGTTCCTTTTATAATTTAATAAAGCGAATAAATAGTTCATGTATATTTCAAATGAACAACTTTCAACCTGGTTGACCCGTTTATCAGGTTGGAATAAAAACATAACCCGAATCAATGTGTTGAAAACTAAACGGGTCAATTTGGTTTTAACTTTTAAGGGTTCGGTGATCCGTTCTTGGTGTGTTGTGGGCACGGAGGAAAGTACAACTTCAACAATGCAAGAAGGTGTGGGAGCACGAAAATGGTTAAAGGTAAAGAAATCTTGATCGCGAACTCTTGCAAAGACCCATCATCGCGGATCAGTTGGGACGGGATCCACTTCACCGAGGCAGCTAACAGATGGATGTACAGTCAGATTGCTGATGGAGCATTCTCGGATCCGCCTACTCCGTTAAAGATGGCTTGCTAGAGAAAGAAATGACGGTTACATGTAAGTGAATGTTTGAACCACTAAAGTGAACTAACCAGACCCAAATAACCTAGCCTAACCCAACAATTTAGGATGTTTTTTGATTCTGGTTCACATTAGTTAATGTTTGTGGCATGGTGTGTCTAGTTAAATGTTATTTAATAATAAAGTTGTTCATTTCAAAGAAAAAAAAACTATATTTGGAACTTTATCACCAAGATCTTGTATACAACCTTTGTTAGTAAAATAAGTTTTTTTTACTTGTGTGTTACATATAACTGAAGAGAAAGGAGGAAGAACCTAAGAGCGATTGGTGAACTGCTATTAGAGTTTTCTTGATTAAAAAGAAATAAAGATACTATGATATTTAAAGGGAACTAGATTTACTATTCGTGTGTTGTCGTCGGGATAATACGGACACACAAAACAGTTGAATTGCTATAATGCAACGTAAAGAAAAATAAAGATAAATTGGGCAATCGTGATCAAAATCATTTTTTACGAAAACAAACAAAGGTTTAGAAAGTGAAAAGAATTGGACGTCCCGATCAAATTTATTATCCGTACGTTGCTACGAGAATAACGCGTATACACAAAATAGTTGCATTGTTAAATTGCAATAAAAAGACTGCGTAACGACGCTTAAATTTTAAGCCAAACACTCAAACAATTGAGTTTAAAACCTACAAATTATATTACATGACTATATATATTATAATATTGACAATTGTGTAAGCCACTTGTATCTATATATAACACTAAGAAAAAAAATAAATCATGTTGTACAAAGGTTGATAAAGATGGAAACAAATCAAATACATATATATCTGTAACACTTGAAAGCTTTAAAAAAACATATATATCTGTATTATATTACAATATATTTGATGGGGGATAAACTTGTCTTTTATAATAAAAATTAAATTTAAAAGGGTATAATAGTCTTCTGATTAAACAAGAAATTTTAAAAAAGAAATTAAAATTGTCTTTTTAATGAAAACAGATATTTAAACAATATATTTATGGAAAATTGGAATTAAATAATCCAAGTTATTGGGTATTGGCGGATAATAATCCGAGTTCCAATATTGGCCTACAATAATCCCAATTATTTGGGTCTTGGAATTCATTGGGCCGCCGTTAATTTTTCACTAACTCCGTTAGTTGTGTGCTGACGTGGCACATGCCACGTCAGCAAGTATGATGCCACATCACCTGCCACGTCAGCAAAAATGATGCCACATCACATGCCACGTCAGCAAGTACTAGCGAAGTTAGTGAAAAATTAACGGTGGCGCAATGAATTCCAAGACCCAAATAATTGAGATTATTGTAGGCCAATATTGGAACTCGGATTATTATCCGCCAATACCCGATAACTTGGATTATTTAATTCCAATTTCCTATATTTATTGATAATCGAATTTGTGTTATGTTATATAAGTAAGTAAATAATAAGTAAAATATAAAATATTGTCTTTCATATAAAGAAACGAATACCGCATTATAAATTACGTCTTCACAACATCATACGAGTTTAGTACTAGTATAGACAACATGAGTTAATTATATACATATAGTGTTACAGAGTGAGGTTATAATGAGAAGTTAGGTGAAAATAAGAAGGATAAGAAGCATTCTCATCCGTTAGATCTGATGATTAATGGCCCAGATTTAATCCCTTAATTAAAACTCAAAAATAAATGGTCAGGTACACGGAGGGGCAATTTGGTCAAATTGCCCAATTTTCTCTTTCCCCCCAATTATTAAAACATTCATAACTTTTTCATACGATATTATTTTTTTATAAAAATTACACCATAAAAACAAGCGTTTTTTTTATCTTTAAAACCCATACCATATTGCTATATAAAAAATAAAATAAAAAAAATTATGTCAATGACGTGAACATATGACACAACGACCTGAACATATGACACAATTGACCTGAACATATAACACAATGACACAATGACCTGAACATATGACACAATGACACAATGATCTGAACAATGTTCAGGTTGTGTCATTGTGTCATATGTTCAAGTCGTTGTGTTATTGTGTCATATGTTTATGTCGTTGTGTTATATGTTCAGCTCATTCACAATTATTTATATATATATATATATAGCAATATTGTATGGGTTTTAAAGATAAAAAAAACGCTTGTTTTTATGGTGAAATTTTTATAAAAAAATAATATCGTATGTAAAAGTTATAAATGTTTTGATAATTGGGGGGAAAGTGAAAAATATGCATGTTTCCAGATTTGCCCTCCTTATCCTTCTTATTTTGCATAAACTTCTTACGTGAACTTCTCTCTAGTGTTACATCCAAATATACGTCATTTTATATTATTAGGACTATTTATATTATTATATAAAAGTATAAAGCTGTCATTATTATAAAAGTTAATAGAATCTTCCTACTCTAATAAATAATTACAATTGTTGACACATGTCAATACTATATTTATTCTCACAAAAATTTTCCCTCCAAAATCTATTCCTTAATTAAATTTTTTTGATTGAAAATTATATCCTATTTTATAATTAATCATGATATATTTGTATTTATTTATATTATAAAATTATGACAACCATATATTAATTATCTTCTTATTTTTATTTTCAAATTATTTTTTATAGAATATTACTATTTTCATTTTAATAAATATATAAAAAAATTATAAATCTTTCAACTCTAATAAATAATTACAATTGTTGACACATATCAACAGTAGATTTATTTTCACAAAAGTTTTCCCTCCCAAATCTACTTCCTAACTAATCTTTAATTGAAAATTATATCCTATTTTATAATTAATCATAATATATTTGTATTTATTTATATTATGAAATTATGACAACTATATATTAATTTTCTTCTTATTTATATTTCAAATTATTTTTTATAAACTATTACTATTTTCATTTTAATAAATATATAAAAAACTTATAAATTACCAATAAAAACTTATTTAATGTGTTTTCAAATATAAATGAGCAAATCATATTTAATATTTTAATTAATGAATACCTAATATTATTTTACGAATTCAATCAACATTGTGGATGATACTCTTTATAAATAAATTTATAAACGACAAAACCCATGTTCATAAGATTTAATATTAAATATTTTTCTACCATATCAAATGATCCATGTTCATCCAATTTAAAAATTTTAAACATGATGACTAATTCAATTGTAAATTTTCTAATGTATACCAAGATAACATTTTTTTTATTGATATAACATTATAATACTGATTATAATTTAGATTTTTGTACTCATCAATCAGACAATGTTTATTATAATCTTGATGAAATTTTATACTCACCTAACTTTCTATAAAGACTTAAAGTCTCAAGTTTGTAAAATCATAAATTAATGTTAGTTGCTATTCAGGGTCAGGTTATTTTTTTAACAATCATTTTTGTATGTTGCATTTTCAAATATACAAGTAGAGACATGGGATCTAAATATTGTTTTTGATAAAGGTGGTAAAGTCACTAATACCATATTATGAATTATAACTTTATCTTTTTATTTAATATATTGTAATACGTTATTTCGTTAATAAAAAGAGTATGCATAAATTATCAACTATATATATTTTTAATTATTCAACCCGTATAACATACGGGTTCTATCCTAGTTTCTAATAAAAGTGTATGATACACGCTAAACTTACTATACACCAGCAAGTAGCAACCACATATTCACATAGACTTTATACATGGCTATTTTTCAAAGATAAGATCTCAAACATGTTTTTTTTTTAATTAAACTAAGAGACTATTTTCTAAATTAACTCATATATCTGTTAAAACTCTTTCAACATCTAGATTAACACATTTATACAATTATACTTCATAGCGTTTGTTCTCCATTAAAATTAACATTATTATTTTTAATGAACTGATAAAAAATTACTGTTTAAATGGCCACCGGATATTACAAAGCACCTACACAATTTCATTTGACAAAATCATAAAATCTCCACTATTTAGACCCGCATGATCCAAAAAGAAAGTTAGTTTTGGAAGGCTGAATAAATTCTAAATATCTAACGACAAATAGACTTCTTCACTTCTTGAATATTAATGGGTTTTGAAGTCGTCTAAATTATTGCATCATAACGTTTGTCTGTCATTCGCAACTTCAAATCATTCACCACCGCGAAGAGTGACACCAAGAATCGTTGAAACTTTATCTTCTTTTCGCTCACAAGATCGCCTTCTCTAAATCTCATTTCTCAGACACCCTTTTCGACTCCCGGAATCTTTCTGATTAAAGTCGTTAAACCCACATAGGTTTCCTCGAAATGGATGTGGGTTCGTTCTGAAAACCGGCTTTCAGGTACTCTTTGATGAAAAAGTCGGTTACTTGTTTGATTATGATTCAAGAACTAGGGTTTCTGATAGTCTTATAGGGTTTTGTACTTTTGTATCTGTGCTTCATCAATTTGATTAAATTATTGTATTAGGGGCATTTTGATCTTGATATGCAAACTGTATTTGAGTTGTCTATGGTGAAATTCAAGGAGGGGATCATATATTTTGTTGGCATCTTAAGTTGGTCTGTTTTTGTGTGAAATTTTGTCAAAACTTTTAATCCAGGATTGCAATTAGGCTTATGCATTACAGAGGTGGGTTGACATTTTTTAGGCTTGTTTAGGGCTAGTCTTAGCCTGGTTCTAGGCAATTTTGGATGTTTTAGAACAGTTTGCCTGGAGATGAATGGATTGTATATTAAGTGCTGATTTATTGTTTGGACCGAAAATCTTTGTAACTTTCAAAACAGTTTCTTGAGTGATGTTAACTGTTAAGGTATACAAAGATCTTTTCCTGCCGACCTAAGCTGTCTTTTGTCATTTCTTGATTAAATGCTTCGATTTGACCGTAGAATGCAAGCTGATTTTGGAGTTTAGTTTGTCACCATGAAAATTGATGAATATAAAAGAAGGGGAAGCTCTATTCGTAGGTTTGTTTCTTTTTACTCCCTTCAGTTTTATGTTAAAAGTTTGTTGATGAAAAAGAGGATTAATATGTGTTTCCTCTTTGTTCGTGATGCAATTTTCAGAAAACCAAACGAATCTATAAGGGCTATTGTAACAATCACAGTTGGTATTGTTTTTGGTTTCTACATTGGAGTATCGTTTCCTGCTTTTTCACCACCAAAGGTACATATTTCAGCATATATCCTAAAAAAAGTATGCATTTGACTTCTGTTAGTCATGTAGTTCTATTTGAGTTCAACTTTATCAAGAACTGTTCACTCTATTGATAACTAGATTGAACTTTATATAGCATATTTATCGGGGTTTTAGAACTTTAATCATCAAGGATATTATTTCTTGCATATCCCAAAAACGTTCATGTTTGGTTATGAAAATACAAGTTATATTTGACTTCACAACATTCAAGAATTTTGTTTACTTTGTGTAGACAGTACTGATCATTATATCGAATGTAAACATATTCAACTTTTTCCGTTTTTTTCACCACCAAATAGTAATCTTTTCTATCTATATCCCAAAAAACGTATGCATTTAACTTTTGGGTGTCAATGTAGTTATATTTGTCTTCAAAGTTGTCAAGCTTTATTTATATTATGGACAATATTGATAACTAGATTGAACTCTATAAAAATCGTTTCTTGATTTTTCACCACTAAAAAATGTTCACATTTTGAGTTTGAGTCAAAGTAGTTATATTTGACTTCAAAACTTGTCAAAAACAATTTATTTCTGTAAGCAAGATTGATAACTAGATTGTATGGTATGGTTTATAACATTATTTGAATTGAATGGTTATGCTAGTCACTGATTTCATGGTTCAAATTTGATAGCTCAAACTTGTACCTTCAATTGATACATTCCTGGGTGACATAAATTCGGGGCAATCTACACAAACAATATTAAATGTGATTTCTGTCACGAGTGAAAACGTCTCAACCGAAGCTCCAAAACTTGATGATCCCTCAGAGGTAATATTATCGGTTGACAATTTAATGTTGTTTATAGCTTTCCGAAAGTTGGTTAAAACTTAGTTTTTTGAATTATGATTGTGATTTACAACTGTATTTAACATATTAGCCGTTTATAAATTAAGAAACAAACGACTAAAATTTTTGTTGTGCAAACCTGACCTGTTTTGACATGCTCTAAATCTTTTACCTGTTTTGCAACCTGCCCATTTTGTCACCTATATGCATGACTGCCTTAATGAACAAAGTAAATGACACTAACTCACCTACCATATTAACCCTATATGTGGAAAATTGTTGACTGAAAAATGAATAGACATATAATATGACTGCATATTTTAGATGACAAAAATATGTTTTTTTTTTTAATTTTTTTTATTTTAGAATTAAAAAGTAATTAAGATCAAAATAATGATATAGATTCAATGATACGATCACAACATTATGAATAAATCAATATATAATCATATGGCAAAATCTATTTATAATCTGTCAATTTGATGCAGATTTTCGTCTCAACTAACCCTCGGGGTGCAGAAAGGTTACCTCCGGCCATAATTGCTTCTGAATCAGACTTGTATCCTAGAAGATTATATGGTAGACCGAATGAGGTCAGCATATCTTTGGTCAAAATTTGCTGTTTTGGTTTGACTTTCTTGGTGACTCTTTAAAATTAAAACATCTAAATATCTAATTGCGTTTTGGACTTTTGGTTTGCAGGACCTAACATTCAAGCCAAAGTATCTTGTAACTTTCACTGTTGGTTATAATCAGAAAGAAATTATTGACCAAACAGTCAAAAAGGTCAGCTTTCCCTCTTATCTCTGCCACTCTGCCGCCATATATATCCGCCTCTAATGGTGTTGATTCTACAGTTTTCAGATAACTTTACAATCCTTTTGTTCCATTATGACGGCCGAACAACAGAATGGGATGAATTTGAATGGTCAAAACGAGCCATTCACATTAGTGTTCCGAAGCAAACAAAATGGTAAAGAAACAAAATCGTTATATACTATTTTATCTGTAGATTCAGGTGGCATCATTTTTGGTGTAAATGAGCCGAGCCATTTATGGGCTACTCTAGAGTCCAAATCGTCTTGCTGCTTAAAGCTCGAATCGGGCCAAGCTTAAATGAGCTAGAACCTAGGCTCGAGCTTACATAGTAACTCATTAAATAATCGGGCCTCACATATTAGGCTTGTCTAGGCTCACGAGCCTAAATGAGCAACTATAATATAACTTTTATATAATATATTAAATATGTGTTTACATAATAATAATATATAACATAACGATAAAGTAATCTGTTAATATATGTTATGTTATATATAAAAATTACAATCATCAATGTATATATCAAAATAATTTTAAATGTATATAAATAAGTCAATTAAACAATAAACGAGTCAAGCTCGAGTTGAGTTCAAGCTTGAAAAACTACTCATAAGGTTAAGCGTTCAAGACCTCAAGCTCGGCTCAGCTCATCTACGACCCTTGTATCATTGCCCTTATGTTCAGCTTTTTGTTGATTTCAAAGGTGGTATGCAAAAAGATTTCTGCATCCTGACATTATTGCACCATACGAGTACATATTTATCTGGGACGAAGATCTAGGAGTTGAGAATTTTGATGCTGAAGAGTGGGTGTCTGAAACTTTTTCGATTAGTCAAATTTTTTACTTTGACTTTCTCATATTCTTTGAATATCTATGTTTCAGATACATTAAACTTGTGAGGAAGCACAAACTGGAGATATCACAGCCTGGTTTGGATGCAAGTAGTAAGGGTATGACATGGCAGATGACGATGAGACGAGAAGATCTTGAAGTTCATAAGTAAGTCAACATTTTGACCATCTGCTTACCTGTTAAAAAATAAAAATGAAACCTTTTTGTACATATATGAATGTTTATAATTAGACAAGTGATTTTTTTATGTTTGTGGTTTCATTTGTTACAACTTTTTAGGGAAGCTAAGGAGAAAGAGGGTTGGTGCAATGACCTACATCAGCCTCCATGTGCAGCGTATGTACAAATTTAATATCATATAGTATTTTTATACCTTTGACTTTTGGAGTCAAACGGGCTAATATGGAATAATTGATTAGATGTGACAGTTTACCCAGTTACCTTAAGTGGGTCAATGTGGGTTATATTTCATCTCCATTGAGTCAACAAGATAAAACTAAAAAAATAGCAAATATGGTCTAATTGTTTGGAAGTCGTATCAATATTAGGGGTAATTACGGTCCGGTTTGGCAAGCTTTGATGGAATTTCTCGGCTGAACGAGTAACTACAGTTCCCTACAAAAGTAAACCAAACTGATTGGTTGGCTGGTCTGGCCAAAACAATTCGGTTTCTGGCAGCTTGGGCCAGGAGTTTTTGTTATTATTAATTTTTTTATATTTTTAGAACTAGCCACGTGGCTAAGTATTACAAAAAAAAGTGGTAAAACAACTAATGATATATACTATATAATTACAGAATGAAATGATTAACAACAAAAATCGTTGCTTCATTTTTAATTGTCACCAACTATAAAACAAAATATACGTACTAAAAGTCTATCATATATTTAGAACCGGACTGTGTTGCTCTTCAACCAGCCAAACCGGCTGATTTGACTTTGTTCGGGCGGTTTGAACGGTTTTTTTAACAGCCCTAATCAATATTTTGATAACTTCCTGTGAATCATTTTAGTCAAAGAATTGGGATTATTTTTATAAGATAACTTAAAATGTACAAAAAAGCATTGGTGGGTCAACCCGACCCAATCGTGTTGACGCTTACTAAAACATGTTTTGACCCGTTACTCAACATGCCCTTTTCTGTTGGTCTTTTTTATTGTAATGATCATTTTGATCTGAACTTGAAAGGTAACAGGGTTGATCTCGTAGTCAGATTGTAGTTTCCCATAAATATTACAACATTTGACATGTGTAAAGTGAATTGAACATAAAGGAAAAAGTAGTTTGGCCTTGAAAACTTGGCAAAGAAAAAAGTAAATGTTGTGAATTTTGTTGACTTTTCTAGTTACTGATTATGGACACAGATTTGTGGAGATTATGGCGCCTGTATTTTCTCGAGACGCTTGGCGTTGTGTGTGGTATTTAATACAGGTATTGCAAATGCTATGATTCAATTACTAAAATAAAAAACTTCATTGTTATTTCAATAATTTACTACTTCAACCGGTTATAATGTAGAATGATTTGGTTCATGGATGGGGTCTTGACTTTGCCCTTCGAAAATGTATCGAGGTAAGACATTTTCATGTCCTCATTTACCATAAATTCTGTTAAAAGTTAGATATATATATTTATATTCTTTGTGGTGGGGGTAAAATGGTTCATCTCATAAAATGGTTCATCTCATAACGGATTATTTTTTATGCAACGGGTTGACTTGAAACACTTTCTTCTTTATACCTTTTTATGGGATACATCTGTATCACATGCTACCCTCTCTTTTGTTGGTTTTCTGAGCTGGGGGTCTCACTGGGTGCAGCCTCTTTATCCTTGTGATAAAGGTAAGGCTTGTCTTCATCTTACCCTCCCCGGAGTCCAGATTCCTCTATGAGTGAGATTTTACTGGGTATGCTTGTTTGTTTATATTTTTCGACAATAGTCTATTTTTCTTTTAATAAATGTAGGTGGTTGGTTATATGCATTAAATAAGTACACTTTTTGACCTTTGCTCGTTTAGCTTTCTTGTTGTTTTTACCTGTTTTGAATTTTGATAGAGATAAAAACATAACCCAAATTGACCCGTTCATAAGTAAATTGGTTGTAACCATCACCTCTAAGTTCCATCGTTGCTTCTCCTTCAAGAAACCTCGAGACGTTAAATAAGAGAACTTCCTTTTCATTTTCAATGATATAGCCTGCATATGAAAGAATTGGAGTTGTAGATGCACAATGGATTGTTCATCAAGGTGTACCATCACTTGGAAACCAGGTAATTAGCATATTTCCCTAGTAAATAACTATATATGTATATGAATAAAATGATTAAATATTTAACAAATTAATAAACGAGTCAAGTTCAAGCTTAGGCAATATCACTCCGCTCATTTACAATTACGCTCTAATATTTCTTGTTTTGTTTACAGGGAAAAGACGGGAATGGAGGGGAAGGGGTATGACAAGGATCTCTTTTCTATCACATACAAGTGAACCTACCGCCGATCATTTAATGTTGACATTTTATGGTCAATTCTTTTTGTTTACAGGTCAGAGATCGGTGTAAAAACGAGTGGAAAATGTTTCAAGATCGTGTAGCGAATGCAGAAAAGGAATATTACAAGTCGGTTGGGATCGGATCCGCAGGTCATGAAGCGAATTGGGTGACATCCGATCGAATTCAGTAGTGATTTAGAGTTTGCTTCTTATAGATTGAATGGTGTATGATTTTAGAGGTAAAAGTTTACTATATGCAATCATGGTAAACCTTCTGTAAGGGTAAAAAGGTAATTTAATACGTTCATGGATTTTAGTTTTGGTTGAAACGTGATCTAGTCGTATCATCTTCCGTTCGATGATGATACTTGATTTTTTTAATGTGTATATTGAAACTGATTATCTAGTTTGCTAAACCTTCACTTTCTCACTTGGTCTAGGAGAACTTTTTTTCCCGTGATATATTTTTTTTCTGAACTCGGTCAGCCATATTTTGGCCGTGGGTTAGATGTCATATTTGTGGAAAATAAACACGTTGACCAGTCAGTGGTTAGCTCTAACTGGAGCGGGTCAGACGAAAACAAACAGCCCCTAAGTTTTAGGTGTTTAATGCCGTTTTTAGTAACTAAAAATGATATGATTAGGAAAGAGGGTTAACATGGAGGGGAATTGAAGAGGGGAGACCGATTTGATGCAAAATTTGTGAAGCAAAAGAGCCGAGCTGAATCTATGAGAAGGAGATGAGCTGCAGAGCAGAAGAGTGAAAACACCGTCCCCTCTATCATGGTTGGGGACGCAGGAGTTTGGTAGTCAGGGGTTCGCTCTCTTGTCTCCACGTGTATAAAAGTTTCTAAGATATAAATTCATACAAATTTATCTTCACATACGTATATATGTAAATTTATCTTCATATATGATACAATCATGATGTATACAAAGGGTATTTTGTTTAAAAGTAAAAATTTAGATCTAAAAGTATGTTTAAAATATGTTATGAAACAAATTAGCCAATAGCCATGATGTGTTTTATTAAGCATAGTAGAACCTTCAACAAATAAATGTCTCATATTGAGGTCTTTAGTCTAAAAGTAAAGATTAGATTTAAAAGTATGTTTAGAATATGTTCCCAACAAATTAATCATAGTAGAACCTTCGATAAATATATGTCTGATTGATATGCAAAACAATTTCTCTAATAATAAATAAATCAAATAAACATTTAAAAGCAAACCACAAGCATCTTTTTTTCAAAGAACACTACCTAATTTTACCATTGAACTATGACTATTGGCTTATAGTTTAATGGTA
>JBCNJP010000020.1:15701731-15774676 GCA_039602395.1 Deinandra increscens subsp. villosa
AGAACATGAATATCCAACTTTTTTATAAATGTATAGAACCAAAGAAAATCCAAACTACTATTCTATTAATTTTCATTCCAAGCAATTTTTTACCTTCAAATTAACATCAGAACCAAAGAAAATCCAAATTGCTATTTTGTAAATCTCTATTCCAACCAATGTTTGACCTTCAAATTAAGAACATATTTGGTTGTTCACTTCTGCTGAAAATTTCCAAGGCTAACAAAAATTAAAATAAAAACTTTTGAATAATTTAGTTTTCTGAATATTTAGTAGCAATAGATTTGTATCCCAGACCTCCAATTCGACCGTTTAATTGATCAAATGAAATCGATCCTGGTTTGTCACGTTTTCTGTGGTGGTGTTCTGCGCGTGAATTTTTGAGGGTGTGACACTTATAATATAAATCCATAACTGTTTGTACATAATATCGTTGGTTAGAACTCATCTATCCAGGAAACTACCACCTGTGGTTCCAAAAAATGGTGAGTCTATGTATAAATTAATTTACACTCCATCTTATTTAGGCTTTCTCATATTTTTTTCTTATTGTTATATATATTTCTTTTTATTCTGTGACAATTTAAAGTGCAATCAACAGACTAAGGAGACTGGCTAAAAGATTTCTTCGGGACATCATAATGAAACCATCCTTGAAGAATTTTTGGCAGTCCGTAGGTGAATCTAGCTTGGTCAGCGATCTTGGTGCTGTTCATTGACCTGCAGACAGGACTTAATGTTGGGGAGCTGGTTTTATTTTCTTCCTATTTAGTCTCACTTTGGTTAAAATTCTTGTTTGGTGCTGGTGTTTCCATGCTTTTCCATTTGCAAACTTTGTAGTACTATACGCTAGCTTTTTGCTAGTTATTATCAATAATATGTTCTTGTTGGCTCTAAAGAAAAAAAATGTCCAAGTTTATATATATTTCTATGTATTGTAAAGTATTTATTTCCTGGATATTAAAAAACTGAAAATTATATATTTTTTTTTCAAGAAAGAACAAAAACTGCGGTTTCAAAACCGCAGCAAATGTGCTAAGCAAGACTGCAACTTTTGAGGTAATACCAAATGTTGCGCTACCAAATGCAACTTCTTCGGTAATACCAAATGTTGCGGTACCAAATGTTGTGGGTCTCAAACCGCACCATTTAGCAAAAATAACCGTATCTTTTGCTCGATTCCGTACTATAGTGCCCATAAACAATTTTTTACTCTAACACTAAAAAATTCATCATTCCCACAAATGTATTGATTTAACATTATACATGTGAGAATTTTTTTTTCTAAATAAATGGGATGTTAATAGCTTCATCCCAACCTAACTTACAAATAGTATGTCCGATAAGAAAGTAATCAAATTCCCCCTCTGGCATGGGCGTCTTTATTCTCCTCATAAGCCCAAGATACTGTAACTTTATGCAAGTCATAACAACCGATTCCACATCTTCCCAAGAAAACTTATAACACGAGAACAACTCGAGTCTTTCAAGTGTCTAATGACCAGAAAAAGCACGTAAACCTTCAGCGGTTATGGCTTCACAACCCGTCAAATAAATAGCTTTTAGCTTTAAACCCTTGCTACCTATAGCGAGCACTGAGATATCTGTAACATTTATCAACCAAGATAAATCTAGTATCTCAATATTTGGGAGTTGGGATAATAGGGCCACAATCACAGCTTCAGTGACATGAACACCACACTTTGATAAATTCAACCCAGTTAGACCAACCATTTGTTTCAAGTGGAGTACACCATTACCAGTTATCCTATCACATCCCTCCAAATTCAGACTACGGATACCTGATTCTCCAATTGCTTTGAGTGATTCGTCTGTGACACGAACACATCCTTTGAGATTTAGTGTCATCAAACTCTTACATGATGTAACAAGGGACACGATTACTCCATCCCCCACATGATGTAACCCACTGCTTAAATTCACGCTACGCAAATGAGTACAAGAATTCGCAATGGCACACAAACCATCATCATCAAAACCAAAATCAGATTCAAACTCACTTAGCTCGGGCTCGGAGGAAGGGTCAGGATTTTTAAACAACATGAGGTCTAGGAGCTTGGGGCAAGAGTGTGCTAAGAGTTTAAGATGGGTGTTTGAAAGTGGTTTGTAACAAAAAAAGGATCTCATATTTGTGGACGAGGGTAGGATATCAAATAGCAGATCAGGAAAACAAGTGTATAACCGGCATAAGCGAATTCATGCAACTTTCATGAATTGCTTGGAAACTTGAGGGAATGGTTTTTTATCTTCCGAGTTGAAGGGGATTTTGTCGAAAATGTAGAGAAGCTCGTCATCTCCAAGTCGTTCCATCGCGGTCTTGATTATCAATCCGGCTGTATTTTCGTATGTGTGCAGATTGAGTCTCTCAAACACACAATGTTATGATTATGATAAAGAAATTAAAAAGGATGGATGGAGTTCTTGTGTGTGAAATTTGTTTTTCATATCGAAATTAACATGTGAAATGGTATTTATATTGTCTCTTGAGTCTTCTGATTAATGTTTTAGATTGAATATAATTTTATATTTTAATAAAGTTGGTAATAAAATTTATAAATAAAAAAGTCAACGAGTTTTGTACATATTTAGAGTCTATCTTTTTGTTGGTGAATTGAAGTCAATTGCTTTCAATCTACCTTCTACCTATACATTAAACAAAATATATTGAGTTGAGTTGGCACATAATAAGTGTGTCCACATCACCAATTGGTGATGTGGCAAGACACTAAAATTCTAGGTGTAATTTTATTAGTTTTTTAGATTTTTTTTTAAAATCTAAAGTATTAAACTTAAAATATAGGAAATAATCTTCGGAGCAATGAATACCTACCTTTTTTAAGAAAGTCAAATTAATTCTCCATTTAAGATTGAAATTTAAATTTACATAAATATGGTTGACTAAATTTTAATCCAATACTTGCTTTTAATACTAAGTTTTCTTTAGATAAACAATTTTTGAATTCTTGGGTCATAACTCATAAGTAAAGATTTAGTGCTAGATTTTGTATCTGTTCATGGTGTCTTCATTTAGGTTTTTGTAGATGAAAAAAATATGACAATCATTTTGTCCTAAACCTATGATTTTCCTTTAAGACATTAGAAATTATCATCTATGTTAATGTCATGTTCAAGTATTTCATCCATTGATTATACTGTTATTAAGTCTTAAACAAGTATTTTTAAAAAAGGATATCATATTTTCAGGTGCTTCTATTGAGGACAATGCTCCAACTTCTGGATATGTATATAGAAGGATTGGACAGTAGGTTAAGTTCTGTAAAATTATGTACGATTTGGTTGTGCGGGTCGTTTTCATGCAGAGACAACCCCAGACGCTTTAATTTTCTTCTTCCATATTCAATGAATATGCAAAATATTTGTTTCTTTGTGTTCGAGAAATTGAAGATTTACTTCATTCATTATTGTTGTTGGTGACTAAATTAACATTTGATGTTGGTTTTGTTTTATTCTCTTTAGATTAAGATGAGCAAAAATGGTAATTTCAAGAAATTCACGTCTTAAATGCAGAGCTACAGGTGTGCAATTTATTTTCCCTTTCAAAACATCTGTATAACAATATCTATTGTTAAATTCACTTTGTGATCTTTAAAAAATAAATTTATTAAGTTGGGCATTATATATATTACATTTAGTTGGGGGTTCTTTGTTGTTAATATATTTATTTCCAGTCAGTATTTGCGTACATCATTAGCAATACATCAAAAGCTCTATCTCTTTATCCAACTTAGAATCTGATTGTTGCTTCTTTTATCGGATAACGTTCACATTGACATTTGCTATGAGTACTCATATTCGGTTTCTTTCCTTTGCTCAATTCATATTTCATTTCCAAGATTGGTTAACACACTAGCTAGGGGATCTAAGAGGGGCTTTTGCTGCTACAAAGAGAATTATTCCATCTTATCGGGGTCAGAAATTGATCAAGCATTAGCTTATGGCTTGGAAAAAGACATCAGGCCAGAATTACAAGTAGATGATAACTTAAAAATGTTTTTCATCACTGACTCAAATGACAAAAGGCGGTCTAAGAACACGAGGTACATATCATCTTTAACAGCAGCCAACAGTGTTTGTAGTCTTACAGGTTATGCTGATGTGGATGTAGACAAGTTGCATTCTTCATTCACATGTAGTTTCAATTTCTGGATGGATGGTATGTCGATTTTAGTAGGCGTACCAGTGGTTCAGTTTTATTATTATTTACACTCAACTAATTAATTATTAATTATTGCTGCTTTAAATTAGTACACACATCAATCTCCATAGTTATAGCTTGAGGTTTTTAAGACTTAACGGTTTGATCTAAATCACAACTTTGTTATGCCATAACATGTTGTATAATTGCAATGATTTTTGGAGAGTGGTATGCTATTGATTATTAAAAATGTAACGTAAGTATAGAGCTAATTTATAAATGTTTTTACTTTTTGCTTTAGTTGTAGCTGAATATATTGAACCGACTCTAGCAGGCGATATGAACATATGGTTGTTTTATATTTTCTTCAGCTGTGTCACTGTGTGTCAAAATGCTTAATTAGGTACAATTTGTTCATAAATGTTGCTGCCAAATAATGGTTAAATATGTATATTTAGTTCTTAAACGGTGTACCTAATCGTTTCTTCTATTTATTTCTTTGTAGGTTCTTCATTTGCTGCATAATATCAATGGCACTCTCTTCTCAGTTTTACAATATCATGTGGGCATGGTGATGTATTAGATCAATCTCCATTTTGGTTTTGGTTTCCAGGATCATTTAGATGACATCTAAAAATTTGTTTTGGTCTTTGGAATGAATTTAGGTCCACTTTCATATTGAATTTAGTTTTCGAAAATTGTGTTTTGGTTTTTGGAATGATAACCAACTTACGTGTTAATTTTGGTTGCAATCTATTTTACCTTCAAAATTTACTATAATAGATTATAATAATTGTTATTGTTTAAAAACCCCAGCCATACGATGCACGTGTATTAAAAACTAACATATGTAACAAAGAACATTTTTTAAAATCTCTTTTTTCAAACTACCAAGTTAACTTTTACTTAATATTTGTTTCGTTTTTTGTCTTATTTATCTTCTTTTCTGTTTTATGTCATATGTAGTTTTATGCAATCTTTTACTTTGTATTCAATTTTATATTATAACATCGGATATTTACCCAGGTGTTGTTCATCCCCATGGTCCATGGCGCAATTGTAAGTCTGTAAACTAGATACTAAGAGGTGTTTGTCATATCAAATTAAGATCATAAAAGGTCACCAATCACCCAAAATTAAATTGTTATTGTAATAACATAGGTCCTTTGGTAGTGTTAGCATACTCTTAATATGTTTCTTTAGTAATATTAACATATTGATTGCATTAGATAAGTAAATTGCTTTTAAGTTTCAAAGAAGTCAGTTTGCAATTTCAGTTTGTTTTGCAATGACTATAAACAAAAGCAATGTAAATCTCTTTCCAAAGTTTGATTGTTTTTAAAGAACCCAGTATTCTCGCATGGATAGTTATACGTTGCTTTATCAAGAGTGAAGAACAAAAAATGTATTAAATCTTTATTTTAGATGAAAATGATCGACAAACAAATGTAATAAAAAACATTTAAGTTTCTTTTTTCAAATTTGTAAGTTACTCTTATTTAATATTTCTTACATTTTTAGTTTTATGTATTATTCCTTTTAGTTTTTATTTCGAATTTAGTTCTATGTTATATTTCAGTTCATGTTTTCGGTGAAAATTTCAGACAGATTCTTCTCGTCCTTCAAGGTGCTTCAAATTAAGATGTTGTTACTTGATGCCTTACTTCGTCTTACATTTGGAGAGAGTGTAAGGTTTTAAAGTTAACAAAAAAAAGCATGCGTCTTCTTCAAGGTAACGATCCATCAGAGATACAAAAAACAACTGATTTTGCTCGATGGCTTTTGGATATTGGAGAAGGAAAAGTCAGTGGAGATAATGATGGTGAGTCAAATATAGATATTCCTGCTGATCTTCTTATTCATGATTCATCGGATCCAGTCAGTGATCTTATTGAGTTTGTTTACCCTTCGCTTCTTCACAACTAAGGTCATCGAGATTTTTGGTCAGAAAGAGTTGTTCTCGCACCAACTAATGAAGTTGTCGATGATATCAACAATCGTCTACTTTCTTTGGTTCCCGGTGAAGAGCATGAGTATTTAAGCTCATACTCTGTATGTTAAGATGAGATGGTAGGTGACAACTTTGATCGTAACATATACTCACGAGACGTCCTGAATTCTTTACATATATCTGGCATTCCAAATCATCGACTTGTGTTGAAAGTCGGTGTTCCTGTTATGTTGCTTATTGATCAGAGGAATGGCCTATGTAATGGAATACGCTTTCAGATCGTATCTCTAGGAAAGCACGTGATTGAAGCGGTTATTATCTCAGAAAAAAAAGGAAAATTAGATTTAAATAATCCCAAGTTTTGAGGGTTGGTCGGTAATAATCCCACTTTCAGTAATAACCTATAATGGTCCCAAGTTTCACCTTATTTACTGATAGTGGTCATGCTGTTAAAAAACTTAACACCGTTATTTAATGACGTGGCAGCTGATGTGGATATGTATTTAATTTTCATTTTTTAATCCTTTGCCACATCATCATCTCCTGTCTCAAATAATTTTTCACCCCACCACCACCACTTGCAACCCTCCGCCACAGTTGGACCAAAGAATTATATAAATTATGTGGGCCTTCGGGCGGGTGGGTTTTCCCCGAAACTGGAGATAACTTGAGTGTGCTTAGGGCTCCGTACGGCTGGGTTGGGCCAGCTGGTGGTGGCCTTTTACCATTGGGTGATTCCGTACAGAGTACCTTGGCAATTCTATTTTTGTTAGCCGTTCAAAAAAAAAAGGAGACCTACTTTCTTGGGTGCTGACGCTCCACCCAATTTACAATTCTGTTATGCATCATAGGCAAGTCAAAACATCGACATAAACAAAAAACATAGGTACCTTCGAATTGATTGAAGAGTTGAAGAAAGAAATTCTCGGTATGTTAGAACGACAACAAGCAGCAAACAACAATTTCATTAAAATTATTGAATCACTGAGAATACAAGCAAGAAATTCTCATCAGTACTAAGTTATATATTTCGGTTGCAGTGACGATTTTCAATTTACGCAACTAACATTTGTTCCTTAATGGATCTTTTCATGGTTACGCATGTCTAATGTTATATGGAAGATTTGTTACTTGTAGTCAAGTCAAGGCTACAGGAACTACGTACGTACTGCCTTTACAACTTCTTGAACAAATTAAGCTGACTACTATTTGATCCCTAAATAATATCATACAATACGAACCAAAACATAACAAATACTAATTAACCAACCTTAATCTTCACTTCAAAAGAAAATCACCCACGCACCATCATCTCATTTTCTGTCCTTCTTCTTCTTAGACCTCATTGCTTCTTCCGCCCACCTGGCTCTCTGTTCCTCAGAAACCCTAAAAGCACCAAAAAAACAAACTAATAATAAATAAATACAAATTATTAATAAAATTATTTTTAAAAAATGTGAATAACAACAAATTAAGGTGTTCGTTACATACTCGTGCTTTTGTTTCCTTAAACGCTTTTTGTGGTGAGGGTTCTTATTTAGAGTCTTTTCCATCAATATCAATTCATTCTCTTTCTTAATCTCTTCTTGCGTCAATTTCCTGAAGACCAACATCCGGTAATTCCTGCTGGTTGTCCCAAATGTCCACGAGAACTCGAGACTAAGTTCATTTAAGAACCACGTCTTTCTTGTCAACATTTTCAGGTCCCACTTAGTATGCGGCCCGTTGACGGTATCAAACAGAATAGCGCAGGGGGAATTCTTAGTATTTTTAACAATCTTCTCTGTATTCTGATGAAAAAGGAAAAACTTTTATAGACCACCAATTCGTGCCTCCCGGTGGAAAATAATTTTATCAAAACCTCCTCCTTGGGTACCGGTATTATCTATGAGATACGGGGGAAACATGACGGAGAGGTCCTTTACAATATATGCCCAGCATCCTCTAACTTCTTCCTATACTTGTTATCTTCAGCTTCATCCTTCTGGTCTTTTGCTTTTGCTATATATGTTAAATTAATAACACAGAGTTATAAAAAAGATACATACAACAGAGATAAAGAGATCGATAGTTAAGAACATGCACAAAAGCAAATACCACTTGGTAAGCACACCACCCAGGTGTGCCTCGACCCTACTAGTTGAGCAAGGTCGTAACTGAATTCAAGGTTGCTATCACCGACCACGACAATCTTTTCGCTTTCAGAATGAATCTTTGAGCACATCTTACTTAACTGTCACTATTGACACCGGTTTCCGGTATGTGCAAAAGCTTCTTCTAAGGAAGAATATGAGTGCCATTTTTTTCTTCTTCTTTTTTTCTTTTTTCTTAATGAGCAGGTGCAGGTACCCCTAAAAACACCAAAAGAACAAACTAATAATAAATAAATACAAATTATTAATAAAATTATTTTAAATAAATGTGAATAACAACAAATTAAGGCGTTCGTAACATACTCGTGCTTTTGTTTCCTTAAAGGCTTTTTGTGGTGAGGGTTCTTATTTAGAGTCTTTTCCATCAATATCAATTTATTCTCTTTTTTAATCTCTTTTTGCGTCAATTTCCTGAAGACCAACATCCGGAAATTCCTGCTCGTTGTCCCAAATGTCCACGGGAACTCGAGACTAAGTTCGTTTAAAAACCACGTCTTTCTTGTCAACATTTTCATGTCCCACTTGGTATGGGGCCCGTTGGCGGTATCAAATAGAATAGCGCGGCGGGAATTCTCAGTATTTTTAGCAATCTTTTCTGTATCCTAAAGAAATAGGAAAAACTTTTGTAGACCACCAATTCGTGCCCCAGGTGGAAAATAATTTTATTAAACCTCCTCCTTATGTACCGGTATTATCCATGAGATACGGGGGAAACACGGACGGAGAGGTCATTTGCAATATGTGCCCAGCCTCCTCTTACTTCTTCCTAGTAGGGATGAGGCACACCTTTGCAATATGTGTCCAGCCTCCTCTAACTTCTTTTTTTTCCTTAGAAGAAGTTTTTGCACATACCGGAAACCGGTGTCAACAGTGACAGTCAAGTAAGATGTGCTCAAAGATTCATTCTGAAAACGAAAAGATTGTCGTGGTCGGTGATAGCAACCTTGAATTCAGTTACGACCTTGCTCAACTAGTAGGGATAAGGCACACCTGGGTGGTGTGCTTACCAGGTGGTATTTGCTTTTCTGCATGTTCTTAACTATCGATCTATCTCTCTCTCTCTGTTGTATGTATCTTTATATAACTCTGTGTTATTAATTTAACATATATAGCGAAAGCAAAAGACCGGTATGTGACTGTCACTGTTGACACAGGTGTGCCTCATCCCTACTAGGAAGAAGTTCGAGGAGCCTGGGCACATATTGCAAATGACCTCTCCGTCAATGTTTCCCCTGTATCTCATAGATAATACCAGTACCCAAGGAGGAGGTTTTGATAAAATTATTTTCCACCGGGGGGCACGAATTGGTGGTCTACAAAAGTTTTTCCTGTTTCTTCATGATACAGAGAAGTTTGCTAAAAATACTGAAAATTCCCGCCGCTCTATTTTATTTGATACCGCCAACGGGCCCCATACCAAGTGGGACATGAAAATGTTGACAAGAAAGACGTGGTTTTTAAACGAACTTAGTCTCGAGTTCCCGTGGACATTTGGGACAACGAGCAGGAATTTCCGGATGTTGGTCTTCAGGAAATTGACGCAAAAAGAGATTAAAAAAGAGAATAAATTGATATTGATGGAAAAGACTCTAAATAAGAACCCTCACCACAAAAAGCCTTTAAGGAAACAAAAGCACGAGTATGTAACGAACGCCTTAATTTGTTGTTATTCACATTTATTTAAAATAATTTTATTAATAATTTGTATTTATTTATTATTAGTTTAATCTTTTGGTGTTTTTAGGGGTACCTGCATCTACTCATTAAAAAAATAAAAAAAGAAGAAAAAAATGGCACTCATATTCTTCCTTAGAAGAAGTTTTTGCACATACCGGAAACCGGTGTCAACAGTGACAGTCAAGTAAGATGTGCTCAAAGATTCATTCTGAAAGCGAAAAGATTGTCGTGGTCGGAGATAGCAACCTTTAATTCAGTTACGACCTTGCTCAACTAGTAGGGATGAGGCACACCTGGGTGGTGTGCTTACCAGGTGGTATTTGCCTTTGTGCATGTTCTTAACTATCGACATATATCTCTCTCTCTCTCTCTCTCTGTTGTATGTATCTTTTTTATGACTCTGTGATATTAATTTAATATATATAGCAAAAGCAAAAGACTAGAAGGATGAAGCTGAAGATAACAAGCATAGGAAGAAGTTAGAGGATGCTGGGCACATATTGCAAAGGACCTCTCCGTCCATGTTTCCCCCGTATCTCATAGATAATACCGGTACCCAAGGAGAAGGTTTTGATAAAATTATTTTTCACCGGGAGGCACGAATTGGTGGTCTACAAAAGTTTTTCCTGTTTCTTCAGGATACAGAGAAGATTGCTAAAAATACTAAGAATTCTCGCCGCGCTATTCTGTTTGATACCGCCAACGGGCCCCATACCAAGTGGGACCTGAAAATATTGACAAGAAAGACGTGGTTCTTAAACGAAGTTAGTCTCGAGTTCCCGTGGACATTTGGGACAACAGCAGGAATTACCGGATGTTGGTCTTTAGGAAATTGACGCAAGAAGAGATTAAAAAATAGAATGAATTGATATTGATGTTAAAGGCTCTGAATAAGAACCCTCACCACAAAAAGTCTTTAAGGAAACAAAAGCACGAGTATGTAACGAACGCCTTAATTTGTTGTTATTCACATTTATTTAAAATAATTTTATTAATAATTTGTATTTATTTATTATTAGTTTGTTATTTTGATGTTTTTAGGGGTATCTGCACCTGCTCATTAAGAAAAAAAAAATGGCACTCATATTCTTCCTTAGAAGAAGCTTTTGCACATATCGAAAACCGGTGTCAACAGTGACAATAAAGTAAGATGTGCTCAAAGATTCATTCTGAAAGCGATTGTCGTGGTCGGTGATAGCAACCTTGAATTCAGTTACGACCTTACTCAACTAGTAGTGATGAGGCACACCTGGGTGGTGTGCTTACCAGGTGGTATTTGTTTTTGTGCATGTTCTTAACTATCGATCTATCTATCTCTCTCTCTCTCTGTTGTAAGTATATTTATATAACTCTGTGTTATTAATTTAACATATATAGCGAAAGTAAAAGACCAAAAGGATGAAGCTGAAGATAACAAATATAGGAAGAAGTTAGAGGAGGCTAGCAGATATTGCAAAGGACCTCTCCGTTCATGTTTCCCCCGTATCTCATGGATAATACCGATACCCAAGAAGGAGGTTTTGATAAAATTATTTTCCACCGGGGGACACGAATTGGTGGTCTACAAAAGTTTTTCCTGTTTCTTCAGGATACAGAGAAGATTGCTAAAAATACTGAGAATTTCCGTTGCGCTATTCTATTTGATACCACCAACGGGTGAGAATTTCCGTTGCGCTATTCTATTTGATACCACCAACGGGCCCCATACCAAGTGGGACCTGAAAATGTTGACAAGAAAGACGTGGTTCTTAAACGAACTTAGTCTCGAGTTCCCGTGGACATTTGGGACAACCAGCAGGAATTACCGGATGTTGGTCTTCAGAAAATTGACGCAAGAAGAAATTAAGAAAGAGAATGAATTGATATTGATGGAAAATGCTTTAAATAAGAACCCTCACCACAAAAAGTCTTTAAGGAAACAAAAGCACGAGTATGTAACGAACACCTTAATTTGTTATTATTCACATTTTTTTAAAATAATTTTATTAATAATTTGTATTTATTTATTATTAGTTTGTTTTTTTGGTGTTTTTAGGGTTTCCAGGAACAGAGAGCCAGGTGGGCGGAAGAAGCAATGAGGTCTAAGAAAAAGAAGGACAGAAAATGAGATAATGGTGCGTGGGTGATTTTCTTTTGAAGTGAAGATTAAGGTTGGTTAATTAGTATTTATTATGTTTTGGTACGTATTGTATGATATTATTTAGGGATCAAATAGTAGTCAGCTTAATTTGTACAAGAAGTTGTAAAGGCAGTACGTACGTAGTTCCTGTAGCCTTGACTTGACTACAAGTAACAAATCTTCCATATAAACATTAGACATGCGTAACCATGAAAAGATCCATTAAGGAACAAATGTTAGTTGCGTAAATTAAAAATCGTCACTGCAACCGAAATATATAACTTAATACTGATGAGAATTTCTTGCTTGTATTCTCAGTGATTCAATAATTTTAATGAAATTGTTGTTTGCTGCTTGTTGTCGTTCCAACATACCGAGAATTTCTTTCTTCAACTCTTCAATCAATTCGAAGGTACCTATGTTTTTTGTTTATGTCGATGTTTTGACTTGCCTATGATGCATAACAGAATTGTAAATTGGGTGAAGCGTCAGCATCCAAGAAAGTAGGTCTCCTTTTTTTTTAACGGCCAACAAAAATAGAATTGCCAAGGTACTCCGTACGGGATGACCCAATGGCAAAAGGCCACCACCAGCTGGCCCAACCCAGCCGTACGTAGCCCTTAAGGACACCCAAGTTATCTCTAGTTTCGGGGAAAACCCACCCGCCCGAAGACCCACTGGTGGTAAAACCCGGTCGCTCTCGGGATCGAACCAGAAACAACAAGGTCCTGGTCTTCCTTCATAGAGCACCCATGCCTCAGAACAATATTGCTGGGAGCTAGGATAAAACTTGGGTCACTAGGACACAAGGTGATCACCTTAAGCACTCCAACAAATGCCATTGGCAGAAAGTAGGTCTCCTTAGATGTAAATTTTAACTATCCAAAACATCATAAATTTTTTGCTTTTCTAATAAGCTCTTATTTTAGTATTTTTTTTTTTGAAAAATTACTCAAATCCCCTTTCACAATAATCAGACTTGTTCGACAAATATTTAAGTCTCTTTTTATTCCACTTTTCTACAACATTTCTTTACCAAACAATTCATTACAACTAAAAGCTCTATCTTGCAGCCTGAGCTAATTTTGCCAAACATACCCTTAATATAAAATGACATCAGTTCAACTACTATGATAAGTTTAACATGAAATTCTTATGTAAAATGTGATTATCTAAAACATCATTAGATCCTAAGCTATTATCTTAAAAATAGGTTTTTTGAGCCGGGGGTCTCAAAGTAAGCAACCTCTCTATCTCCTGGGACAGAGGAAAGGTTTGCCCTCATCCCACCTGACAGTTGTTATCTATTGTTTAAATTCCAGATTTGGGAATGTGTTGAAAGGGGAAATAGAAGCATGCCAACAAATTGCTCAAGAAACCAGCGTTTTAGTGGATCCAATACTTTGGCTGGATGGGAGTTAGCAAGTCAACTTAGTCAACATGAAAGAAAAGGGGGTGCAAAAGTGGTGATGCTTCACACCGGTGGTACGCTTGGCATGTTTGGATTGGCTTAGCGATACAAGTCTTACTTTTAAAGTTGTGTAATTGAACAGGTAAGTCACCTATCAATTATTCTCTTTTTGATGGTCACTTATATATTAGTGGTTGTGTTTTTATACAAGTAGATTTAGTTTCTCTTGTAACTATTGGTGCAATAGTTTCTAAAGGTGGCAAAATGGACGGGCTGGGTAATTGGTCAAAATATGTAATTTTTTAGTACGGGTCAAACCACATGAAATGGTAATTTTTTTTGTTTGGATTGGCTCAGCGATACAAGTCTTATTTTTAAAGTCGTGCCGGGGGGGGGGGGGGGGGTTCTGCTGTGAATGTCATTTACTTTCTTTTTTTCTAAGTAATGGGTGAAACAGTTGTTTTACATTGATTATTTCGTTTTGAACGTCTTTTAACCGAACATGCTCATCGGTGAACTTTGTTTATAAAAAATAAAGGAGCAAACTTGCAATATGGATAGACAGGCCATTCAAATAATTTACTCATAGTTTTACAAAAAGTTAACATTTTAAATGTGGTTGCAAAAGCTATATCATTGCATTAGTAATCCAAAATTTTCAGTAAAGCAATTATGGGGAGGTCGTATGAATTAATAATACATTTTTGGCGACTTTCCACCTAAAGTGTCAGTGAGTAGAAGTTTCATTATATCAGGCTTAATGTGTCAGTGAAACAGGCCATAAACTCCTATGATCCATGAATGAAGCTAGAAAAGTGTAATAAAAGGACACATAAATATTTGTAGAACAACTTATTATTGTGAAAGGAGATTTGGGTCATTTTGCTGTAATGTATCGAATCGGCAGCAAAGTCTTGAACTTGGATCAAAGTATCAAAGAAGGATAACCATTGCCTATTTGGTGGAAATTTTGAGTACTTTAACGAGTCTATTTCATACTAATCTTTTTGTTTGGTTGAATATGAAATCGTGCAAGTTTTTAGTGTATACGTGAAATTACCGACAAGGCTGCAAATGCCTAAAGGACAACCTAAGATTGTCATAGTTCTTATCGTATTCTATCATTTGATAGTTTGTGTCCCGATATCTGGTAGGATTGAGCTTCGTGGCTTTCCTCATCGTTCGCAAGGTCAAGTCACAAGGAAAAATATTTGAAATACGATTGGCACACTAAAGTGAACTTGAATCTTACCTGGCAATGCAATGGCATCTCCAGCACCTTCATTAATAATTATTGTCTTTTTCGAGTTTGAAGACCATTCCTTTTCTGTATCTATAAACTTTGACTTCATAGAGTTGTGATTTGCGGAAGCCTTGAGTAAGTGATCAAGGGGGGATACTACACTCCCGCCTATTGAATTGGCATGTGAGGATAGCAATTCTTCCCTGTTGGCATATATAGATCTTGGAACATAAGTGACACTTCCATATAACATGGAAATTAAGTTATATCCTGTTAGAATTTGAGGTTGTTCTCCACGTAGAAGCAGATGTGCCTTAAGACCCCTTTCTGCACACGAAACAGCCGTCAGATTTATGGAGAGAGTTATGAAAAGTGTTCGAATTCGAGAACCAAAACTAAATCATCCGAAGCCGATGCAACTAACGCAAAGCAGATTTGGGAAAACGTGCATATTCGCATAATAATTATCGATATTAGAACACTGCGGAATTGACAAACATGAAAGTAATCGCGAACGAACCTGAGGAGTAATTGAAGTGCAGGCTGAGTGAAATTCATGTCTGACGGATGAAATTGAGGGGTTTCTTTGAAAGATCATCTTCATTGCGTTGCGTGCCCTAGAAATGAAACCGAGAAATTTACGGGATTGAATAGTTGTGAAATTTATAAGCATTGATATATTGTATCCTCATACTTTTGCATTATTAACTGTTTAGCCCTTTGATTTGTGGGTGATTGACTTCTACGTCGTTTTAGCTGTTAATCTTTTCTAATTTTTACGGAAAAATAAAATTGAGAACAAGACAAATAATGAAAAATGATTTGCGAGTCGATACAACGTCTTTTTATCTATCTTATCCACGCGGCAACACGCAGTGGCACAGATAGTAAAATTCAGCTAAAGAAACCATAAGTTATATTTATCTCTTTAAAAGGCATGAGTGGAATAGTAGTCGACTAGAAGTTCAACGACATTATGATTTTTATCCCATTGATGTGTGTTTACCTTCCTTTTTGTCTCTCTCATCAACAAATGCCTCATATATCCATATTTTTCTATCAACTTTGTTTATACCTCGAACTCTTGAATTCTTCCATAGTTCCATCGCCCACCCTCTTTGCCGATTTTGAAAGTTACAATGGTGAAAGCGCACCTTCTCCTTCTACATTTGCCAGGCCTTTTTTATTATCCTTATTCGTGCCTGACCAAGAAACGTTCACCAGATTATTCTCAAGTTTTATGATTTTGGTGCCTTCCTATAGGGTTTCTTAGTTTTACTGGCTTCTGGCTAGCCATGATTGGTACCCTTTTTATGAGGTTTTGTTCTTTATCTTTTGCTTTATAAAGTAGTCGTTTTTGATGATGTTCGAGTTCTTTGATGAGGATCTTAAGAGGTGTTGCACACTGTTCCAAATTTTCTCTTCTTAAACACTTGGGATTATTTATATTTGGATGTTATTGTATTTTCTTAGATGGTTCTCAATCTTTGGGTGTTGTGATTCTTAAACGGTTCACAATTATGAATTTCAGTTGATTGATGATCAAAACCCAAGATTATTAAAAAATTGTGGAGGGTTTTCTTTGAAGTTTCAACCATGTAAAGCGATGTCAACTCACGCAAGCAAGCAATCACCTTTGGTCATGTGAACTTATAGTGAATTTGTTCAGGTTAGTTGCATATGCCGTTGAAAAACTAGGATTTGAGAAAGAATATGAAATTGCAGTTGATATAACTGAGGTAATTAGGATGGATGAGAGGTTTCAACATAAGGTTTTGTTGTTCGTTGGTAAGTTATTTTTGGGATTTAATCTAAGATTAATGAAGTTTGAGAACTTGAAGGGGGTGCAACACATAGTTATATACTTATATTATTTCGGGTACTCTACTTTTCTAAAAATTAGAAACATAGATGATTCAGAGGCTTTTCATATCAATATTTTAACTTTTATGGAAATGCATCTCTCTAGTTACGATGGAAATGCATCTCTCTAGTGACGATATAAATATTGTATGAAAACATGAGGTATGTTTTTAATCTTACCACCCATGAAATAAATTTAGGGTGAGTGAGGTGATATGTGTGGTGCGAGCCTATACATGCATATTTGAGATTATGGCTAGCAAGAAGAGCTTCTAGATCTCTCTCTATTTATTAATTATATAATAGAAATTATTTTATTCTTAACATTGACACCGTAAGGGTCAATGAGAGTTTTTTTACAGTTTTTCCCATGTACTTTCGATCTCAGCCATTGAGAGATGCAACTTTTAATCTCAGCCGTTTAAAGGAGGTGGTTTTAAAACCATATTACAGTTATTTTGGCTATGTGACGTCAGATTTTACATCATCAAAAACCACCACTTGACTTTTGTTTTCAAATTTAGGGTGAGTAAGGTTACTTAACTGTAATGCAGTTGCTTTGAATCTGGACCAGGATCCTGGCGGTGTTCTGTATAAGACCAGTCCGAAAATTGCTGAGTTAAAGCCTCCATGTTCTGAATAACTATTGTTAGCAGTGGGTAGTTATCCTCCGTGGCAAAATCTCAGCCGTTTAAACCTGGATATTGGAGTGATCTCAGCCGTTCATGTCGTCAAAAAACTACCATTTTGCGGTTTGAGCAGTTTTTCTTGGAGGATTCAACTGCTATAATCGTGGGGCAGTTTTGTTTTGATTACAGCTTGATTTCAACGTGTTTTTAGCAGAAAAAACCAACCACTTAATTAAACTGCCCACTTTGTTAATATGCGAATAAACTGCAGCAGTTATTGCCTATAAATAGTAGAATCATCGACAATTTGATACACTTATTTGTTAATCACATGTATTTTCTAAGAAGACATGAATTGATTTGAGATCCATTCCGCAACAAACAGAGAGGTAAGATGAGTTTTTACATTTCTTTTAGTATATCACGTTACTTACCTGGTCCTTCACTGTAGCTCTTCAACCATTGCAACGTAGATGAAACCCTACAAGCAGGTAATAAGTTAATTATTTTTACTGCTTCTGAAATTCCCATATATGAGACTATTGAGAAATTTGATGAATAAGGGGAGAGACTATGAAGTGAGGAATTATTTTAATTTCGTGCTGACTCTTTGTGAAGAGATTTAAAGCAGAAGAAGAGTGCAAGCAGAATTAGTTTCTCGAAATATATAGTGTAAGTTGTCATTTTCCTTTCTGACACAAAAAATCTGACTTTTGCGATAGATTAGCTTCTCGAGACATCTTTTTTATTTCTCGAGACACACAATGACAACAAATGACTAATCATAGTGAATTGTCAAATTTCTTTCTCTTCTCTTGACAATTTTATATATTAACACGCTGACAACTTTTTTAACAGTGAACTGTCAAATTGACAGCTAAGGACTAATTACACTGACACCTAATGTCTCGAGAATGAAAGGCTTTTTTCTTCGCTTATTTTTATTATAATAATAAATATTTAATCTATAAAATCATATTTATTTAGTTTATCACAATAAAAATATAATTAGTCCCACTTTATGCTAATATAAAATCGGTATTTTACAATATGTTTAAAAATCTGTATCTTAGTTTATTTGTTTTTCTCAATGTACCTCACATCAAATAATAGCATTGATTATAATGGTCAGTAAATTATAATAATAAAGGATAGATAGAATTAAAATTAACAAAATTTTAATGGCCTCGACGAAAAATCGAAAAATAAATTATCTATCGAAAATTAAACTTTTAATGTTTTCATAATATTGATATTCTGTTGTCTATAGCGAAACCAAAAAAATAAAACTTTATTTGTATTACGTTTTTAAATTTTTTAAATAGTCTTTTTAACAAGTTGGTATATTTTAATTTTTTTTATAATTGTAAAGAACATGAATATAAAAAAGATATTGTTTTTAACGAACATAAACATCTTTTTTTTCTTTGTATTAATTGTTTTTATTTTATCATGATAATGATAATCAACTGTAATAATTATTCTTTTAATTAGTTACCAGACTCGATTATTTATATTATTGTGTTTTTAATTTAGATAAATAATTTGAGGATTCCGTTTTTTTTTTGGGAAGTTGATATTTTCTAAACTTTTTGATGAACCTAAACAAAAACATAAAAAGAAATTTTTTGGTTTTAATTTTGATTCCTGTAAAAAAAAAAATTTGAACGGCGTTTGTAACTACTTCCCAAATCTCCAATACCCGAGTGAGCCTTCCTGTAAATTGATTGGAGTATTTTCTGAAAACTTTATACTCGTATTTTTTTCTTACGAACCAAAAAATATTTTAAGTTCCTTTGCTATAATCAATTTGATCTTACTCTTTAAAACTGTCATAATTATTCTACTTTTTTACTTATTTACAAATCTGTATAATTTTATTTGTTATTTTTTATTTAATAGTTTTATTAATTTAGGGACCTCAATGATAAATAGAATAAAAATTAAAAATGTTTAAGTACGGGAAATAGATAAAATTGAACTTCAGATATTTTAGTTGTTAAGTGTTTTTTTTAATGTTCGAAAATCAAAAATGTTTAAGTACGGGAAATAGATCAAATATGATATTCTTTAAAATTGTGTATTAAAATACCTTTTTGCCATTTTAAAAATATACTAACTCATTGCAGCAACATTCGAAGTTCATTGAAAAAATGAAAAACTAATGTGTAACCTCCCTCACCTTTGGCTATCAAAAGCTCTGTTTGGTTGATAGCTGTGGATCAAAATGGACGTGTATGTTTCTCTTATTACCTGCAAAGCAAAACACAAACTTGTAATTATTTGCAAACTGTCATATATCTTTTTATGTTCTAAGTTGTTGTTCCTCCTAATTCTGTGAAGTGTTTTACTATCTAAAACTAAATGTTCTATACAATCCATACAAAAGAGTTACGATTCAAATTACAAAAGATATACTTCAATTGCATATTTGCACAAAAACAGGGGTTAACAATGTTACAGAGGGTTCGTCATATAAGGCTTGATTCGGTATCAATTAAAGAGATGATCACCTTTTGCAAATATCAAAATTGGCATGATTATCGCTGTTCATTTTTCCTTTAGAATAAGAGTTATATTCGTCAATTAACAAAAACCACTTATGGAAACATATTGAATGCAAAACCCTAGCTTGCTTTTGCCGAAGAACAATAACCAAGTCCAATGGTACTAAGAAAGACAAACCTGGACACTATCAGAAGAACTCATAGCTTATAAAAGGTTCAAAAAAATTGATGCTCATAGCTTATAAAAAGGTTCAAAAAAAAGACAGTAAGTGTTTGGGTCTATCATACCTTGAGAGTATGATTTTTAATTCTAAGAGTAGATGTAACATAATATACAGATTAGTGTTTAACAATATAGGAGGGGTGCTCAATATCAAATATGGCATACAAAACGTACAAACATGGGAATTGGTAGACTTACAGATTTACTGATTATTAATCATCAGCATAGAAATGCATATCCAGTTGCATAGTTTTTCACAACAAATCTGGGATACATAAAATTGTAAGTATTGACGATTACAAATGATGATATATATTTCAAACAGTAAATTGGTAAGGAGTTAGCCAAATCCAGATCTATCATAATATTAAACTAAAACATAAACAATTAGTGTTTGTATAGAAAGAAAAAAAAATCATGTTTTTCGGTATACTTCTAGCTGATCCATCACATAGCTGATCTTTAATTTAACCTAAGAGAAATTATGTTTAGGAAAGCCGTATCTGCCCAATTTTAGGGTTATAACCATGGCTTCAAAAGATTAAACTAAAACATACACATTTAATCTAAAATGATAAGTTTGAACAAACCGTATTTGATGTTCCTCAAACGAAATAAGCAGCGCCATTTACTCGGAAGGTGAGATCGAAACAGATGAGATGCAGTCGCAGCGTACTCGTAATGTGAGATCGAAACCGATGAGATAATCCTTTTCGACCGATCGATGAAACCGATGAGATCAAAACCCTAGCCAAGTTGATGAGAGAGAAGAAACGGCTGAGCAATTGTGAAAATGAGATGGGGTTTCAGTGTGTGTGTGGGCTGGGGAGGGGGTCTATCCGAATATTGGGTTATGTGTTGGTTCGGGTCGTACAAGATCCGTGTGGTGTGGTTGGTATAAGCCATATCGGTCATAAGTTTTGGCCATTTGGGTTGGTTTTTTTTTTTTTACAAATTCTAAACCCTTAACAAAATACAACTTGAAAATGTAATATAACTAAATATTTTATTATGTTCGGATTAAAATCTAATATTTTATTGTCATTACCTGTTCTCCCAATCGTTATCCTTTCTTTCATATAAAAGTCTCCACCTGCTGTTTCTCTCTCTTCAAGACACCTTTTCTTCTTAGAAAGTAGAAACCCTAAAACAAAAGGATGCAAATTCGATGCTTCATCGACGCAAAAGAAATAACGAGTCAGTTTCCATCTTCTACTCTCTCTTGCTGCAGACTGCGACGGACGGAGGCGGTGATCGTTGGTGAGGAACGATGACGATGGTGTCGGCTACAGAAATCCGAGTGTCTGCTACGTACGTACAAAACCCGTCATCCTCTTTTAGAAACACGCTTTTGTGGGTTGTGTGGGTCTGATTTGTGTTATGTTTTCAATAATTGCCGGTTCGGGCTTTTGGGGCTCTTGGTTGCCCACATAACCTAGCGTCAAAGAGAGGTACAAATCTAAACCCCAATTTCGTTTTTTTTTAATTATTTTTAATAATTTTTTTAATCAATTTCATTTTGCTGAAATGGAGACATCTTCATTTACACGGTTTATTATGTGGGTTCGGCTGGATCTAGGTATTCTGATTTATCATGTAATTTCTTCTACATGTAGTCTCAGGATAGTGATTTTGAAAGAACAAAGGTTGTGTATTTGCTTTGTCCATTTCTTGAATTTTCATTTTCTTAATTGCAAATTATATTCAATATTCAATTTATAGAATCAAATTTGCTTCTTTCAGAATTTCGGTCCACCACCTAACGTTTCCCATCAACTGGAAGATGTACAGATTTTAAGGTAATATTCTTCGATTATGTTTTGTTTACTCCTTTCATGTGTTGGTTTTCCCCAATATTTCATGCTTCAAAACATTTGATTTGTTAGATTTAAGGATATTAGCTGTGGTTTAACGAGGTTATGCATTTATATGTTAAAATTTTACAAACAGAGGAGGGTGGAGTCATTATTTTTCAACAACAGAAAACTGAATAAGAATTAAAATCCAAGGTCTTCCATCACTATTGTTAGGCAATTGCAACTGTGCACACATTTGTTCATATGAAATCTATAAACAGAAGATGGTGGAGTCATTATTTGTCCATGTTAAATTCAATTGGGTTTCAAGTTTGATAGGTTAGAATCATTGAAACATAATGTTTAAATAATATAAGGAGGATTTATTAACCCTACCTCGACTACTGTCGATGTAAAATCAACCTTTATAACCTTTGCAGAATCGTCAAAATCCCTACCTTGGCTCCAATTGATTAGGTTTTTTCGTGGTTACAATACGATCTCGATGCGATGATTTACTTTCCGGGCATGCTCCTTCCAAGGTTTGCATACTTCATCTATTGATTAGTACAAAAACGGTTAGTAATCGATTTGAATTAAACATTAATTTTGTTTACTAGAGACGGAATAAAGAACAACAAAAGACTGTAAGGAAAAACAGGTGGGACCACCGCAGGAGCAAACTAAGCCCCGAGAGATGCATTAGTTGCTTCAGGTATGTGGACTACAAGTCACGTATGGAAACGACAATGAGGATAATAAATCAAATAGTAACATCTCTACATGTACATGCCTTTTATTGAACTGTGATTTAATGTTGAAAAACCATACATGAGTCTGTGAGCTTTTTGTGTGTAAAGCTATGAGCACAACAGGTCCCATTGAGTACTTAAAATGGCATGTTGATGATTCTACTCAACATGATGCTGAAGATATTTGGTTTGGTCCCATCTGCATGTTGTGTATTTTGTGGGAATTTAGTTATCAGTTATTTTCTTTGCACATGTGCAACCTGAGATGATTCCATTGGAGTAATTTTTTTTTACTTCTTCCTCTGTTTAAACTGGAAAGGGTTTAGACATGAGTTTAATTCGTTTCATTACCTTTATGCTTCTTTTCATACTCACACATCCGTATATGTTAATGATTTTGTCTCTACATATGTATGTTTTCTATGGCATTGTCATTCTTCTAAGTTTGTTCACTTTGGTCTGTGCACACCAGGTGTGTCGCATGCTATTTGGTTGTTCCATTGATTTTAAAGTTTTTAATTTGGTTGTTACTTTTGTTTTATGGATGATGTGTATATTTTTTATGAATATATTAGCATCTTTGATAAATAGTTGTTATGTGATAATACCAAATGCTTTTAACAATGCTAAAATACCATTTAATCATTAGTCACCTATGTCATCTATTTACTATATAAACTCTCATGCTTATTATATGCCTATTATCTGATTTATTACCTAACCCTTAACCATATGTGATGTATTTGCATATTTTGCTAAAATAACCTATAAGTACATTTTTATTAAATGTGTACATTCTTAAAAGACATTATATGAAATTGTATAATTTTTTGCTTTCGTTTGTTGTGCAGGTTTATTTTTAGCAGCTCTGTGTATTCTGCCACGTTGTTATTGGTAAGCATTATTAATGCATATTATAATTTTGTGTACTCCATGTTGTTGATTAGTAATATTTTTCCATGTTATAACTTCTGTTTACCAATTCTACTATGTATAATGAACTTAAATTTCACATATTGAATGCATATGTCCTTAGTTATGTTTCTGTTCATGACCATTTCATATATCGTTTGTTTTGTTAGTGTTATTGCTATGTCTTTTGTTTAGAAAGTGATTGCTTTGTTGCATTGCCACCACTATTATAATGTCAAAGACCTGTTTGTAGAGAGAGATGATGCACATTTTGCTGGTCTCCTGGGGGATTCTTCATCTACCGGGACATCCAATGTTGCATCCCCATAGTGGCTTCAAACCCGGGCTTCCAAAGTTCATCAAATTGAATCCGCCGCGAAGCGCGGATCGCAACATCTTGTTACATGTTAAAAAGATTGTTACATAATATTTTCTAAATTTATAATTTCATCTTATGTAAATTATATAAGAAATACAATAGTCCCCTAAATAGACCTAACTTATTTTTAAAGTTAGGATATTTCCGACCAATCAAATAACGTCGCTTTAACACTTACATCACTTTCTATACTCAAGAACCAAAAGTGTTATGATTTGGCGAAACTTAGAGGCATAAATGTAATTTTTTAAAACATGAATGTAGGTCGTAAAGGCCGAGTGGTTCGGTCGACGACCGAGCACCACAATGTAGGCCGTAAAGGCCGAGTGGTTCGGTCGACGACCGAGCACCACAATGGATGGATGTACAGTCCATATGTAAATTCCTTAGCAGGAAATATGCGCGCTTATACCTAGGTTTGATCAGAATCTCCGATCTATGTGGTCCAGACTACGCCAACCGTCCCATGTGTCGGATGTTAACTGTCTGACTGGGCAAGGAAGGAACCATGTTGGTCACCCACTAATAGAGTTGTGAGAAATGGACAATGAGATATCTTTCTATTTAGCCCGGTACGGATAACCTATCTTACGAATGACTTTAACATGGATAAGTAGGGTCGGCCTGTTAATGCCGATAGAGGCAGACCGTAGTGACCCTATCTCCGTTTTGGTTATAGTCAAGCAGGCCTTTTGGCCTGCTATGATAATAGTTAGGCCGATATGCCTTGGCAGTCAGAGCCATTATTGGCCGGTCTGAATCTGAATATCATGTATTAACGAACTGTATTATAGTTAAGTCGGCATTAGCCAGCCAACTTGTATAACTATATAGTCGCGTTTCGGCCAGTAGCAACTGGCGTTATCAGCTAGAACTGCCTGAGGAACTTAGCGGAGTTCACGACGTGTTTCATGTATCGAATCTACGGAAATGCATGGTCGATGAAGCTCTCGCAGTTCCGTTGAAAGAAATCAAGATTGATAAAAAGTTGAACTTCACCGAACAGCCCATCGAGATAATGGAACGAATCACGAAGAAGCTTCGCAAGAAAAGGATTCCAATGGTGAAAGTCAAATGGGACGCTAGACGTGGTCCCGAATATACGTGGGAATCCGAAATAGACATGAGAAGAAGATACCCTTAACTATGTGGTTTCTTGGAGGATGCAGACAATGTTTTTTCAGAATACAAGAAACAACAATTTAGTCATATGGAACGCATTGATTATGGGACCTGAGATATGTAACTCTTTCAACGTAAAAAGTTTAGCTTTGTGGGTGGAGTGATTACAATTTAATCCATTGTTACTAGCTCTGGCCTTTGTTTCTAGGCTACAAATGGTTCGGGCAAACTCCAAAAGACAATAAAGCTACTCTGGTTATTGGTGGTTTCATTGACAAGGTAACATTTGTTTGAATAAAAAATTTACTTGAATAATCAACATGGAAGGTTATTCGTTTAATTAACTCAAACCTACAATTCTTTTTGTGTGATGTTAACTTTTTTCGTCTAGGTAATGGTTGAGGTACTGCAACTTCTTCTTCAGATGTCGACTGTTCTATATATTCAAGTGGATCTTTTCTAGATAATCTTTAATTAAATCGGAGGTACCTATGTTTTTTGTTTATGTTGTTATATGATTTCACAAATATGTAGTGTACTTTGTACTGTTCATATTTCATACCATAGATAGTGACAGTTTTTGTCATCTAATCTTACTTTTATAAAAACTTATATTGCAGATTCAAAATACGAAAAGTGATATGTTACGTTACAGATTCAAATATCACGGGTCAAAAGGGCGTTTAACGGAATCAATGATGGATGTCAATTTAGTTGTTTGAATACATTCATATTTAGTTTAATTTAGTTTGTTATTTCAAATATGCAAATGGATGTCAATTTACAACGTTTTATTCATGTGCAAATGGATGTCAATTTAATTTATTAATTATGAGCGGATAGAATATGAAAATTACTTTTGGTTACATTCAACTTGTTTGACCCATTGTTATTTCTTATGTTGTTCAATTTACAAAAAAGAAAAAAAAACGAGCCACATGTTTCTCATCAGTATTAAGTTATATATTTCGGTTGCAGTGACAATTTTCAATTTACGCAACTAACATTTGTTCCTTAATGGATCTTTTCATGGTTACACATGTCTAATGTTATATGAAAGATTTGTTACTTGTAGTTAAGTCAAGGCTACAGGAACTACGTACGTACAGCCTTTACAACTTCTTGTACAAATTAAGCTGACTACTATTTGATCCCTAAATAATATCATACAATACGAACCAAAATATAACAAATACTAATTAACCAACCTTAATCTTCACTTCAAAAGAAAATCACCCACGCACCATCATCTCATATTCTGTCCTTCTTCTTAGACCTCATTGCTTCTTCCGCCCACCTGGCTCTCCGTTCCTCAGAAACCCTAAAAACACCAAAAGAACAAACTAATAATAAATAAATACAAATTACTAATAAAATAATTTTAAATAAATGTGAATAACAACAAATTAAGACGTTCGTTACATACTCCTGCTTTTGTTTCCTTAACAGCTTTTTGTGTTGAGGGTTCTTATTTAAAGCATTTTCCATCAATATCACATCATTCTCTTTCTCAATCTCTTCTTGCGTCAATTTCCTGAAGACCAACATCTGGTAATTCCTGCTGGTTGTCCCAAATGTCCATTGGAACTCGAGACTAAGTTCGTTTAAGAACCACGTCTTTCTTGTCAACATTTTCAGGTCCCACTTGGTATGTTGCCCGTTGGTGGTATCAAACAGAATAACGCGGCGGGAATTCTAAGTATTTTTAGCAATCTTCTCTTTATCCTAAAAAACAGGAAAAACTTCTGTAGACCACCAATTCGTACCCTATGTGGAAAATAATTTTATCAAAACCTCCTCCTTGGGTACCGGTATTATCCATGAGATACGAGGGAAACATGGAGGGAGAGGTCCTTTACAATAAGTGTCCAGCCTCCTCAAACTTCTTCCTATACTTGTTATCTTCATTCTTTTCTCTCTTTTCTTTTTCTTTTCGATATTATCTTTCTTCTTTTCTCTCTTTTTCTTTCTTATTTTCTCTCTCTTCTTACTTCTTTTCTCTCTCCTCTCTCCTCTTTTTTTTTCTCTCCTTTTTTTTTCTCTCCTTTATTCTTTTTGCCAGATTTTCTATTTTTACGTTTTAAAACGTTTTTAAAATTATAAGAACATATTACACGTATGTTGTTATTGAAAAATGTTGGCGTAGACACCGGTGTTTTAATCTATTTTGCCATAGAAATTAGTAAACAAAATCCTAACGACAAATTGCTTCGACCTGCAAAAATATAGTTTTTACTTGAAATTGCGAAGTTTAACATAAACTTAATATTCCTGTACAAAGCTGACTATAATTTGATTCCTAAATAATAGCATACAATACGAACGAAAACATAACAAATACTAACAATTTCAATTTTGGTTGCAGTGGACGAAAATCGTTGAAGAAAGAAATTCTCGGTATGTTGGAACAGCAACATGCAGCAAACAGCAATTTCATTAAAATTATTGAATCACCGAGAATACAAGCAAGAAATTCTCATCGGTATTAAGTTATATATTTCGGTTGCAATGACGATTTTCAATTCACGCAACTAACAAGAAAAACTTCTGTAGGCCATCAATTCGTGCCCCCCGGTGGAAAATAATTTTATCAAATCCTCCTCGTTGGGTACCGATATTATCCATGAGATACGAGGGAAACATGGAGGGAGAGGTCCTTTGCAATATGTGTCCAGCCTCCTCAAACTTCTTCCTATACTTGTTATCTTCATTCTTTTCTCTCTTTTCTTTCTTTTTTTCGATCTTTTCTTTATTCTTTTCTCTTTTTTTTTCTTTCTTCTTTCTCTCTTTTCCTTTCTTCTTTTCTCTCTCTTCTTTCTTATTTTCTCTCTCCTCTCTCCTCTCTTTTTTTTCTCTCCTTTATTCTTTTTGCCAGATTTTTTATTTTTACCTTTTAAAACGTTTTTAAAACCATAAGAACATATTACACGTATTTTCAGATACGAAATGTTACATACGTAACTTTTTAAGTCTGATGTAAACAAGAATTTAATAAATATAAAGTGCTTTAATAGACATTTAAGTAAATGTTGTTTCTTGGAGGATGCAGACAACGTTTTTTCAGAATACAAGAAACAACAATTTAGTCGCATGTAACGCACTGATTATGGGACCTCAGATATGTAACTCTTTCAACGTAAAAAGTTTAGCTTTGTGGGTGGAGTGATTACAATTTAATCCATTGTTACTAGCTCTGGCCTTTGTTTCTAGGCTACAAATGGTTCGGGCAAACTCCAAAAGACAATAAAGCTACTCTGGTTATTGGTGGTTTCATTGACAAGGTAACATTTGTTTGAATAAAAAATTTACTTGAATAATCAACATGGAAGGTTATTCGTTTAATTAACTCAAACCTACAATTCTTTTTGTGTGATGTTAACTTTTTTCGTCTAGGTAATGGTTGAGGTACTGCAACTTCTTCTTCAGATGTCGACTGTTCTATATATTCAAGTGGATCTTTTCTAGATAATCTTCAATTAAATCGGAGGTACCTATGTTTTTTGTTTATGCTGTTATATGATTTCACAAATATGTAGTGTACTTTGTACTGTTCGTATTTCATACCATAGATAGTGACAGTTTTTGTCATCTAATCTTACTTTTATAAAAACTTATATTGCAGATCCAAAATACGAAAAGTGATATGTTACATTACAGATTCAAATCTTACGGGTCAAAAGGGCGTTTAACGGAATCAATGATGGATGTCAATTTAGTTGTTTGAATACATTCATATTTAGTTTAATTTAGTTTGTTATTTCAAATATGCAAATGGATGTCAATTTACAACGTTTTATTCATGTGAAAATGGATGTCAATTTAATTTATTAATTATGAGCAGATAGAATATGAAAATTACTTTTGGTTACATTCAACTTGTTTGACCCATTGTTATTTCTTATGTTGTTTAATTTACAGAAAAGAAAAAAGACGAGCCATATGTTTCTCATGATGGTGACGTAGATGACATATCAACGACATTTAGCAACACTCAACAGCTTCATGTTTCCTAGCCTGTGACTTAATTAACCAGGTGAAAACAAAATGCCTGGGTAGGCCCTAATCACTGGAAACACCAAAAGACTAAAGGTAAGATACATGTTCACACAGAGCTTGGTCGGGCTGTCTCGCATTTTTTGGGTTCGGATAGTACAACTTCCCTACGTGTCAGCACATTACATTTTCCACACCTAAAGTCAACTAACCGTTGACATCATAACCGATTGTGGTGACTTTTCGATTTAGCTAAGGTGATTATATGTAAAATAGTATGTTTCCCATTGTTGCTTCATTCACAAGGTAAAAATTATTTTAATGTAGTGTTTAATCACCATAGATTAAGAAACAAGAAATCATGTGGTGCCCTCCATTGGAATAACCTTTATTCCTTTCATAAAAATTGACCAGAAATTTTGTAAAATCTTATATGATTCTTTGAGCTCAGATATATGAGTTGATAAATTTTTTTCTGCAAGTATGTTGTTATTGAAAAATGTTGGCGTAGACACCCGTGTTTTAATCTATTCTGCCATAGAAATTAGTAAACAGAATCCCAACGACAAATTGCTTCGACCTGCAAAAATATAGTTTAATTTTACTTGAAATTGTGAAGTTTAACATAAACTTAATATTCCTGTACAAAGCTGACTACTATTTGATTCCTAAATAATATCATACAATACGAACCAAAACATAACAAATACTAACAATTTCAATTTTGGTTGCAGTGGACGAAAATCGTTGAAGAAAGAAATTCTCGGTATGTTAGAACAGCAGCAAGCAGCAAACAACAATTTCATTAAAATTATTGAATCACCAAGAATACAAGCAAGAAATTCTCATCGGTATTAAGTTATATATTTCGGTTGTAGTGACGATTTTCAATTTACGCAACAAACATTTGTTCCTTAATGGATCTTTTCATGGTTACGCATGTCTAATGTTATATGGAAGATCTGTTACTTGTAGTCAAGTCAAGGCTACAGGAACTACGTACGTACAGCCTTTACAACTTCTTGTACAAATTAAGTTGACTACTATTTGATCCCTAAATAATATCATACAATACGAACCAAAACATAACAAATACTAATCAACCAACCTTAATCTTCACTTCAAAAGAAAATCACTCACGCACCATCATCTCATTTTCTGTCCTTCTTCTTCTTAGACCTCATTGCTTCTTCCGCCCACCTGGCTCTCCGTTCCTCAGAAACCCTAAAAACACCAAAAGAACAAACTAATAATAAATAAATACAAATTACTAATAAAATAATTTTAAATAAATGTGAATAACAACAAATTAAGACGTTCGTTACATACTCCTGCTTTTGTTTCCTTAACAGCTTTTTGTGTTGAGGGTTCTTATTTAAAACCTTTTCCATCAATATCACGTCATTCTCTTTCTCAATCTCTTCTTGCGTCAATTTCCTGAAGACCAACATCTGGTAATTCCTGCTGGTTGTCCCAAATGTCCATTGGAACTCGAGACTATGTTCGTTTAAGAACCACGTCTTTCTTGTCAACATTTTCAGTTCCTACTTGGTATGTGGCCCGTTGGCGGTATCAAACAGAATAACGCGGTGGGAATTCTCAGTATTTCTAGCAATCTTCTCTGTATCCTGAAGAAACAGGAAAAACTTCTGTAGACCACCAATTCGTGCCCCCCGGTGGAAAATAATTTTATCAAAACCTCATCCTTAGGTACCGGTATTATCCAAGAGATACGAGGGAAACATGGAGGGAGATGTCCTTTGCAATATGTGTCCAGCCTCCTCAAACTTCTTCCTATACTTGTTATCTTCAGCTTCATCATTCTGATCTTTTGCTTTTGCTATATATGTTAAATTAATAACACAGAGTTATAAAAAAGATACATACAACAACAGAGAGAGAGAGAGATAGATAGTTAAGAACATGCACAAAAACAAATACCACCTGGTAAGCACACCACCCAGGTGTGTCTCATCCCTACTAATTGACCACGACAATCTTTTTGATTTCAGAATAAATTTTTGAGCACATCTCTCATCTCTCCTCTTTTTCTCTCTCTTCTTTCTTCTTTTCTCTCCCCTCTCTCTTCTTTCTTCCTTTCTCTCTCTTCTTTCTCCTTTCCTCTCACCTCTCTCCTCTCTCCTCTCTCTTTTTTTCTTTCTCTATTCTTTTTTTTCACATTTTTTATTTTTACCTTTTAAAACGTTTTTTAAAAATAAGAATATAGTACACGTATTTTCAGATACGAAATGTTACATACGTAACTTTTTGAGTCTGATGTAACAATAATTTAATAAATATATTTTTATCAAATTATAATAAAAACATTACAATCAACACCATATATCGATTTTTATATATCAGGGTGGGCGTGTAACTATTTTCACATATGTGAAATTTTACATACGTAGCTTTTATGTATGACCAGATCTGGAGCGCCGCAACAGAAAACCACGAGCAATCACCCATAAACTCAGCAACGCCAGATAGCTTTGAGCAATCTCCACCGATTCAGAGACTTTAGAAGTTCTTCCAGCAGGAAATCACGAACGAAATTCTTATACCCGTGGTAGAACAGATCTGACCAAGAATCAGTCAAAATTAAGATTCCACTTCGAAACCCTAAAATCGACTAACAATAGAACAAACGCCACGGAAGACCAAATTGCACCAGAATCAACTGAGATCTATCTATAGCTCTGATACCATGTTATGAAACATGGTATAAACCCGGAATGAACTAGATCTGACTTGATTACACTACAAAAAGTACAACCAGATTACAACAATGAAAACACAGAAGGAAGCTTAACAAATTCCTTCTTGACAACGATGAATACACAAGAAAAAACAGTAGCGAAGAAGGCTCTCAATCAAGACGATTGAGAGGAAACCCTAGCTTAACAGAGACGAAGGAAAGCGGCTGTTATGAGAGGGAATTGTGTATTAACCCTAATGAGCGCTAACACTCTCCTTTTATAACTCCGCATCCAGGAGAAACCGACTGAACGAGGCCTGCGTCCTTCTCTTTACTCCAAGCCCAAATTCTCCTAAGCCCAATAGCAAACTTCATAAGTCCAGCTGCTCCTCGACCACTTATTACCTGAATAACTTAAAATTTGTATATAAAAAATAACAAACATTTAGAACAATCACTTATAAAAATAAGCATATGTGAGGTATAGTGAACTAAAGAATATAAACAATAGATATTCTCAACACTATGTTTTTTGTTTATGTTGTTATATGATTTCACAAATATGTAGTGTACTATGTACTGTTCGTATTTCATACCATAGATAGTGACAGTTTTTGTCATCTAATCTTACTTTTATAAAAACTTATATTGCAGATTCAAAATACGGAAAGCGATCTGTTACGTTACAGATTCAAATCTCACAGGTCAAAAGGGCGTTTAACGAAATTAATAATGGATGTCAATTTAGTTGTTTGAATACATTCATATTTAGTTTAATTTAGTTTGTTATTTCAAATATGCAAATGGATGTCAATTTACAACGTTTTATTCATGTGCAAATGGATGTCAATTTAATTTATTAATTAGAAGCGGATAGAATATGAAATAACTTTTGGTTACATTCAACTTGTTTGACCCATTGTTATTTCTTATGTTGTTCAATTTATAGAGAAAAAAAACGAGCCATATGTTTCTCATGATGGTGACGTAGATGACATATCAGCAACATTTAGCAACACTCAACAACCTCATGTTTCCTAGCATGTGAGGAAACACCAAAAGACTAAAGATAAGATACATATCTACACAGAGCTTGGTCGGGCTATCTCACATTTTTTGGGTTCGGATAGTACAACTTCCCTACGTGCCAACACATTTCATTTTACACACCTCAAGTCAACTAACCATTTATATCATAACCAATTATATGTAAAATTGTATATTTCCCATTGTTGCTTCATTCACAAGGTAAAAAATATCTTAATGTAGTGTCTAATCACCATAGATTCGGAAAAAAAAAATCATGTGGTGCTCTCCATTAGAAATTAGTAAACAGAATCCTAACGACAAACTGCTTCATGTTTTAATCTATTCTGCCATAGAAATTAGTAAACAGAATCCTAACAAACTGCTTCGACCTTCAAAAATATATTGTACACCCTAAGACACCGGCCAGTCTGAAAACACTTTTGAGGACTTCCTTCAACGACAAATACAACATTAGCCGTGTCCTCTTCTTTGACACATCTAGTACAACTTTTGTAACATTGCAGCCGCATCTTGCCAAGCCATGTTTGAAAAGAATACGAACCATTCCTTCTTCGGTTCTTAAAATGTGGTCCGGCGGTTCACATCTCAATTGTTCATTCAACATCATCTATATCACAACTGAAAAAGACTGCAAAGAACACATACAATATTTTCTGTCAATGTTTTTTTTGTTAACAGCGGAGGGCAAATTACAATCATAAAACTAACTACATAATGCCCACTTCTACTCGCTGTGATGAACATGTGGGTAGTCGTATCTATAATACAACAAATTGTCCAAAGTGGATGTTTGTAAAACGAACTACTTTATGAAATATATAGAAGCAAACTACTTGTGCAGAATATATACAGAAACAGTTTGGGACACTAAAATAAAAAAGGTTTAATATAAGAATAAGAGATAGGATCAGATTTCTGGCTTGAATTCTCTCTGATACAGAGAGAATTTTTATAATTGCGCTCAGTATAATCAACTTCGATCATCTGGGGAAATAATCATCACTTCCTATCTCTTCATCTTAACTACAGAGAAACTTCTAAAAACTTACAAGTAATAAACATTTTAACAAAATATTCGAGCATTCAGTTGATTGAGATTTGATCAACAAATGAATAATGTTCTCCGGATCTGAAACGAATATAGCTCATTGATAACAGCAAAAGCTTCAAAAACTGAAAATTCAAAAACGGAGAAGTAAATATTGCATCGGCTCATACACATTCACCTATTTACAATCAGAGTGATGGTAATCAGTATTTCGATGCAAAATCAACAAAAAAACTAAAAATCTAAATGTTGAAAATGGCCTAATGATTATGTTTAATTGAGTATGAACAGATTTGCCAGGAGACAGGTAACGTCGATGCGATTGTATACACATCGAGCTGTTTAATACTGGCGATCAAAATGGTTAATCTATGCTCCGGAAACTTGAATTTCTCTCATTCAATTTTGAGACAGTTCACCATTATGAAGCAACAAATTGATAAAAAAACAAAATAATATAAATTCAATTCGCAATGGAATCGATCACAGAACTAATGAGGATGTTTCAGATTCGCGAACGAATATACCACAAGTATAAGTGATAAATGTTACCAGAAAAAAAAAGAGAGAATCCGGTACAGATTGAAGTCACTGTTTTCGCCATTAATACACATCGGAGAGGCGCCGGAGAATAAAGAAAAACCATGATGTCTAGGGTTTCTGTAAGATCTGGTATTTATAGGCGCACCAATAAGTTTCACTGTTTGGGCCGAAGCTTCTAAAAACTTTAGTCTGGGCTTGAGGTGTAAAAAACGCACAACTCCAACTGTTTCTAGGGTCCACAGGTACACCGGTTTGGTGGATTTGGAAGAAGAATCGGTTAGTATTGGATGGAATCCGTTAGAATTCAAATTCGGTTCTAGCTAAAAGTAAATTTAAAGGTTTGTAATTAATATAAGAGTAAATTGCACCGGAGGTCCCTGAACTTTGCAAAAATCTCATATTGAGTCCCTGAACTTTCGAAAGTGCAGGGGAAGTCCTCAAGGTTTCACTTTTATCTCACCTAGGGTCCCTTGGTTATAGACCTAGGGACCCCAGGTGAGATAAAAGTAGGGTCCTACTATCCGTACCACCTATTTTCTATTTGCACCACTCAATATGCCGCATATATGACTAAATGGGGCATTTTGAGAAAAGACAAAATGCCAAAACGCCGCATATAGGAGAAAACGGGGCGTTTTAGTTGCAGACACGCGCGTACCTTAAAGCTAACTGGTTCGGTTGACTGGTTGTACGAAACATGCCTTGAAATGCCGCACTTTGCCCTAGATGCCGCGTTTTGACTCTTTTTTGTCATTTTGTTAAATGCCCCATCTAGGTATATATGCCTCATTTTGAGGTCTATAAATAGATGAGTGTTCATTGTTTTTTTTTTTGCACTATTCATTCGTATGAATGCGAATCATTTCTAGTTGTATCATCTATGTCTAACTTGTAAAGACAAATATTAGCAGTTAAAATGTCTTATTATGACTTCATTTTCGGTGACGATTTTATTGACGATTCTTCTTCTAACCCGACGTAGGTTCCAGAATCAAACCGGGTAACTATTTAGTTTCTTAAACTATTTTATTTATTTATTTATCTTAAAATAGTAATGTTTTGTGTTTCTTGAGCAGTATGATGACTTTCAATCATCTAACAAGCCGGTTCCAGAAATTAAGGAGCAATTAAATAAACAAAAACAATAATTTTTTTTATCAAATGTCGCGCTTTGGATAAAAGAACACGTTTTAACTGCAACATAGTATAACGAATTTTGTTTTCTGTCTTTGCTTAAGATGCCGCGTTTTGAACTAAATGCCGCATTTTAAAGCTTTTTGTCTTTTTCAAAATGCCGCATATATGACTATGTGCCGCGTTTTGAAGTAAAGTACATCGGAACACTTTGACGTTTGACCAGATAAGACTTTTGTCCTATTCAAGATGCCACATATAGGACTATGTGCCGCGTTTTGAGTGGTGTAGATAGAATTTGGGGTGGTGTGTATAGAATGTCCGTAAAAGTAAACCTTTGGTGTTAGACCTAGGGACCCCAGGTGAGATAAAAGTGAAACCTTGAGGACTTCCCCTGCACTTTCGAAAGTTCAGGGACTCAATATGAGATTTTTGCAAAGTTCAGGGACCTCCGGTGCAATTTACTCTTAATATAAACAATAAAAACACGTTTTGTCATACATTTGTTAAAATTACATATCACATCTCGTTCACATAGTCCCAAATTGTTAACTTACTAAACGTCATTTCATACTTTCGTTCATATTAAATAGCAGATCCTGAAACAACTTTCTCATCATTGTTAAGATCTTCCAACAATCGCATCCGTCTGTTATAGTTTATTTGACACCTTACAAGAACCGATGTTAATCTCTCTCATTTTGTTTGTAGCTCATACACTATACATGGTGTGTTTGGTTCAACGCCCTCGTAACCATCGCGGTCGTCAGATGCTTCTTTTACGTGATACCAGTAAGCGTCGCAATGGTTCTACCAAATAACGCTTTTTAATTTAATAACAACAAACAACATGATTAAACATCGCAAATAACACAAATATTATTCAGTGTTACACTTGTAAGTATTATAGCTGATTTTAAACAATGGATTATGGGCCAACCAGAATACAGAATACCATACATAACTAATTAAAAAACATTAAATAAAATATAAAAAAGTATAAACAGGCAATGGTTATCCTTCTTTGATACTTTGATCCAAGTTCAAGACTTTGCTGCCGATTTCTATCCACTATCGACAACCTGTGTTTGACACATGCTGACCTGTTCGACCCGTCTGTGTTTCATCACCTTTAAGTCTCTGTTTTAACTTTTAACCATGTGCGGTTCATATTCCAGATATTGTTCCCTTGTGACTTGACCTTGCGAACAATGAGGAAAGCCACGAAGCTCAATCCTACCAGATAGACACAAACTATCAAATGATTGAATACGATAAGAACTATGACAATCTTAGGTTGTCCTTAGGCATTTGCAGCCTTGCGGGTAATATCACATATACACTAAAAACTTGCACAATATCATATTCAACCAAACAAAAAGGTTAGTATGAAATACACACGTTAAAGTACTTAAAATTTTGCACCAAATAGGCAATGGTTATCCATCTTTGATACTTTGATCCAAGGTCAAGACTTTGCTGCCAATTTCGATACATTACAGCAAAATGCCCCAAATCCCCTTTCACAATAATCAGTTGTTCGACAAATTTTTATGTGTCCTTTTATTACACCTTTCTAGCTTCATTCATGGATCATAGGATACAGTTTATGGCCTGTTTCATTTACACATTAAGCCTAGCTTCATCCCCACCTACGCCTAGTACTCCCCGAGTACTCCCTCATATTCCCCGAGTACTCGCCTGACTTGGGCGAGTACTTGCAACTCCCCGGTCGAACGATTTGGGAGCGCCTAGCGACTTTTACAACCCCATGAGTACTTGAATTTAAACATGTTAACTTTCTATAAAACTATGAGTAAATTATTTGAATGGTCTGTCTGTCCATATTGCAAGTTTGGTCCTTTATTTTTCATGAACAAAGTTCACGGATGACTAACATGTTTGGTTAACAGACGTTAAAAACCAAATAATCAATGTAAAACAACAGTAATAACCTTCACTTAGAAAAAAAGAAAGAAAATGACATTCACAGCCCCCCCCCCCCCCCCCCCTCCCCTAAAATAAAACTCGGGGTCACCCCTTTGCGACTCACATACACATTAATATTGCCATTTTATATGCATTTAACAGAATTTGTAATGGCAACTTCTGAAAAACCAAAATACGGTACTCATGGATGAAAACAGGGGACCATACACGTAACTTTGAAAAGAAATGTCCAAACTTGCAATATGGACATCTCACGGAAACCATTCATGTAATTTACTCCAAAAGTTTTAAGAAATGGACAAAAAATATATGCATGACAACCCAACCTTCAAGGCAAGTTTGACCCGTACTAAAAAATTACATGTTTTGACCCGTACCCAACAGCTAGAAGATAAATTAATCTACTATATAAAGAGACACAACCACTTATATATAAGTGTCCATCAAAAAGAAAATAATTGATAGGTGACATACCTGTTTCAAATACATGACTTTAAAAGTAAGACTTGTATCGCTGAGCCAATCCAAACATGCCAAGCGTACCACCGGTGTGAAGCATCACCACTTTTGCACCCCCTTTTCTTTCCTCTTGGCTAAGTTGACTTGCTAACTCCCATCCGGCCAAAGTATATATTGGATCCACTAAAACACCTGTTTCTTGAGCAATTTGTTGGCATGCTTCTATTTCCCCTTTCAACACATTCCCAAATCTGGAATTTAAGCAACAGATAACAACTGTCAGGTGTGGCGAGGGGCAAACCTTTCCTCTGTCCTAGGAGATAGAGATGTTGCCTACTTTGAGACCCCTCGCTAAAAAAAACCTTTTTTAGATTATCACTTAGGATCTAATGATGTTTTAAATAAACACATTTAACATAAGAATTTCATGTTAAACTTATCACAATAGTTAAGCTTGTCATTTTATATTAAGGGTATGTTTGGCAAATATAGCTCAGACTGCAAGATGGAGCTTTTAGTTGTAAAGAAGTGTTTGGTAAAAAATTGTTGTAGAAAAGTGTAATGAAAAGACACATAAATATTTGTCGAACAAATTTGGGTAATTTTGCTGTAAAAAGCTCCAGGTTTGTTTTTAAAAGCTACTTTGAGTAGCTTACTTTTCCAAAATAAAAACTAAAATAAGAGCTTATTATAAAAGTAAAAAACTTAATGATGTTTTGAATAATCAAAATTCACATCTAATGAGACTTACTTTCTTGGATGTTGACGTTCTACCCAATTTACAATTCCGGTATGCATCATAGGCAAGTCAAAACATCGACATAATTCAGATATTAGACTCTGTTCCTTTTTCTTGTACCCTTCAGTGGTGTCAGCCAGCATCACTGCAGTTACTTCCCAGGGGAGTCTAGCAGAAAACAGAAGCATTTATTGATATTCGATACTTTACAATAGATAAACAAGTAAATTACAAGAAAGACAAACATATAATCATGTCATGCCAAACTTCTTTCGACAAAAAGTTGTTAACTAAAAATAGAGATGAACAAGTTTGTCAAAATGACTAAAGCTATAGTACAAATTAAATCAGGGAATTATGTAATTGTACCAATTGGGAATTAACCTAAAGAAAGCTCAAGATTAAGTGAACTATCACTATTTCAAATGATGAGCAGTGACACATACCCTAAACATAAGACCCCAATTCCTAAACCAACAGCCGTTGTGCCAGTACCAGCATCTACAATAATTTTCAGAGGCTGGTCTTTTCCAAGTATATGATCTTGTGACAAGTATTGTACAAGGCGAATCAATCCTACAGAAAAGAATATAGTAAGTGAAAACCTATAAAGAGACAAATCAAGCCATTTTCTTAAATAATTACAACAACAACAGCAGCATACCCAGTAAAATCCCCCCCAAAGCATACCCAGTAAAATCCCCCCCAAAGGGTAGGGTCTGGGGAGGGTGGGAAGAGGGCAGACCTTACCTTTAACCCACGGGATAAAGAGGCTGCGCTCAGAGAAAGCCCGACTCGGATTTTCTTAAATAATTAATGAGATAAATATATTTAAACAAAAAGTATTACTAAATCGGGTTCAAATATGATAACATCAACAATTTAACATAATTTCACTCTAGTCCTGTTTTGGTCATTGTACTCTTTTTGTACATCTGATGATCTGAGTCACTAAGAGATGGTCATTATGAGAACTTGTTCTATAAGTTTTTGTCCCATTTGGGTCATCAATAAAATTAGTGACCAAAAAGGGAAAAAACATCTTTTAATGAATCAGATGTACTATAAAATGTACAACTACAAAAGTGAAAGTACAATTAGTATTTTACGAAAGAAAAAACTACAATTTTAATAATATAAATCTGTGAATAGTATGATTTTGAAGGTTAAATGCACTAAAAATTAATTGTGGACTGCTTTCAACCCGTTTGACGCCTTCCCTTTTTAGCTAAATCTTTTATATGATTCGTTTGAGATAAAACATGACCCAATCCAATCCATTCCTAAGTAATTGCGCCGAAACCGCCACCCATATTCATAAGTGAATCTTTAGCTTCCAGATTGGCGCACTAAAGTGAACTTGAAGCTTACCTGGCAATGCAATGGCATCTCCTGCACCTTCATTAATAATTATTGTCTTTTTCGAGTTTGAGGACCATTCCTTTTCTGTATCTATAAAATTTGACTTCATAGAGTTGTGGTTTGAGGAAGCTTTGAGTAAGTCATCAAGGGATACTACACTCCCGCCTATTGAATTGGCATGTGATGATAGCAATTCTTCCCTGTTGGCATATATAGATCTTGGAACATAAGTGACACTTCCATATAACATGGAAATTAAGTTATATCCTGTTAGAATTTGAGGTTGTTCTCCACGTAGAAGCAGATGTGCCTTAAGACCCCTTTCTGCACAAGAAACAGCTGAAAACACACAAACTGAATATGAAAAACTGGCTTGTAATCAAACAGAAGTTTAAATATGTCCAAAATCAGAATTGATGAATATGGTAAAGGGCAATGCACGGTAAAAGAGTTGATGAACATGTTTAGGGGGTGTGTGGATTTGCATTTAAGAACTGATATTTGTAGAGACTTTTTTATGTTTGGATTAACAAAAACAGCTTCAGATTATATGATTATGTGTATCAAGTTTGGATAGTCAGTTTGTGACCTACATCAAGAGACTTTTGTTTCCATTTCACGGACTAACTACTTTTTAACAAATGTCCTTTTTCAGTCATTTTGTCTTCATCAAAATTTTTAAGGCACTTGAGAAATTAGATTATCTGATTCTTACACTTCAAACAACATCCAACACTGTTTTCCACAACCCTACTTAGTGTACTTTAATGTAGCTGGTTATCTGAATCAGATAATTCGGTACCACTTTCAAAAGGCACATCCAATACCCACCCCGCCCCCTAAATTAAATAGCTTCAAGTGATATATGCAACATACCAACAGCTGCAGCATGCGCACTTTGGCAACCTCCACATGTGACCTATAAAAACGGCGTAGTTGGATTGGAACCTCAAGAAATCATTCCTAATATGAGGTTTTCATTTCACAAAATTAGATGTATGCAGTAATGTGAGCAAAATAGTAATTGATAACCATTTGCCCAGCAGTTATATGCGCAAAATAGCAATTATAACCACTTGCCCAATCCCTCATGGCCTTCAATCTTAATAATTAAAATGCTTTTAAATTTAAGGAAATAAAGAAAGGTATATCATCCTCACCACATCAGTCCCTAAATGATCTTCAACAAGTGGAATCAATGCATCAAGTTTCCTCGCCTTGTTACCGTTCACTAGTGGATGTAACAAATCATCACGAACAATATAAAACGATGATTCATCATCGTGCCATTTTCTTATATTCTCACCCAGAGAAGGATGTGGATTGTTAGAATATGTATTTTTTTTCCCAAGTGATCCGAAATTCTGTTGAGTTTGTAAACTAGAAACCTTTATTTGGTGAATTTTCGTATCTGGATTCATCAATGTCCACCTCCTATTCAAAATTTTCAGCATAATCTCTTCACTGCTTAAATTAGAACTACAGATAACCTGGAAACCAGCGTTAACTTTCAGATTTATGGATAGAGAATTATGAAAACTGTTCAGATTCGACAACCAAAACTAAATCAACCGAAGCTGATGTAACTAACGAAAAGCAGATTTGTGAAACAGTAACAACATGATTCTCCGATAAAAAAATTACCGTTTTCGGTAGAAATTTCATGCATATTCGAAATAAGATCGCTGCGAACGGACCTGAGGAGTAATTGAAGTGCAGGCTGAGTGAAATTCATGTCTGACGGATGAAATTGGGGGGTTTCTTTGAAAGATAATCTTCATTGCGTTGCGTGCCCTAGAAACGGAGAAATTTAGATGACGTCCGAATTTTAGAAACATCGATAGATAGAGGCAATGAAGTCCATCTCAACACGAGACTTGGGGAAATCAAGTTTGATCATGTGTGGCAGACTAGCAGGCAATCGGGTGTATCATTAATTCATCGTTGTGTATTTGGGTGAGCGGGCGGGTTAGTGGGTTTTCTCCGAAGCTAGTGTAACAATAGGCATTTAAAGGCTCCGTACGACTGGGTTGGACCGTTGACGGTGACATTTTATCAATGATCACTCCGTACGAAGTACCTAAGCAGTTTACGTTTGTTGGTCAAAAAGAATGGATAGATAGATTGTATCCTCATACTTTTGCATCATGAACTAGTTAGCCCTTCTATTTGTGGATGATTGACCGAATGACCCCTGCGTCATTTTAGCTTTAATTTGAGTAAAGCAACTTTATAAATATTATCCTCTAGGAAATTACGGAACGTATTCTTTATGTTTTGAAATTGTGTTAGACCTTTTAGGCTAGTTGCAATACCTTTCCTGAGGGGTTCGGTGATTGCTGATGAGGTGCAGTGTATAGCGGGGCCACCGTTGTGCAATGCGCGGTGGTCTTCTTCCCCCCTCACCCCTCCCCCCACCCACCAAGCCCGACCCACCTTCCTTACGATGTTCTTGTGTTTTTTGTGGGCCCCTCAATCTCTCTCTCCTAATCACCTCTTTATGTTTTTCTTAGGGTGAAAGTAATACCCTTCCCGATCCAATCGGGAAGGTGAAAATGGGAAATCGGGATTAAGTGGGAGGTCGGGAGAACCATTGCCGCGTGATCGGGAAATCGGGAAATCGGGGTCGGGAACACAAAATTGGGGTTGGGACCCCGATTTTTTCAAGAGAGAGTGGGAGAGTGGGGAAGGTTTTTATGGGGTGTTTGGGAGAGTGGGAAAACCATTACCCACAAAATGGGGAAAAATGGGATGGGGTGGAGAATGATGAGGTGGCACCAAAAATGGAGTGGGGATTGGGGAAATGGGGAAACCATTGCCATTAACCTTATTTTTAAATTAATTTTAATTGCAACTCAGCGTCACATCATCACCTCACACTCTCTCATTTTTAATCACAATACACTCCTTTCACTTTTTTAACATCTTACTTTTACTTTAATCTTATTTTATTAAATTTACAGAATAAAGAAAAAGCATTTAAAAAAATAACCTAAATTAAAAAACAAATACATTTCGTAAGATAAAATTAAAAAAAAAAACTACATTCCATCAAATAAAATAAAAACAATACATTTTCTTAAAAGAGTTCATTACTATTTGCGTCCCTGACGTCTGACCACTTTTGTCATCTGAGTTCAAATCTCAAAATTTGAACATATATCGCCTGATGTATGCATTTTGTTGCCAAATAAGTCCTTGAAACTAACAGGGTTAGATTTTTCTATTTTTCTGTTAAGTAGAAGAGTATTTCAGTAATTTTACAGATGTGAGACTAGTTCTGTAAATTATTAAAGTCATTAAACTATTTTTGTAATTTAATGATTTTATATGCATGTGCTTAAGAATAGGAGTGGCTGTTTTGTAATTTATATAAAATCATTAAAACATAAAAATAACAAAAAGAAAATTTAACAGCACCCAAGATCATCTTCTTCGAAGCCCACCACCATATAAACCTATCATATTTCTCAGCTGACGCAACGCCACTACGGCCACTCATCGGCACCCGACGCTGGCACCACCATCACCCAGGATCTGTTCACATTTCATAAACTATTTAATCTCTTCACCCCAATATTCATCTTCTTTGAAGCCCACCTGTAGCTACGTACCACCACCACCGCCACTCTACGAGAGCCACAACCGCCATCGAAGAAGACACGCGGGGTAGCTCTAGTTGGTACCCTTAGCGGTCGTCGCCAAAACCACTACAATTCGTCGTCGATCTGGTCCCATTCTCGCAAACCACGCCCCCTTCGCTCTCTTCCCATCACCGCAAGCCCTGGCCTTTTGATCACATCCTATCAATGTACGCCGCCACACCACAATGCATTTTATGTCGAAGTCCGTCGACAACTTACGTTGCATCTGCCGGAGATGATTCACCTGCCAGATCCCAATTCCATCAATTACACTAATTTCTAGATCCCAAATTCAGTGCTATTTATATATGTACATGTGTGTACTTACATGATTCACCTTACGCCGCAGATACCTTGGATCCAACGGCAGCCGCTGATCAGAACAATGAGAGCCAGTCAGCGGTGGTCGAAGGAGAGCTAGTGAAGATTATATTGTAATTGTGATGAGTGATGACGATGATCTGGCTAGGCTTGGGTTGAGAGTGCGAGATTGAAGAGGTAGAGAGGAGTGAGATTAAAAAAAAATGTTTTTTATTAATTTTTTTATGTTATTTTTAGAAATAAACCTTACTAATGTATTACTTTACATAACTGGTCCCTAACGTGTAAAATTACTAATATGCCCTTAGAGCTAACAGAAAATTTTAACACCGTTAGTCCCGAGGAGTCAGATGGCAATAAAATGCAAACTTTAGGACATGATTTGTTAAAAATCTGAAATTTGGACTAAGGTGACAAAAATAATCAAACGCAGGGACGCAAATAACAATTAACTCCAAAATAAAATTCCATCAGATGATTAAAATAAGGAAAACAAAACAAAATTTGCAAGCCTCAAGTTACGATTCAAATAGCATACACAAAAACCAGATCGAGGCTTTAGAATTTCACAACTAAACCCTAGTTCTCATTTTGAGGCGGATCAAAATAAAAATAAAAATGATCATATGATCATATATATGACATATATATATATACAGTGGAAGAGAATTAACCCCAAATGCGATGGGTTTATGAAAATATAAAGGTAAATTTAGCAAATGAGTCAATGCGCGCATAGGAGATCCAACACCAAGCTTGTTGAAAGATATATATATTTATCTTGAATGATCTCATTGATGTCCTCTGCCCCAATATATAAACACGTCGGCAATCCTTGATCACCGTTTTTTTGATGATGGGACACAATTCCTTTTGATTTGTGTTACGAATATTAGGATAAGTCGTTCTCGAATAGGCCGGTGTAAACTTTCTTGAAATTGTTAGCATGAAACACATCAGTCCTCATATAAGTAGACATTCTTAATAGCCATTAACAACCTTCCGTAGCATAGGTTACTACAAATGTTCAAATCTTTGTTTTTAAAATTCAAATTTTAGTGAGTATAATTTCCAAATTTTTTAAAACCGTAAATCTACATCAAAAAATGTTACATTTTCATATCTGCATCAAAAACATATTTCATTTTCATGTTTAATTTGTAATAAATTAAATCTTAAAAAATATATTTAAGTATGTACATCTTCTATTTTCTATTGCTTACAAGGTTATAGAGTTATATAGGAGAGGTTTTATAATTCGTAGGACTACCATTATTTTAAGTAGTAGTACGTCAATAAAACATAGTAGACAACTAGAGTATATACATGATGGAAAAACAAAAACAAAAAGTATAGTCAAACTTGTTTTAAAGTAAGGTTGAGACGGCCTGGTCTAAGCTCGACTAAGTCTGTTAGCTCAGAAGGTGATGACATCGGAATAATTTTCTTTACTCCGTGAAAAACAAGCCTAGACTCACCTCCAAATATCAACACGTCGCCCGATTCTAAAAGGACCTTGCATAACTTGCTTTCATCTTTGGTATGGCCGTACCAGAATTCTCCAGTATACCCAACAGAGATGGAAACTACAGGTAATCCACTTTCAAGACTTTCAGAGCTCTCATCACGATCCTACATTTAAAAAAAAATTTCATATCATTAAGCTACAAACGGATATCTTATGACGATGTTTTATATGTTATAGAAGCATTAATGCTCATCCATGATCACATAACAATAGTCATTTCAATTCTAGAATCACGTACGTGATGCATATAAGAGCATGTACTATCAAATAATTATTTACAAAAGCAGACGATAAAAAAAACGAATCATTTTACGTCATCGGTGTGGGTAGTGTAACAAAGTACTAAAAAACTAAGAAATATTCATAAAAGAGGGTGTGAGAGTAAAAACTAACTTGGTGAATGCCAAGTCGACCACAAGTGTAATAGAAATTGGCTACACATATATCTGGGTGCATTGAAGGAAGTCCATTCATATAAGTCTGCGCATCTTTAATTGCTGTTTCAGCAAGATAAATAAAACTATACGGAATCGGCGGGGGTCCAGCTGATTCATCATCACTTCTACAACGCTTCTCATACCTTGTCACAGGGTCCCAATTTCGACCAAAAGTCGTCATATGAAGTCGAAGTTTGTCTCCATATTGGTTCCTAGGCTCGTAAAACCTCCCGGGACCCACAGCACACCTCTGAATCGTGTTCACTATCCCAACCTAAATGATAAGATTCGGATTAAAAGAATTTAAACACGTATGTACAGCAGGAGCGGAGCTTCTAATTAACAAATACCTGGCCCTTGATGTTGATGTAATTTTTGAGGAGAATCATTCCGGATCCAAGTATATTATAAGATGCTTTATCTCTATCTGTCCAGCTACCATTTAAGCATATGTGGCGGCTAGGGTCAACAACATTAAATGGTTCGGTTTCCTCAGGAAACTCATACCCAACTAGAGCAGCAGGAACAGTAATATACTGCTTACATGTTCCAATTAAACTGCCATGAAATGCACCCTTCTGCATAAATAAGCAAGAAAGAAGCAACTAACTTTACTTTAGTAAAAATAAGCATATATAGAAATTTGCTTGCGTAAACTTAACCATCACAGATTCAGAGCCAATAGAACGCAGCTTTGTCATTTTAAAACTAAACCCTAATACTCATTTTGTGGTAGATCATGAACAAGTTAAGCAAAATAAAAATCCATTAGGTGATTAAAAAATGAAAAACAAAACAAAATTTGAAAGCCTCAAGTAACGATTCAAATAACATGTACAAAAGATCGACCTTTAGAATTTCACAACTAAAACCCTAATACTCATCATGTGATCATAATATATGATATATATATATATATATATAGTGGAAAAGAAAGAGGAAGAGAATCAACCCCAAATGCGATGGGTTTAATTAACCGGAAGAGGCTGGAGCGATTCATCATCACCGATCGAGAAGCCTCTTTCAATTCGATTATTCCCCTTTTACGTACGGCACTAGTTTTTCATAAATATCTCCTGTATATATAGTAGGATATAACATTACCAAAATGCATGGCTAATAATGAAAAATTCAAAGATATAGTAAATAATAATCTATAAAACTGAAAAATCTCCTAGAGATATATTCGATCACTAATATATTAATTTTTTTAAATATAATATAACGTTTTATGAAAAATTTAATATACCGTTGGTATGTGTTTAGTTTTAGATAAAAATTATCATCTACATTATTGAGACTAATTTTTCCTTGATATCATTTTTTTTTTTCAAACTGATCACATCTCTAGGTGAGATAACAAATTTGTGCAGACAAACAATTTTTCCTTGATTTTCTTAAAAAAAGATAAAATTATATAGGATTTGATTGATTTTGGAGAAAATCTTGGCTATTTTGATTCATTTTACTTAATTTCTGGATTCAATTAAAACAAAAGGTCATAAATACCCTTTAATACTAAAATTAAAAGAAACCAATTAGAATAATCACAGAATTGCCACTATCAATTTAAACCATTGATCATACTTAATCTAAGGCTCAGTTCTCACATAAAACTTATTCTGCATATATAAAACTCTCCCAATATTTTCATTCGTATAGGTGTTTTAGGTTGCTAAGATACAACCAACAACAATGGCGTTTTTCAAAAGAGGTGGTAGCATACTAAGGCAGACTCTGATCAATGATCAAATCTCAGTGACATCATCAATGGTCCGGTTCATGTCCAACAATTGGAAAGTGTTTGTGGGAGGTAATTGTTATAATGATCTTAAATCAAATTAATAAATGTACCATATATAGTCGGTTATTTTAGCCGAATGATACCTAAGTTATCGATTCGAGGTCTAGCGGTGGTGGATTTTACCCGATTACTTGGGGTTTTCTCTAGTGAGGGTTTTGTTGGTAACTTGGATAATCTTGAAAGCGTGATACACTTTCGGATTGAATATTCTCGTGGTTCACTCGAGAAAATCAATCGGATACGATCGAGATGAACACGATGAATTGTAAGAATTTTGCAGATGATAGATTTGAACCGTATCTAGTTTTCTGATGATGATTGACCATTTTGGAGGACGAGTGTAGTTATCTGCAATTCAAAAACTGTCAAATTACACAATTGGTCCCTACGAAATTTATAATTAAATACTCTCTCGGGGGCGTTGCCCCCTTGAACCCCCTTAACTTTATTGATACGGGCGTGCCCTACTCCGCACCACCGAACCCGACCAATATAAGTTAAAAGTCCGATCAATCAATAGTCAGTCCCTAATTACACTAAATTAGCAACATGTTTGAGTTCTAGTAAGCGGAAAGTATTTATCGAGCACTTGTTGAATGCAGGAATTGGTCCAGATACAGATGCTACGAGCTTGATAAAAGCTTTTAGCAAACATGGGGAAGTCACTCAAGGTACGTAGATTAAGTAATTTTATTATTATATGTTTTAAATTTGTTATGATCATTATAAGCCATTTATTAATTAATTGATGATGATGATGATGACAACAGCTCAAGTGATCAAGGATAAAAAATCTGGAGGCAGGTCTAGAGGTTTTGGTTTTGTTACGTTTGTAGACTATGAGTCTGGTTGCGATGCAATCGAGACGATCGATCAGTGGGTAATGATTTTGTCTTTCCTTTTTTCGACTCGGGTTAACCGGTTGGTTGATGATCAATTGAATTGCTCCATCAACTTACACACGAACAAGACCTTGTTTATCTAAACGTATCAAACGGGATGATGAGTACCGGATAATAATAAAGTAGCAAGTCTAACATGTTTCACTAAACAAGTTCCATTGATTTAACTAAATGGATTACCGATGATCCTTAGCCTAATTGGTTAAAATACATTAATAATGGGGAGGTCTAGGGTAAGTCTTACCTGTGACAAAAAAATACGGTGCAGGAAACGGAAAGCATTTAATTTATTTATAAAATTAGTAAGGAGTAAACTTCGCTTTTAGTCCCCAACGTTTGCACATTTTAACAATTTTAGTCCCAACTTTTCGAAAATCCCAATTTATTGTCTCACATATCATTTTCTTTTCAATTATGGTTATAACGTTAACAAACGTTTAAAGAGCCGTTAGACTGCCCTCACATGGTCCCCACGTGAGGGGTATTTTTGTTATTTTCGTTTGTTTTAAAGTATGAGTTAAAACAAACGGAAATGACAAAAGTACACCTCATATGGGGACCACATGAGGGTAGTCTAACGACTTTTTAAACAACTGTTAATGTTGAGATCAAAATTGAAGAAAAAAATGAAATGTGAGACACTAAATTGAGATTTTTAAAAAGTTGGGACTAAAATTGTTAAAATGTGCAAACGTTGGGGACTAAAACCGAAGTTTACTCAATTAGTAAGTATAACGTGAAATCAAACTTTCAGAAAGTGAGTTTGATATGTTCATGTAATGAACAGATGCTCGATGGTGAAACGGTGACTGTGAGGTGGGCCAAGGATAGTTGCGGCTTTGTCAATGGTGTCGAAGTGATATCGTGTTATCCGGATGGTGATGATAATGCTGGTAGGATAAAGCCAACTACCAGCTAGCTAGGATTAATCAATCGATGATCATCAGAAGGCCAGTTTGAGTCTTATTCAGTTCATGCTTGCTTGTAAAAACTATATATATAGTGGTGTGTTCTGAAGACTAATTCCTCATCTTTTTAAACGAACTAAGACTGTTATTCTGATATTTTATTTAACTCAGTCTGTAAACTAGTTATTTAATTAAACATCATGTCAAGTTGTCCGCAATGGGTTGTTTTATAATAAGGGGTGTGTTAGCCGTTAAAAAACAATTTGTTTCTTCTTTAGTTAGTCATAACTATTTACTTGTATTTAGGAAAAAAGTTGCAGCATCATCATCAGTGTACACCTTGCCACACCACAGTAGTGGTGCTCCTGCAGCTCCAAGTCACTGGCATCCCCACACTTTTCCTTTATGTCACCTCTTTCTTCTCAGACGGATCTTGAACATTTAAATAGGGGGAGGGGGAGTAATAAAAATTCAAGTTACTGTTCTACAAAGTGAACAAAGTGACGGGGCTAGAAATTATTTCTTATGGGGTTGTTTTTTTGGTGTTAGAATTTCTAACAAATTGACATCAATGTTTGGGTCCATGTTTTAGTTGTATAATATATATGTGTAAAGATAACTATATATGTAGTTGATTCATCATCTTTTGAAAGTATGATCCAAGCCTTACTAATGAGGAACAAGGTTCATTAAAAGCATTCTAGTATGAATAGTGGCGGAGCTTGAACAAAAAATTAGAGAGAGTCAGACTCAATATATGGGGAGCCGAATTTAGTATATAAAAAAAATCAAAGAAACGGGGTAAAAATTAACATACTAAACGAAAAAAGGGGGGGACCGGACCCCTCCAGACCCTAACTAAACTCCGTCCATGAGTATGATATAAATAGAAACGATACATGAGTATGATATAAATAGAAACGATACGGGTTCATTATTTTCTTACCCTATGTCAATGGCTTTTAGTTATTCGGAATGAGGTTTTCAATTCATTCGATTCGTTGTTTTCAATTTCAAAGTTTGGTAGAGATCATTGAGTTTTCAATACTCCCTCAAACAATCAATTACATTTCAGATTGTGTCATATGGGTTATTTTCTCTCGTAAACATCTTGACAACTTAAAAAATTTAACAAGCTGCACATAACCTTTAGGTTGTCTGTAGTGGAGACGTGGTGCCGCCATGATATTTAAAACGCCCTAGTACACCGCTCGCTAGGCCTTATGAGAGGGGGGGGGGGAGGGGGGGGTGTTGTGTGCTCTTGTGATCGAACGACGAGCATAAAAGGGAGAGGGTGGGGCCTACCCACCAACGGTCCTTTAACCAAAATTAAAAAAAAATAAAATAATAAATATCTATCGTCCACCGTAGTAATTCCACCATGCCCAATATATTTTCTACCCAAGTTCTCTCTATTCCAACCATTTTTTGTAACCTTATCAACTTCTTCAATTTCATTTATCCATGGAAGAATTTTTAATAAAGATTGTTATTATCCAAGGTGGAATCATTATACCTTTAAAAACTGTTGTGAAATGACAAAAATATCCCTAAGTTAACGGATGCTTTTAACCCCTTTAGTACTAACTACTAAAGGACCTTTTTCGAGACAAATATGTAAGTTAAAGGATGTATGGTGTAATTAGTTTAGTTAAAGGATCTAATCCATAATTTAGATCAAATCTAGAGGACCTTTTATGTAATTTACTCTAATAAAAACAGGGCTGTGACGGGTTAGGACTACACAATTTTTAGTCATAAGCCCTTAATGATATGACTATCATATGACAGATAATACCCCCTCAAAAGAATTTATAACTTATGACTACACACTTAGAGGCTATTTGGTAGCCTCTTAATAGTCATTAAGATGTTATATCTTAATGGTGTAATGTCTCTTAGCCGTCAATGTCTCTTCACGGTGTAATGTCTCTTTACCGTTAAGAGGTTTAAAAGATGTTGCATGGTTAATGAGTAACATCGTAATGCTAAACACTCACAAGTCACATTCTTCTCTCGTTTTCTTAGTAAGACTTGTAATGATTTATTAAAAGGTAGTCTCTTAATGACCATAATGAAAACATACATATATCGACCAAGACAAAGGTTCGGAACAGGTCAATAGGATGTTAGGTTAATAGCTAAAAGAAACTCTTATTAAAGACATTCAAAACTGCTCTTGAGGTTTATAATTCAGCTCTTAGGATAAATAGTGAATAAGGTAAAAACTTAAAGATAAAATAGTGATATTAGTCATCTAGATTAAAATAATAGAAGTTAAAGTGACAATTTAACCCAAATCATATAACAACATACTCACTAAAATCTTTATTAAAATAACAAAAGCTAAAGGCCTAAAGTGACAATTTAACCCAAATCATACAATAACATAACCCAAAAATCTCATCCAAATGATAGAGCCTAGGGATTTAATTGATCCTATCATTTTGTCCTTTATTTATATATCTCTTATATAAAACTTTAAAGTAACGTAATATTATTTTAAAATCCTAACTTTTTTGCTAGTTATAGTTTAATATAAGTTGTAAAATCCTCATCTATCTTATTAACATTAAAATGGGTATCACATGATATCTTTCTAGACTATCCACCTAAACAAATTACACATGTCAATTTCTACTATATTTTTATTTCATTTAAATATAATTTGAAATAAGTAGGATTTGATTATCAAAAATCAAACACTAACTTTTCCTTTTTTACTCTCTCAAAAATCTAAACTATGTCATAATTTTCTATCCTTTATAGCAACGAGATGGTAAAAACAAAGATTCAAAATTAAGCTTGTATGTAATCAATCAGGGTCAAAGGAAAGGACACTGAACAAGAATTAATTGATGAAACAGTTTTAATTGATATGATGCTTAAACATCATACCATAAATTTATTTTTATGTTAAAATCGGAGCCAATTGAAAATTTACTTTTATCAATGGTTTTTGTACATGTAGTTTTGTATACACATTTATGAATTATAATTTTTATTATTTAACCCGTGTAATACACATAAAAAATAGATTCTTAATTTAAGCCCTTCCCAGATTATTTGACTACTGAAAAAGTCAACAGACATCAGGTTCAAAGTGCCAACAATTCTATTATGACAAAAGGTCCTACAAAGTTCAAGCGAACGTAACAATCACTTGGAGAAGTCAAAATCTCCTAGCAGATTTGAGTCGAAAGTAAGAACTTCAAAAACTGTCAGCTGGAAATCTGTTCAACGATTGATGGGAGTATGCATACGCTCTACGATCTTGTTAACAGCATCACGAGACATCACCAATGTGTCATGTAGAAGGATGCTGTAAACATTCAAACCCTGCAACAAACCAACCCCAAACATAACGTAATTGTTCATCTTAAACACGTCCATTCATAACTGGCTCTCATATTCAAGGTAGCAATTTCGACCCATTTAAGTATGAACCCGTTAGATGAGTTGGAAGCCACCCAGAGTCTATTTCTAGTGTCTAATGCATACGTCAATTTATGACACATCAATCAGTGTTTTTTTTAGTCAACCCGGATTAATTCTGACCCGTTACCCAGCCAATCTCACCCCTTCTAGCTCCAATTGTTGTTAGAATAGCTTATTAAACAAAAATTCAAGAATTTTATGTCTGAAGTTGCATTTTGTCATCCTCAATTTTGCGGGGACAATCTAAACTAGATCAAGTAAATAGGACCTGAATATAAACAGGACCCATGAAATGGCAAATTTTACCTTTTCGACACAATTTTTTGTAATTGACGGTGTGAAATTGTGAATCAAATGCATGACAAGAAGAAAAAGAGTTGGTAGCTTACAATAGAGGGAAGAACATTGACATAATGCAGGTTTTGAGTAGCAAGCTTTAGGTTTTCATCAATTGGACCTCCATCCACAACCAAAACCTTCTTGCTTTCATCCATTTGACTCACATAGCTCACAATATTCTTTGTTTTGTGAGTGGCGAGCTTTAAATCATCAAACACCAAAAGCTGCACAAAACCTTGGTCTCATCATAGGTAATAAAATATACAAAATACATGTGCGCAACAAAACGAGAACAACTTTATATGATTGTTCATGTTAAGATCAGTAAATTATGGAAAGTTAAGATATTGATAAACTTGCCTTCCCTTCAGCTGCACGAGCAGATAGTGCAATTTTAAGCCCTAACCGCCTGACCTTTTTGTTGAGCTTAAAAGCATGGCTACGTGGCTTTGGGCCATGCATAACAGCTCCAGTCCTAAACTGTATGTTTGCCCAAACACTAATTAGCATTCATATAAATCTCGTGTAAAATTAGAAAATCTGTGAATTACCTGGGGTCCACGCAGTGATCCATGTCTTGCTCGCCCTGTACCCTTCTGAGGCCATGGCTTTCTCCCTGTACCGCTGACTTCACTGATTGTTTTTGTCGAATGGGTTCCCTGTCAAATGGGCCCCACATATTACTTGTAAAAAATAGAGTTAACAAAAATATACAAAAAAGAATAAGGTTAGTTGTTTTCTAGAGGTTAGTAAGGGAAGAAATCATTACATTTAATTGGTGATAAGAAAATTTGAAAATGTATATCAATGTTATAATGTTAAAGATCATGTGTATTCTGAGATCAAGTTATAATTTAGAGAAATATATAATACCTGTTGTCGTTTCGCAAGCTGCCATCGTACCACACGGTGAATAATATCTTTCCTAATGGGTACATCAAAAACGTCACCAGCCAACACCATCAGTCCTTTGTCTTCATTTTGAAAATTTGTCACCGGGATCACCAGGTCCTGTAATTTCCCTGTGTCCATGTTTCAGTTGCATCAACTTACATGAGTTTGTAGCTTCATTTGTGGTGGTATTTAAACTTCTAGTTAGTGATTCATAAAGAAGAAATTTCTATGAATAAGACAAACTATTCCATCACAAATGCTGACGAAATGGAAATGGAAATGAGACAACAATGATGTAAATATGGGTGGTTATTTGGCCTTTGTGTACATCTAATATGTGAAAGTAAAAGTTTGTCAATCAGTGAGGGTCTGAGACCATGATATTATTCAGCTAATTTTTCTCTTTTTGACAAGACTATGTCGAGATAAATTGTTCAGGAAATAATCGAGTATGATAATACAAAAGGAGCGAACACGGTGCTTGATTTAGCTCCTGCTTTGCGCGAGGTGCGGGGTATCCAATATATGTAGCCTTACGCTACACTTTTATGAAAGAGGTTGTTTCCAACAGCTTGAGCCCATGACCTCAAAAGTTAATGATTTAAAATATTATCCACAATTCCACATAAACAAGTTTAATATTTTTTCAAAAAACGCAATGCGTATCTTAGAATATCACGCATCGACTTTTGCGATTAAAAAAATGTCGAAGCAGCATACTCTTTCTAAACCCAAGGGTGGTAGCATATACAAATACAAATGGATAGCATATTAACACCATTGGCAACTTCATAAAACCTTACAATGCCTTAAAAACACATTAATGTAATCATGGACAATTGCAATCTTAAATTACATGCAACTCAAGAAACAATATCATCCACTCATTGGACCACAACTTAAAACGAAGAACCCGAAGTTTCTTATAGACGTTTTACATTGGTGAGTACTATAACACTACACATAGATGATAGTAAATGTATAGCCATTAGAAATAACAAAAAATACAGTGGATGGTTCTTCTGTACTAATGGCGGAGAGCAATGGCATACGGTGTAAAATCTTTCTCAACCAGTCATCCATCATTATGTCAGAATCCACATGCCCAATATCGTTATTCAAACATCCTTTTTATTTGCTAAAACTACTCACTACCAGACATGTACAAATATAAATGGTTCACTGTTGTAGATTAAGGTCCTTCTTCAAATGCGTTTACACTAACTTCTATCTTATCTGATGTGCAATGATTTAGTGTAGTTGTAAGAAAATCCGTAACTAGACCAATGAAATAAAAGAGTATATAATATATGGCACTACAGTAATTGTAAATAAGAATTTATGACAGATAAAAGGCTTAATGGGTTGAGGTGATTATATCCAATTACCTATAGCACGTTCCGGAGTTAAAACTTGAACTTCTTTTCTGGAGAGTAGATCAGATGGGAATGAGCCTTCACTTGATTCTGAACTTAGCATGGAAGTACACATCCCTCGTATGCCCGTCAAAGAAAACCCAGCCTGCATATAATATAGAATAGACCTTCTTCATAAGAACACTACAAAACATTAAAGTAATATAGTCTGCAATGGAAGCCAATTGAGATGTAATGAATACTTCAAAATATTAAATTAATTGTTAAAGACAAAGCCCATAAAAGGATGAAGGAAATGATGCACCTTTCTAAGAATTGTATATTCCATAGAAGATTGGGTACCACTGGTTTCATGATCATGCAATGCTATATGCCGAATCAGAAATAAATAAGCCCAAAAAATGAAGTTACTGAAACGGTCAAGTGATCAACACAAAGAGACTTAACTAATAAAATATGAATATCTTACCATTAGAAAGAACGTGAAAGGATCGACGCACAACGCCCAGATTATTATCACCATAGAGTTTATAACCCGAACCCACAGTGGGTAACAACCTCCTGTAACACCATAAGGCCATACTGGTAGCAGAAAGCTAGAATGATTTATTGTAGTTTTAGAAACCTGTAACCAATGTAAGAAAAAACTGAGATCAAATCTAATTACTATCTTTCTAAACCGCTGATCAATTTGACCTCATAAACGAACCATATTTTTCTTTAATTCATACAATGAATCATCAATTTGACCTCAAAATGAACCATGTTTTTCACTATTTGATCCTATACATCTATCTGAGTTCTCCCAAAAGGTAGCTTTCAATCCCATAAATCAAACAGGTAGCTTTCAAATTCAAAATCCAGCTACAGTTCAACTTCGAAAAAAAATTAGTTACCTATAACATACCATACATCAAGTTCTGCCAAATGGAAACAATTGGTGGTAAATTACTAAACTAGTAGTTTTTTTCTTACAGAATGCTAACATCAGGAAGCAGTAGTGTACACAATCCACATTAGATTATCAATGTTCACTATAACGAACCCACAATTGGTCCCAAAACCGTTTTCATGTCACATGTTGGGCAAAAACATCTAGAATATTTCAAAATCAGACGAAAATGTTCGATAAACGCTAGAGAACGCATCCAATCGAGAAGAATAACAACTAGAATTTTAGATGGAATAAAACCTAATTGATCAGACATTGAATTCAGTGCTAAGAACACTTATAACAAATCAACTTACATATCCGATAATAGGGTTTTTGGTTACCAGAAAACTCGATAATAGGGTTTCGAACTTGAGCACAGTGATGAGAAATCGAGGCTGCGAGTACGCGATGTGAGCCGAGTAGCACTGATGTCGTCTAGGGTTACAAGTGACTGAATTATGATTTCACATTTCACGCGCTCCCAATTTACTTCGCGTGGGCTACCAATTCAATGAGCCCACTTTTAAGTAAAACCTCTTAGGGTCTGTTTGGTATGTCGTAATGGAATGAACAGTGGAATGGAATGGACAATGTAATGGAATGGGTGAGGGGATGAAATGGATCATTTCCATTCCATCATCCTGTTTGGTTACCATGTGAGAATGAAATAAATCATTCATTCGTGTTGTTTGATAGTTATAAATGAAGTAATCGAATACAGTTTTACCAATATCTCCATTTAAAATAATATATTTGATTTATATTTATATTTTAAATTTTTTAATTTTATTTTTTTAATTTTTAAATTTTTAGTTAATTTATTTTTATTAAATATTTTAATTTTTAAGTTTTATTTTATTTCTTATTTTTATTTACAAATTTACTTTTATTTTTTATTTTTTGGTTTTATTTATTATTTATTATTTTTATTTTATATTTATTTTATTATTGTTTTTCATTTTTTTTATTTTTTTTCATTTTTATATTTTTTCGTATTTTTTTATTTTTTTATTCTTGATTTTTTTTTGTTTTCATAAAATTCTAATAAAAAAAATAATTTGAATAAACTTTTCATTCCATTACATGAGGGAATGGAAGAAAAACACCCCACCCCTAAGGAATGAAAATTTTTATATATGGAAGGAACCACAATCCTTATGTAATGATCCATTCAATTCCAATGTGTTACCAAACATGTCATTTTTCATTCCAATGTAATGACCCATTCCATTACACCCTCTATTACTGCATACCAAACGCTACCTTATTATTACCTTATTAATCAAAAACCTAAGCTTATGTGTACACTGGAGCCTCACTATTACCTACACGTGTCACTCTTTTGTGGAGTCCACGTGGAGGTGGTTTTTCTTATATTTTTTTTTTCAGCTTCAAAGTTAATGTTATATATGTTATTTTCCGTTACTTTTACAGGTATGTCGTGGTGCTTTGGTGGTAGTTACGCAGGGTTTCAACTGGAGGTCTCAGGTTCTAATCCTGAGGCCTCCGGTTTTTTTTTTTTTGCTTCTGATTTTTTTTGGCTTACATGTGTCTTATCTTTTGCTTAGTTGGACAGTTGTCATATTCTCCATCGTCTGTGTCATTGTGTTTTTGGACGCGTGTGCTTTTCCCTATTGGGCCTGTTGGGCGGTTCCTTCTACCTGTCCATTACACATTTTTCCTAGAAACCCTACTTTGTCTATATTTACTCCTCTCTCTGCCGTTCCACATCCATAGAAAATCTTCTCTTCTCTCTCATGTTCTAAATCAATAGAATGCCTAATTTGTCAATATCTACTACTTATCTCTCTATGCCGTTCCAGATCCAAACAAACCCTACTTAGCTACGGCGATATATGTATTTCTGATTGTCGTTAAGCTTTGAGCGAGTGATGATCTGTGGCGGTTTACCGCCGTTGTCCTGAAATTAACGATGTTTCTAATCATGGGTTGCGTCTTCTGATGTTTTCTGATGATGCATTTTCCATAGGTAACAACGAAGGCAGTGAAGATGGACGTGATCTCCGGATGCGAGTACAAATCTTGGCTCCCCGTGTGTGGCCGTTGGTTTTTGCTCTCCGGATGTAAGCAGACTTCTTGATGGTAGCTATCGGTTGTCGGTTTTCTTGCCGCAGTCTCAATATGCGATATGCCATTCCGTATGTGATCCTCCGTTGCGTTGAAGTTCGACCCGTCGTTGAGGTAGTGACGGATGGTTTTATTTTGTTGTTGGTCTTAAAAGTTGCCGGAGATCTACGGATTTATTGGCTTTTGTTACGATGTTGTTGCTGACTATTATCTTAAACGATAATGAATTTTCTCATTTTTTTTGGTTTTCGTTTGCATCTGGGTTTTCAATAACCCATATCTGAAACGACTTAAATATTGAAGGTGATTTAGTTGTGTTAATGTTTGTTTTTTATTTCTATTTGTTTGCATTTGGGTTTTTTATAGCCCCAATATGAAACGTAGATGGATTCTTGACCTTTGGGGCTGCGATTTTCGATCCCTAATCTTATAGTGTGTACTATTCTTTTGAATATGTTGTATTTAGATGTAGAATGTGTTGGAAATTTTTGTTGTGGATATTTGACTGGTAATTGAATGAGTTTTTAAATTGATTAGGATTTCAGGTTTCTGTTTTGATTAGGCGATTAGGATTTCAGGTTTCTGTTTTGATTAGGCGATTTTATGTATTCACTCTGCATCATCATGTTCGTTTCATAACTCCTTGATTTAATTAGGAGTTGAATGAAATAATTGACTGGGTAAAGGAGAAAATGTCACACCCCCAAAATACCACTAACGGAGTTTATACCGTTAAGGGGCGCGACTAGACCAGGATCCACAACCATAGTTACAAATACTAAACGAATCAGGGTTAGTTCAAACACAAGTTATAAATCAGAGTCTTAAATTACATACGCAGCGGAAAAATAATTGTCTTTAGCACTAACCACGTGCTTTACATAAATGTTGTTTTAAATTCCCAATTTAGTTTAAATAAAAGTAAACATCCTCTGTGCCATGCCAACCTCCAGCGGATACTCCTTAGCGATCTGCAAAAGTTTAAACCACGCAAGTGTCAACCTAACGGTTGGTGAGTTCACAGTGGGCTTGTCATGCATTGGCCCGGTCTCATAATCATAATACGTGTCAAGGTATACTTACAAGTTATTTATTTGTGAAAAGCAATGCTCGTAACTAAATCTCAGTTTATAAATGGTTTGTCCGTGACCTACGTCATCGGGTATGTACTAGTTCCGTAAAGTTAAAGGACTCAACCGATATCGCGGGTAGCTAATCCGTTGTTCCATGCTCTAAGGAAGTTTGTACCAAAGCTGACTTATTTTGTGGGGGCCGAGCCATCCCGTACGGTGCGGACCTACGTCATCGCGGTTTTTGCCTCCCCCGTGTCCTCTCGGGACCACGGTCAAATAGGCTGATATTGTTCCTCCGTGCACTTCCCGTGCCACGGGGCGGAGTTTGTCAAACTCCAGTAGATCTACCCAACATCCCCTCGCTTTACAATTAATGGCACAATTTTAGTTGAGGACTTTTAAGTTATAAGGCATCCTTAGAAAACATGTGATATCATATGGTTTAGACTTTAACCTACACTAGCCATATTAAAACGTTTTCAGTTTTGTTTCAAAAATAGTTTGTTCAGAGTTCACAAGTGTTTCCCATAAAACACTTCAGTTCATCAAGTGGGTGCCAAGCATCCCGTGTTCTCATGTTCATCAGTAGGTGCCTAGCACTCTAGTGTTTATCAGCATTGTTTTCGTTGAGTTATTCGGTGTGGCCCAAACGGACTCACAGTAAGCGGGTTAGTGACACTCACCTTTGGTTGCACTGCTACACTTCAAGTAATCCAATTTTATGTTTGCTTAACGAAGACCTAGAACACGTTTAGGTCTTAAGTATTAGTTTCGTGTCTAATCTTTACTTAACGTCACTATGGCCCATAACATAGCACGTTGCAACTATGACTCGACATACCGACACACGACACCAATGGTTGATCATAAACAAGGGTTCATATAAATCAGATATCAAACATGTTTCATCATAGCATAATCATGTAAGTCATGGCATAACACTTAAGCAAATTTCACAAGTTTGGTTTTTAGGTCAGGTCTTAGTTTCGCTAGCACAGTTTCGCTAGGCAGTTTCGCTAGGTGCACGGGCAGCACTTTCGCTAGGCAATGCCCGGTGACACAGTTTCGCTAGACTAGTTTCGCCCGAAACTGCTGACGCAGTTTCGCTAGCCTAGTTTCGCAGGGAAACTGGTTTGAACTTTCGTTCAGGTATTTCGCTCGATAGTTTCGCTCGAGCTGGTCTGGTCAGGTTACCCGGCGACACTATAGTTTCGCTGGGCAGTGTCGCTGGAAGGAGATATAGTTTCGCTACTTAGTTTCGCCCAGAGAACACGCAGTTTCGCTGGTCGCGAAAAACATACGGATTTGCCTAAAAATCATCCTAACAGCTTCTGATCATACATGCAATTCATTATCTAGCATCCATAGGCATTTACCAACATAAATCAAGCAGCTTTAACACGTTTAACATGCATTTTAATCATCAAATCTCTAAAAACACTTCTAAACCCTAAAATGGCCAAAATTGCATAAATCATCATCATGGTTTGTTTTTACACGTAAAGTTTCTGACTTTATGGTAGATCTAGCATCCTAAAGCATATTTACAGAAGATCAAGCAATATCATGAAGGTTTGGTCATGCTTTTTATGAAAAACACATATAAAACACAAAATGGAGGTTTTTGGGACTCACGGTTCGATCTCCTAGCTTGGTAGATGATGGTTTGGGGCTGAGATCTCGACAACTCGGTGTGAACCTCGACTGACCAGAATCTCCAGGAGAAAAGAGTGTGTGTGTGTGTTTGTTGTGAAATGAGGCAAATGAGGCTACTAGGGTTTATTAAGTTTATTTATATCAGGAGCCAGTTTCGCTGGCAGTTTCGCTGGCCAGGCGAAACTAGCTCTGGTCTCGTGATATTGGATTGTCTTAGCTGGCTACCGGGCGACACTATAGTTTCGCCCGTTAGTTTCGCTGGCTACTAAAACAGGTCAATTTTCACATAATCAAGTATTTACAATTAATCATGCTATTCACAATAATAAGTCATGTATTTAAATCACATTGCACATAAAGACAATCAATGATGAACACATAACACATATGGACGGGTTCGGTGATCAACCAAAGGTCGTGGACGTATTCGGCCTAGTTATGCATTAGTTACTAAGTTAACACTTATAACGTAACTAACGGGTTTGTCTAACGGAAGTTAACCTTGAAATTCTCGGATGTCACAGAAAAGCTGCTTAAAGAATCCACATGTGAGAGTAAGTCGATTTCGGATCCCTGGGTAGTTTCTTCATTCTTTCTAATTTCATGAATTTTACGAGCATTGAACTTCTTCATTTTGGTGCCCAATCAAAAAATTAAGTGTGGTGGGGAAAATTCTCTTTAAGTATTGCTCTTCAAGAGATGTTTTTTTGCCTTGATACCATCTGTGGCTTTTTGTTGGTCGGTTACGCTTTACGTTTTCTTTTAGCTATGGCGAACATGTTGTACCTTGGACGGCAGGAGCCGCCCTTTACGGCTATGATGGCGTTGTATGGATTGATATGATTTTTCAAAAGATTATTTTTTTTATAAAAACAAGAACTGTTTTCAGGCTCTATAAAACCACTATTGAATCTGGATTTATGGTTAATTACATGCATGCTTAAAGGTGTTATGAGTTTGGCTATCTGTATGCTTTGAAATCTATTACTATACGTGAAGTGTAAGCTCTTTCATGAGCTCTATGATTTGAAATCCAGTAAGCGATGTGTTAACGATGAGATGTAGCACTCTCATGTCGTATGATTGGCTTTCAACGGTTGCTTATATCTATGACTATGGTAGTGCATGCTGACAAAAAATGTCAACCAGCAGCAACGCGCTGGTCTTTTACTCGTTATTATTATTATCGGATATTTTTCGACACGTGACTGTCAAAACATGATTCGGTTTACATATTGTGTTATTTGATATATATTCATTGCATCTAAAAAACTGATTCATGATATTTACAATAGAACTAAAATGAAAAGTGCTTTTAAGTTTATCAAACATTATTATTGATTTATTAGCTTTTTAAAAAGCTAATAATAAATCATTCTCAAATGGTTAGTCAGATACGCTCTAAGAGTTTTTCACTATGAACTTTTTCTCTTATCCAGGTTAATATTCTTAATATATCCTTGCATGTTTTAACACACAGTACAATAAAGTGTGGGTTTATCATAACTTTGAGAGCATGATCCTTTTCAAATATATAATCATGTATACATACCAGTAGTTAAGTTGTAGGGTCTAGTTCACTTAGTAGAGGTGTTTGTTTGATGTCCATTGTTCAAATCTTGACATGAGAAGTTTAATTGTAACAATTGCCGTAGTTTATGAGTAGTGTAGTTTGTTGTTAAAAAAAAATGATACACTTACGTTACAACAAAAAGATTGAAGTTTATATACTATTGATATATCAATCTAGAAATTTCTTGTTCAAAAAACAAATAATCTTGACAAGTTTTTTTTCTCTCCTTTTACTATCACTTACAATCTTACAACATTGTTTTTTCTTCCGCCCACATCAAATTGTTACTAAAATAGCAAATAGAAGTATTAGCAACAACACTAACACCGATAGTTAAAGTACTAATAATGTCATTAGCCCATGGTCTTGCAGCATAACGGCATGATAATCGCCTCTCTATCAAATGGTGAGCGTTCAAATCCTTATAAGTACAAGATTTATTGTAATTATTGAAAAATTTTAATGTTTAATAAAAAAATAATGACATTAACATCAATAATATTCTTTGATACACGAGGTTTAATTAGACTAGCATCGAAAGCCTCTCTTGCATTTGAGCGCACCTGCATTAGCCGTGATTAAACCCACAACGGAAGATGATCTTGCACTTAGGCTTGATGCTTTTGCATAACTTCTAGACGATCCTACACCCGAGGGAGTAAAGTATGCACCGTTTAACATGAGGTCGCCTTCAGAACGCCAATTCCAACTTTTCCAATCGTCCTCCTTCGACTCATCGTCCCTTTTTGTCACCTATAAACACATCAAGAAAATTTGATAACTAAAAAAGAAGGAAATAAAAAGGACTAGAATAGTTTTTTTTTTTGGGTATTTTCAACTCTCACTTCTTTACTTTGAGAATCGGGAGCTAGGAATCTATTCCCTTGGCTGTTGATGGTCGGTGAAGCACTTCCTCCAATTGCATACATCTCCCAATGAGTATAGTCATTGTTAACTACATGAAAATATCCATGCCTACATCTACATTCATAAAAAGCAAAGTATATACACCATACATCAATAGTTGTTTAACAACCCTAATTAGGGTTACAACTTACAGGTGGAACGGTTTCGATAATCCCAAACTCATATTCGATTATAAAATTTTGTCTCATATTCATACCAAAATCCGATGGATATTTATCGGGTAATTACCCGTTTGGAATATGACATATCCTTGGAATTCAGATATACTAGTTAGTTTATTAAAAATATTTGTTGGCTACACCCCTCCCAAAGCCGTTCAAACAACTATTAATATATTATATTATATATTATATTATACTATATATAAAGTTCATTGTGCTATAGGAATAACTTGTTTAAGTTTTACCTGTAGGTTTTTATTTTCTTAACATTATGTTTACTGTTATATGTCACCGTTTAAGTTTCCGCACATGTGCAGGAAATAGATTCACACCCAATGTTAAAAGAAAATGTTAAATTTAAGCGGCAACACGCGTCAGCGTCATCTAGTTTAATACAATCATCATAGATCATATCAGATAACTAAAACATATATAGATTTCACAATATATAAAACAACACAATGCTACTGTCGTTTTGTTATAAGTATCCAAATTACATAGTGCCATTAAGTTTATATAGAGCTTTACAAAATTTCTATATTTTTGTAAATACCTACAAGAACACGATAATAACAATGTGTTTTTTTTTTTAAATAACATTTTGTATTTGTAGTAGTCATAGTTACACGATTATAGCACAATGTTATTTTCATAATAGTGCTATTATATAACATATTTTCATTTAAAAAAATATAATGTGTTTTCTTTAAACATATATCAACATTATACATATTAGCAATAAAAATACTTGATTTTATAATGTATTTTCTTAATATGTATAAAGTATATAAAAGTTATTTTAGTTTAAAAAGTTGATAGAATTAATATCTATTGGAGAAAATTAATACTTCACAATAAAATAAAAACAATGTTTTGTTTAAAAACGCTAAAAGATCTATTTTAGTGGTTTCAATTTATTAAATTATATTTTTTTGTACCGGATTTAAAATACATTACAAAAAATACAAAATTTAGTAAGAACAAGTAAGGATTTAATAAAAACTGTAGATCAAATACAAAACGTTAATAAAATAAGTGTTTTTAGCGAGAGATCTCGTATACTAAAAATAAGAAGATTAAAATAACTCAACAACGTTATTGTCATGATTTTAACTATAATATATAATAAAAATGATTTGAAATTAAATTATAGGGCTTACCTTGGCATCCTTTGAACAAGTCCTTCACCAAAATGGTTAAATGCAATTGTGACTTGCATATTTTTATCTTGAGTTGAACTATCACTATGTCCTAGTAACATCACCTTATCATGATGTGTCATGTAGTTATTAGATATTGTGATGGCTGTAGATCCATGTATAGCGTCAATCAACCCATCGTGACACCTAGCCAGCGAACAATGATCCACCCACACATGACTTCCACCAAATATCGAGATTCCATCACCATCAGACACTGATCGTCGCCCATAATGGTCTGGTGAATCACGAATATCGGCATTACCACCTTGTTTACAATCGTGTATGTTGATACCATGTATGATGATGTTTGTCACGTGTTGGATGGTGATGCATGGCCCACCCGCTATATGAACATTGGCACCACGACCATCGATGGTCTTGAACGAGTTCATCATGAGTTCTTCTTTGAGTTTAATGGTCATGTCACGTGCAAATATGATCCATAGCGGTTCTGTTTGGATCACACCGTATCTTAGAGTTCCTCGTTTAGGGTTAACTGGATCATCGTTTTTAGAGTCTGTCACAACGTATATTTTTCCATCACGCCCTCCTATCGCATGTTTTCCAAATCCGATTGCGCAATCGGCTAACCGTTGGCGATGTCTGTCCCAATTACGGTCGCATCTCCAACAATCATCGATTGGATTTCCCGTCCTACATGATAAAAATTCTCTATTCCTCCTAGATTCATTTATACTCCTGCATTATCATAAACATTTATATAAAACTGAACATAGAATCACTATATGTAATATAAAGAAAGAACTAGACATTTATATGAAACTAAAGATAGAATCACCATCACTATAGTAATATAAAGAAAGAACTAGGTTATTCAAATATACCTATGAAAATGTTGTACTACAAGCATAGGATCTTGTACATGTAAAGATAAAGTGGAAATAGGGGCAAGAAGAGCATGTATGAGAAGAAGAATGATTGCCAACCCCATGTTTTCTTCTTTCTTTGAAATACCCAAATAGTGAAGACAAGAGTGTGTCAAAGGTGAGTGGTGAATGAGATTATTTAATACTAAATCATGAGAGTGCATGCAAAGGCACATGCACCTTCACCCATGCAATCATAATTCATAACCTATAAAAGATTTCGAAAACAGTGGAAAATTACATTGCTAGCATGTATATATTTTCGTGAAGACTGGTATGAATAAGGTCATAAGGATATGATCATATCTATTTTGTATCTAGATAATTATATTTTATTTTATAATTGTTTTAGTTGTGACACACTTATGTTGCATCTTAACTAATTTTTTGATTTGTATTAAAGATAATAAAGTTTAAAGCAATCTTTTCATGAGCATTGTGTGTGCTTGTTATGTTTTGACGTAGAAATTTATGAACCATAACTTGGCAACCGTTAGGATAAATTAAGAATGTAATTAAGCTTAAATGTTAACCGATTGAGAAAACAAAGAAAGCGCATTTGGATTATATATAGGCCGCATTTAACACATTAGCCATCTATCTATATATAATAAACTAGGTTAGAAATTGGTGTATTACACATGATGAATAATAAGAACAATATAATTTATAAACTCTAACTACTTATTATGATTGAAGTTACATATATTATGTATAGTGATAAAATAAAAAAACGTTACAATTTAAATTCATAGATCTTCACATATTTTTTTGCATATAACATTTTATGTTTTATTTGTAAATTTACTATCTTTATGTAATATTAATAGTTTCACCCGGTCTTTATTTTAACTTAAATTAGATAATGCACATACAACTAAGTATGAGCAAAACGGGTCATCTCAAAAGCAAACTAACCATTGATATTAAGAGTCATTAACTCTTATTTATTGTCATTGTAAAACATAAAACAAATAAAAATCGTTTTCTTTAAAAGTTTTAAAATAAACCTTTTGTCTAAAGATATCTAATCAATTCAAAAATAAAAGTTTATGAGGGACATCTACTTCTATGATATGATTACCCATTGTATCCCTTATAGTCTACTTTCACTACATAAACCACATTATGGTCGGTATTTATTAGTATAGCATGACTGAAACACCAACTTATGGTTTAGCAAACTTGAGAATTTAAGCCCATTTATCATGTGAGAAAAAAATTCGAATCAATTCTACAAATTGAAAAGTGTCTTTATTTTGGTTCCCAAGCCGCTCTTTCATTTTCTACACAAATTATAACAATTTCAACATGAATAAGTTTTTGTGGTTGTTCATAAGTTTTATTATACTTCATCAAAAACAAGAACATTATAGTCTCCATAAAACGTATGTCAAGGATATTGTCAATATCATCATTTGCACTATATACAATTTGTTGGTGTCCACAAAGATGTTAAAACAGTCTCATAACTTAAGGAGCCATCTCATAAGCGAATATTTACCATGATGTTACATGTAAGTAGATATTAATAAATTTTATAACTACAATACTATTTTATTTCATCTATTACTGGATAAAACTATCTTCTTTTATTACTTTTACAACACAAATAGTTGCCTCATCAGGTTTTTTTTTGTTTATATATTTAAACAAATATTATAAGGATGGAGTTTGATTACATCTCTTAAAATTAACGTGCCTGATATATCTTCAAAACAAATTTGTATAGCCAACTTTAAAACAAATTTGTTATAGCCAACGACACTATGAACTTAATGATAACTATTTATGTTCGACTCTTAAATTAAATGTTAAAATTACAACCGTTTACAAGTACTCTAAAATTATGGTTGTTAGATTAAAAATTACAATTATGACCGTTTACAGGTAATGTAAAAAAAAATTATTGAAATTATAATATTTTACAAGTAATGCAAAAATTTAAGTCTAGTTATCTAATCACACCTTTAAAAACGTTAAGTTCAAATAAGAAAGTTAATGTTTTTATATATTTCATTAATATGTCCGTATATACAATCACCAATATATGTCTTTTAGAAAAACAAACTTTGAAATAATATATAATAAAGTTAAATAATGTATTTTTAATTTTTTATATAAAAGTTAACTACCTAATTAGTACATACCATTTAATAGTAAATTTGTATAAAGTAACTAATTTATTGTTTAAATGGAATAGGAAAAAGGAAAAAAAAATGAAATTTAAAACATGAGTATGAAAAGTCACATTCTAAATACAAACAAAAAAGAATAAAAAATATTAAATATTAAATATTAAATATAAATTATATCTTATAATTGTTTGAGATGCAAAAAAAAAAAAAAAAAGAATGGAGCTGATAATGATAAATAGCATCCTTGTTTACTCACTTATTAGTATAGCTAGATTATATTAAATCAGATGATTCTAATTTTATTTTCAATGGTAACTTTTATAAAAGAATATAAGTAATAACAAGTAAACCATGGGCGGAGCTTCTTTACGGCCTAGATAGGCCCCAGCCCCCCCCCCCCCCCCTCCCCTCGCATTCATTTTTTCGCTACGTAGAATTAATTTTTATCTCATTTCTTTTAGTTTTTTATATAGTGATCTTGGTCCTTGTATATTGAGTATGGTCCTCTATATACTGAGTCCGACTCCCCTTTAACTTTTGTTCAAGTTCAACCGCTAAGGTAGATATCATAATAAAAACACCCAAAACGTCTCAAAATGCCAATTACATCTTGGTATTAAAACTACGCTAATTAGATTATTCATAGTTGTGGTTCACCCCTATCCTTCACCAATAGCAAATACAATGCTTTGACATGTTTAAATATTTTAGAAGCACAAATCTTCTTACCTTGGAACACTATCTCATTTCGCAATCTTCAAATGCACCAGAGTGGCAATGTGTAATTAAGAAAGTATTGTGTAGTAGTCTGTTCTTGTTGTTCAAGGAAACCACATACGTGTGGTTCAAAAGATCTACCAAAGATATTGATGGAATTGCGGGAAGATGATACTGTTGTTGAACTTGACTTCATTTAATTTGTGAAAAGTTGCAATGTATCGCTATAAGTTCCAACTTCCAACGTCTCTAAACAACATTGGCAATTTGATATATCATGCAGCCCAAGGTGCAACGATTATACCACGCTTATTCAAAGCTTTCAGTGTTTGCAAACGATCTAAAGACAACCGCCATCCAAAAAATAACTTTAATAGGAATCCAATTATTCCATATGGAATTTGAAGTTGGGACGTTTTAGGAAACTGATGGAGAAGGCGACCCCTTTGGTAAGTTTCCAAATCAAGGAGTCATTTTGGGTCAATGTAGTAGCAAAGCCTATTTTAATAAAAAGAAGACCAATATGCATGAGAAGTGTTAGGTAAATGAAGCAAATACAAGAGACCTTTCAGGACAGAAGCGCTTGATTTGAGACAGATATGCAGTCGGAAAAAGAGCTTATTTTGTGAATATCAACATGAAACAGGCTCATAAACAAATTGCAGAGACATCAATCATCATGCCATCAATCTAGCCAAATCCGAAAAGTTCATCATTATCAATTATTCATTTGATAAACCCTTCCAAGTTTATGGAACGTTTCCACGCTGTTTTGTCTCCGCCGATTAAAATGATGTTTTACAAGTAGTATTCATGCTCAAAGATGAAAAAAATAAAATAGAGAAATGTAATGTAGGGATTTTGGTCACTATTTAATAAAAATATTACTAAAATTTTTATTAAATCTAATAACAATACTCTCCTTATTTTAAATGGAAAAATTGCATATTTTGATGCTATGGAAAATTGTTTTTATCTGAGTCTAGAAAAAATGTATGCTTTGGTGGTCATTTTCTAGAAATTTTTCATTCACATACATAAAAAACATGCTAAATAAGACGTCACCGTGATACCCGATCATCAAAAAGGTAAATTCTTTTAGTGGAATTAATTGTAACGGTAATCTGTTTATTTTCAACATGATTAAAAATATTTATTATAGAAAAAAAAAACAAAGTATTAGGTAATAGTCGAAATATTATTAAAATCTATTTAATATATATACATATCTATATAATCTATATCTATATAATATATATATGAAAAGTTGGGTTGCCACATGGCATCACCACAACACTCTCTTTTGTTGGTTTCCCGCTCAATTCATCCAACCTAAATCATAAGCGTGTTTCTTACGATTCCATCCAAAAATCTGCCCCCCAAATAAATCGGCTAATTTAGGTATCTAAAAACCCTAATTCTAAGATTCTAAGAGACTCCAAATAAATTAGCTAATTCGGTGAACCCTAAATCGATGCATCGATTGTTCTTAATTGTATAGTAAATCTGTTATTCCTTAAAGATTTGTGATTTTTTTTGATTCAGTAGCCTCTGTGTTCATCTTCCACAGATTCATTGTAAAATTATAATAATCGATTCTTATGTTCGATTGGTATATTCGGTGAACCCTAAATCGATGCATCGATTGTTCTTAATTGTATACTAGATCTGTTATTTCTTAAAGATTTGTGATTTTTTTTTGATTTAGTAGCCTCTGTGTTCATTCGTTTATGTTGTTTGATCCTCCATTTATGATGAATCTGTTTGTATTCTGAAATTGATATCAATGCCTTTCTTTTGGGTTTCAAAGTTCTAGAAACGTTAGTAATTGAGAAATTGGAATTAGACCATTGTATTATTCTCATTATTTAAATCACCATGGTTAGTAATTGAGAAATTGGAAGCCTTTCTTTTGGTTCTGAAACGCAGATTCCCCTTCTCCTCTAGGGTTCATCGACTTTTCCTATGGTAAATCGTACTCTGCAACCGTTTGATTCATACACTACAGATATTGAGGCTTTTCTTTCCGTTTGCTGATTTAGGATTCTTCACCTATTTCCATCTGTTGCTGCTCTTAATCATTGTCGTCTTCATCTTTCGCTGATGCTCCCGATCATCGCCGATAACGACTACTGGAATACTGGTAAGTTTTCTATTCGTTCATCAAACCCCAACGTTGCCCTAATATTTGACACCACCACAGATCTAATCCCCCTGGGTAGATTAGTTTGAGTTTGTTCTTGAAGTCATTAGTTCATCGCAGTGGAGTATCATATGTTTTAAATCAGAAAAAATATAACTTTAGGTTTGATTTTGCAATCCAGAGAGTTTTGTGAAGTCTAGCACTTCAACAAATGTCAACCCCTAAATCAATGCCTCCAAACTCGCTGCTGCGAAGGTATTAGGTTTTGTAGGATTTTTCTATAAGTTGATTGATTTCAGCAACTGTTTTCATATTGATAAGTTTGTTTGATTGATAGAAAAAGAAGCAAGAAGAGAAAGCTAGACAGAAGAAACCGAGTCCCTTTGACGTTAAGAAAACATATATATTTTCACCATTATGTGAGTAATTTATGCTTCGATTTATTGAAATAATAGCTATTGCAGAAATTAGTTATACCAATTCACCATCTCATAATAGGATTTTGTATTTGTAGTTCTAATTTTGATCACTTCCTGTATTTACAAATCTGAGCCTATTTTCATTTTAATATAAATGGAACAAAAAAGAAGGGGTTTCGTATTCCTGTATTTCCGTCATATTTTAAGTTCAATTTATTGATCTTTGGTGACATGAAAACCATACCTAATTAGCACTGAAACCATGCTATTTAGGGATCTGCATTGCTGTTGCAACTTAGTATTTATTTTCGAATATGCAACTTAGTATTTTAGGCTTTAAACAGACTTGAAGTATTGGGTCAATAGACCATATGCCAACTCAAGGTAGGCTTTTGAAATAATTCTATCAGTTGTCACTTTGTGCAACTTATTTATGATGATGTTGGTTGCTATTTACCATATGAAAATAACTCACCAAACGTAACAAAAAGTATAGTATTCGTAGACTATCTCAGTGACAGGGAAGTACAAATGCATGACTAAATCAATTATTATATACTTTTTCCTAACTAAAACATATTCTTTGGTGACATTCACAGCAATTTGAGGAATTGAAAACTCAATTTAACATTCGGGTGGAAGAGTCTTCTGCTTGGAGCTGCAAACTTGAGTCTACGTAGGTAACTAAAACTTATGATTGAAGTGAAACATGTTAGAAATGTAGTAACATTGTATTTATTTGATGGTACTTGCAGCAGTGAGTAACATGTTCTAATAAGTACCCACAACGATCAGGTATGTGTTATTTTACATATATATATTTTTACACTGTTAGTCATTTTAAAGTTCATAAGTCCATTGGTTAGAGTATTATGAGAACTTGAGATGTTTTTATATCAAACAATTTAAAATCGAATATTCGAAGTTACTTCAGTGATACCATCATGTGCATTGGAGGGCCATCAGAGGGCGAAGAAACATTAGATATTTCGATAAACATGGCAAGTTCAGTGTCTTTCTACACAAGTTAATTGCATACTGCCTAAAAGGAGGAGAACGAGCAGTTTCTCTTCAGGTAAGCACGTTAATTACATATTGCCTAGATCCATCATGAATTATAAACTATATTGACAAAGATCTGTTTCAAATCAGATCATTAGTGGAACATATAGTTAATTTTCTTCATAACGTAATAGGACATTATTGGGCATTTGGGATCGGTTAGATCAATTGCATTTAGTCCAAATATTGTTAACTATAATAAAAATATTTATAGGATATGTTTCAAATCAGGCCATCAGTGGAACATGTAGTTAGTATTCTTCATAAAAGAACATGTCATTAGTGGCCATTTGGGATGGGATAGTTCAAATAATGTGTGTTATTTTCTTTTACTTCCATTTATCGATTTACTTTAATCTGATATGAAATCAATCAATATACATTCGACAAAAATGTATATGCTTTTAGTATAACCATTCGACAAAAAGGGCCTAATAAATTAAAGATACCCTTATTTATTGACGTTAAGTTGTCTGTCGCACTA
>JBCNJP010000020.1:15775176-15827784 GCA_039602395.1 Deinandra increscens subsp. villosa
TTCCGTTTGTTGGTCAAAAAGAATGGATAGATAGATTGTATCCTCATACTTTTGCATCATGAACTAGTTAGCCCTTCTATTTGTGGATGATTGACCGAATGACCCCTGCGTCATTTTAGCTTTAATTCGATTAAAGCAACTTTATAAATATTATCCTCTAGGAAATTACGGAACGTATTCTTTATGTTTTGAAATTGTGTTAGACCCTTTAGGCTAGTTGCAATACCTTTCCTGAGGGGTTCGGTGATTGCTGATGAGGTGCAGTGTATAGCGGGGCCACCGTTGTGCAATGCGTGGTGGTCTTCTTCTCCCCCCCCCCCCCCCCCCCACCCACCCCCCACCAAACCCGACCTCGTTCCTTACGGTGTTCTTGTGTTTTTTGTAGGCCCCCCAATCTCTCTCTCTCCTAATCACCTCTTTATGTTTTTTTTATTTTTAAATTAATTTTAATTGCAACTCAGCGTCACATCATCACCTCACACTCTCTCATTTTTAATCACAATACACTCCTTTCACTTTTTTAACATCTCACTTTTACTTTAATCTTATTTTATTTAATTTAAAGAATAAAGAAAAAGCATTTAAAAAATAACCTAAATTAAAAAACAAATACATTTCGTAAGATAAAATGGAAAAAAAAACTACATTCCATCAAATAAAATAAAAACAATACATTTTCTTAAAAGAGTTCATTACTATTTGCGTCCCTGACATCTGACCACTTTTGTCACCTGAGTCCAAATCTCAAAATTTGAACATATATCGCCTGAAGTATGCATTTGGTTGCCAAATAAGTCCTTGGAACTAACAGGGTTAGATTTTTCTGTTAAGTAGAAGAGTATTTCAGTAATTTTACAGATGTGAGACTAGTTCTGTAAATTATTAAAGTCATTAAACTATTTTTGTAATTTAATGATTTTATATGCATGTGCTTAAGAATAGGAGGGGTTGTTTTGTAAGTTATATAAAATCATTAAAACATAAAAATAACAAAAAGAAAATCTAACAGCACCCAAGATCATCTTCTTCGAAGCCCACCACCATATAAACCTATCATATTTCTCAGCTGACGCAACGCCACTACGGCCACTCACGGCACGGCGGCACCCGACGCTGGCACCACCATCACCCAGGATCTGTTCACATTTCATAAACTATTTAATCTCTTCACCCCAATATTCATCTTCTTTGAAGCCCACCTGTAGCTACCACCACCACCGCCACTCTACGAGAGCCACAACCGCCATCGAAGGCACGCGGGGTAGCTCTAGTTGGTACCCTTAGCGGTCGTCGCCAAAACCACCATAATTCGTCGTCGATCTGGTCCCATTCTCGCAAACCACGCCCCCTTCGCTCTCTTCCCATCACCGCAAGCCCCCTTTTGATCACATCCTATCAACGCCGCCACACCACAATGCCTTTTATGTCGAAGTCGACAACTTACGTTGCATCTACCGGAGATGATTCACCTGCCAGATCCCAATTCCATCAATTACACTTTCTAGATCCCAAATTCAATGCTATGTATGTACATGTGTGTACTTACATGATTCACCTTACGCCGCATCTGCCGGAGATACCTTGGATCCAACGGCAGCCGCTGATCAAAACAATGAGAGCCAGTCAGCGGTGGTCGAAGGAGAGCTAGTGAAGATTATATTGTAATTGTGATGAGTGATGACGATGATCTGGCTAGGCTTGGGTTGAGAGTGCGAGATTGAAGAGGTAGAGAGGGGTGAGATAAAAAAAACGTTTTTTATTAATTTTTTTATGTTATTTTTTAGAAATAAACCTTACTAATGTATTACTTTACATAACTGGTCCCTAACATGTAAATTTACTAATATGCCCTTAGAGCTAACAGAAAATTTTAACACCGTTAGTCTCGAGGAGTCAGATGGCAATAAAATGCAAACTTTAGGACATGATTTGTTAAAAATCTGAAATTTGGACTAAGGTGACAAAAATAATCAAACGTCAGGGACGTAAATAATAATTAACTCCAAAATAAAATTCCATCAGATGATTAAAATAAGGAAAACAAAACAAAATTTGCAAGCCTCAAGTTACGATTCAAATAGCATACACAAAAACCAGATCGAGCTTTAGCATTTCACAACTAAACCCTAGTTCTCATTCTGAGGCGGATCAAAATAAAAATAAAAATGATCATATGATCATATATATGACATATATATATACACAGTGGAAGAGGAAGAGAATTAACCCCAAATGCGATGGGTTTATGAAAATATAAAGGTAAATTTAGCAAATGAGTCGATGCATAGGAGATCCAACACCAAGCTTGTTGAAAGATATATATATTTATCTTGAATGATCTCATTGATGTCCTCTGCCCCAATAAACACGTCGGCAATCTTTGACCGGTTTTTTGATGATGGGACACAATTCCTTTTGATTTGTGTTACGAATATTAGGATAAGTCGTTCTCGAATAGGCCGGTGTACACTTTCTTGAAATTGTTAACATGAAACACATCAGTACTCATATTGTTAAAATGACATGTTCTCATTTTTAGTTTTAATTCAAACATTATACATATCTATTTTTATAATTTATTTTTGTTTATATTGCAGAGAGCAAATATTGAAAGTGGGCTATGAGGTCAGAAGTGGGCTTGTTGGATCTGGGCTTGTAGCGGGTCAAGATGTGCGAATGGGTCAAGACCCGGTAGTTCCGGTTGCTGCTGTATGTTATAAACTGGGAAAGTCAGCTAGGGTTGGAGTAATCGAGTCACATTTCTCTCGCCGCTATCTCAAGAGTTCTCTGTTAGGGTTTCGTTGTGAATACTACTCTCGATCCATATCATTCCGCTTCCAGGACAAGATCATCGCAGTGATGATCTTGTAAGTTGGTCTTCATCTTCGTTCTGTGTTATCAGATCGATTGTTGATTCTTGTTCAGTTGTATTTTGAGTTTCTCTCTGTTTTTTGGAGATTTGTTCACCATGTTCAGTTTGTCAAAACTTCACATGGTATCAGAGCTCTCGTTCTGATTCCGTTGTGCGATCGTCTCGGTGTGTTGTTCTCCATCGAAGATCTGCCTTTTTTTTTGGTTTCCTGTCAAACCCTAGGTTGTTGTTTGGGGTTTGCAGTTCTGTTAACCTTCTCGGTCGCATTCTTGGTGATTCTGTGTTTCTGCTGTGTTGTGTTAAGTAGATCTAGGGTTCTGATTTGGAAACCCTAGAGTCGGCTGTCTCAGGTCTCCTCTACGGAGAGATTATTTGTGGATCTGGTCCTTTGTCTGAATCCACTAGAAGACCAAATAGGGGTCCAAATACTAATCTTAGATGTACTCATTGTAATAAGGTTGGTCACTTGGTGGATAAGTGTTTTGAATTGATTGGGTATCCTGCTGGTTATAGACAAAGAGGCAATAGGCCTGGTGGTTCTGGGTTTAGGCAGGGGATTTCTAGTAATTCTTTGGCTGATGCTGTGTCAAATTCCATCCCCTCCTCTTCAACTGTTAGTAATCTGATTCCAGATCAAATTTCGAGGCTTCTTAAGCTTTTAGATGAGAAGTCTTCTGTTGCTTCACAAAACAATCATGTTGGAGGTAGTTATAGTTTAAGTAATAGTTGTGTATATTCTTTTGCTTCTGGCACTGATAGGGCAGGATGGGTTACAGACTCTGGAGCCAACCAACATATGGTAATCTCAAATAAAGGTCTTTTCAATTCGGTAAATGTTTCAGAATTTGGTATTAAAATTAAACACCCTAATGGTACTTTTGCAACAGTTACTCAAATTGGTAACTTGAAATTGTCTGAAAAAGTTGTTTTGCAAGATGTGTTTGTTGTTCCAGATTACTTTGTTAACCTCATTTCTGTCCATAAGTTGGCTAGAGATAATAAACTCAGGTCTGTGTTTGATGAACATAAATGTTATCTTCAGGATTTGTCCACCAACCAGATAGTAGTGACTGGTAAACAGGTTGATGGTCTCTATTTGTATGGTGATGTTCCTTTTTGTGCTAAGGTGTGTTTTAATTCTGGGTATTTGCCTGATCTTTGGCATATTAGACTAGGACATCCAGCAGATCAGGTGATTAAAATTCTTCAAGATGAGTTAAAAATTAAAAACTTTGAGTCAACTTCTCTTTGTGAAGTATGTCATAAATCTAAACAGCATAGGGAACCGTTTCCTCTAAGTAGTCACAAATCAGTGTCTGTTGGAGATCTTATACATCTTGATGTTTGGGGTCCCTACAGAGTTACTAGTGTTGAGGGTTTTAAATATTTTTTAACTATTGTTGATGACTACAGTAGAGCTGTGTGGGTTTATCTTTTGAAAAATAAGAGTGAAGTTGGGAATTGTATCGAAAGTTTTCACAGTTTAATTAAAACTCAGTTTGGTAAGAATATAAAGATGTTTCGTAGTGACAATGGGACAGAATTTGTTAATCAGAAAATGGGAAGTTTTTTAAAACAAAATGGTATAATTCATCAAACTTCTTGTGTTCATACCCCTCAACAAAATGGTATTGTTGAGAGGAAACACCGTCATCTGCTGAATGTTGCTAGAACATTGTTGTTTCAATCAGGTTTACCTTTAAAATACTGGCCTGAATGTGTGTTAACTACCACTTATTTGATTAACAGGTTACCTACGTCTGTTCTGAATGGCAAGTCCCCTTTTGAAATCATGTTTAATCGAACACCTTCCCTACACCATTTGAGAGTTTTTGGATGTTTATGTTTTGCTACTGTTTTGAATAATAATGATAAGTTTTCTAGTCAGGCTGATAAGTGTGTGTTTATCGGGTATTCAAATGAAAAAAAGGGTTACAAATTGTGGAATTTAGATGAGGCAAGTGTGTGTTTTTCACGTGATGTGAAGTTTTATGAAACTGTTTTTCCTTTTAAAACCTTGTCTTTACACGACACTTATGCCTCTCCTGTTGCTAGTTCACCCGTGTCAGATGACTGGATCACTTTTTTTGATCTCCAAACTGATGTTTTTTGTCCAAAACTCTCAAATGGAAATCCCGATGATGAAGGGGAGGTCCCAAGTGACTCTGGATCTCCTGCTCAGGTTCAAAGTGATACACAGGTCAGCGAGCCACTTGGTTCTCCGGTGGTCCCTGAATCTAGTGACGGCACTTTTGATCCTGTAGCTGTTGAGATTGAGGATGATGTTCATCCCTCCTCTGAGGGTCCTAGCTTAACTCGTCGTGCTCCTTCTACCCGGCCATCTAGACCACCTTCAAATCTTCGTGATTTTGTGGTGGGGGGGGAGTGTCTATGGCCTTGAAAGAGTCGTGAATTATTCTAGGTTGTCCAAAGAAAATTTCTGTTTTGTATCTTCTTTAAATAAGGGTGTAGAACCCAAGTCTTATCATGAGGCAAAACATGATGACAATTGGGTACTTGCTATGAATGAAGAGATGGAGGCTCTAAATAGGAACAATACTTGGTCTCTTGTTGACTTGCCTAAGGGTAGAAAACCTATCGGGTGTAAATGGTTTTATAAAATAAAATATAGGGCTTCTGGTGAAATAGATAGATATAAGGCCAGATTAGTAGCAAAAGGGTATAGTCAAAAAGGGGGTATTGATTTTGAGGAAACTTTTTCTCCTGTTGTGAAATTAGTCACTATAAGATGTGTATTAAATCTGGCTGTTGTAAATAACTGGCCTCTTTATCAATTAGACATTAATAATGCTTTTTTGTACGGTAATTTGAATGAGGAAGTATATATGTCGTTGCCTGATGGATATTTTTCTAAGTCTGAAACAAAAGTATGCAAGCTAAACAAGTCTCTTTATGGGCTAAAGCAAGCCCCTCGTATGTGGAATGAAAGACTTGTTGGTGCTTTAACTGAATCAGGGTTTGCTCAAAGCAAAAGTGATTATTCTTTGTTCTTTAAACATGATAAAAGTGGTGTGACTATATTGTTAGTATATGTTGATGATATTATAATTACTGGTAGCAGTCTTGAAAACATAAATCAGGTTAAACTTGATCTTTAGTCAAAATTTAGGATTAAAGATTTAGGGGAGTTAAAATACTTTCTTGGCTTTGAAGTTATTAGAACTGATCAATGGTTATGTTTATCCCAACGGAAGTACTGTATTGAGCTGTTGAATGAGTTTGGGTTAACAGGATCTAAACCAGTTAGTGTACCTATAGAGCAAAGTTCAATTGTGAATGCTTTTTGTAGGCAAGATGAGTCTAAACTTGAAAATGTAACAGGGTTTCAAAAATTAATTGGTAAACTAATTTACCTGTCACACACTCGTCCGGATATTTCTTACTCGGTGCAATTTTTAAGCCAATTTATGCACAGTCCAAGTAAATCACATTTAAACATTGCTCTTAGGTTGTTGAGATACCTAAAATCTGCTCCTGGTAAAGGGATTCTGTTTAATCGAAGTAATGACTGCACTTTAACTGTGTTTTCGGATTTTGACTGGGGTAAGTGTTTGGTTACTAGGAGGTCTGTGACAGGTTATTGTATATTGTTTGGGACTTCTTTGTTATCTTGGAAGTCGAAAAAACAAAGTACTGTTTCAAGGTCTTCAGCTGAGGCTGAATACCGTGCAATGAGTTCTGCAGTTTGTGAACTTATGTGGATTAAAAATATTTTTCAAGAGTTAAAATTTGTCATAAACCTACCTGTATCTGTTTATTGTGATAATACTGCTGCTGTCTCAATTACTGCAAATCCTGTTTTTCATGATCGGACTAAACACTTCGAGATTGATCTTTTCTTTTTGAGAGAGAAGGTTTTATCAGGTTTAATCAAAGTCGTTGGTATTAAATCTGCTGATCAGATTGCGGATATTTTTACAAAGGGTTTGCTTGTTTCACAGCATGAGTTCTTGTGTAAAAAGTTAAGTATGTTTGATGTGTATGCTGTTTGAATTAAGGGGGGATGTTAAAATGACATGTTCTCATTTTTAGTTTTAATTCAAACATTATACATATCTATTTTTATAATTTATTTTTGTTTATATTGCAGAGAGCAAATATTGAAAGTGGGCTATGAGGTCAGAAGTGGGCTTGTTGGATCTGGGCTTGTAGCGGGTCAAGATGTGCGAATGGGTCAAGACCCGGTAGTTCCGGTTGCTGCTGTATGTTATAAACTGGGAAAGTCAGCTAGGGTTGGAGTAATCGAGTCACATTTCTCTCGCCGCTCTCTCAAGAGTTCTCTGTTAGGGTTTCGTTGTGAATACTACTCTCGATCCATATCATTCCGCTTCCAGGACAAGATCATCGCAGTGATGATCTTGTAAGTTGGTCTTCATCTTCGTTCTGTGTTATCAGATCGATTGTTGATTCTTGTTCAATTGTATTTTGAGTTTCTCTCTGTTTTTTGGAGATTTGTTCACCATGTTCAGTTTGTCAAAACTTCACACATATAAGTAGACATTCTTAATAGCCATTAACAACCTTTCGTAGCATAGGTTACTACAAATCTCAATGTTTTAAAAACCGGTTCGAACCGCCCTCCCCACCGGTTTTTTATATCCCGGTTTTTTGGCAAATACCGGACCGGGTTAGACCGGCTTCCGGTTTTTTCCGGTTCAACCAGTCCGGTTCAACCGGTTTTCTGATTTTTTTTATTTTTTTTTTAACTTTTTTTTAATTATTTTTTAAAGTTTAAAACTTATATTTTCTTATGAAATACATATTTGATATTATTTTTGAGTGGATTATAATTGTATTTTAACTACTTTTGTTGGGGTGTACAAGTTTATTAGCATTTTTATAAAAAATATATATAAATCCCCTAACCGCTTCAACCAGCAGGTCTAACCGGTCCGACCGGTCGAACCGGTCCTGGAAGGTTTTCCGGTTCAACTAAAAAACCGGTTTTTAAAACATTAACAAATCTTCAAATCTTTGTTTTTAAAATTCAAATTTTAGTGAGTATAATTTCCAAATTTTTTTAAAACCGTAAATCTACATAAAAAAATATTACATTTTCATATCTGCATCAAAAACATATTTCATTTTCATGTTTTGTAATAAATTAAATCTTAAAAAATATATTTAAGTATGTACATCTTCTATTTTCTATTGCTTACAAGGTTATAGAGTTATATAGGAGAGGTTTTATAATTCGTAGGACTACCATTATTTTAAGTAGTAGTACGTCAATAAAACATAGGAGCTGTTTGTTTACCTCTTAATGAGGTCTAAACTGGATGGAATGTATTTTTCGGTCAGACATTTAATTAAGGGGTGTTTGGTTGGTTACCTCTTAATCTAAAAAAAACAACATAATGAATAAGTGTTTTAAAGATAGCTTTTTCATTCAGAATCAAAAAAAAAAAAACAGAAGGTCGCTCTCCTCCCTCACGCTGTGACCAGCGCCCCTCACGTACTCCACCGGAAATCCCGTCCGCCGACTGCCACAGCGCCGGCGACGGAAGCAGCGCCGGCGACCTCTTCTTCTCCGGCGTTCCTTCATTGTAGCAGCCTCTCCTTTCCTTCTCAGCCCCTCCTTTTCCAAGTAAGTTTTTTTTAGGGTTTTGTTCAAATTCTATAGAATTTTTACAAATTGTTGTGTTTTTATACTCTAATCAGTGTTTATCCATGCTCGAAATTGATCCATACATGCTTGAATATAGTTTTCCCTAAATTTTGTTTTTTTTTTCTCAAAATCTAGGGTTTTTTTTTACATGTTGGTTTAATTTGATGCTCTAATTCTGTTATTGTTCATTGTTTAGTGTGTTTTTGATGCTCAAAACATATGGATCATTATTGAATGTCGTATTACTTGAGATATTAGTTTGGTTTTTGCTCAAAATGTGGGGTTTTTTTTTTTAATTTCATATTGGTTAGGTTATTGTTTGATCATTGTTGATTGTGGTGTGATATTAGGTTCTTCGATATGGTTTATTGGTTGATGCTACATGTTTTATATGATGGTTTGTATTTTTTTTCTTTAATAACTATTAATTATTTAGGATTCTGACCAAACAAATATATTTTATTCAGATATCAAACCAAACAGCACTTAACTGATTCAGAATCTCTTATTCTTAACTGATTCAGAATCTCTTATTCTTAATAATTCAGCACTTAATGCTTCAGTTTATACCAAACAGCCCCATAGTAGACAACTAGAGTATATACATGATGGAAAAACAAAAACAAAAAGTATAGTCAAACTTGTTTTAAAGTAAGGTTGAGACGGCCTGGTCTAAGCTCGACTAAGTCTGTTAGCTCAGAAGGTGATGACATCGGAATAATTTTCTTTACTCCGTGAAAAACAAGCCTAGACTCACCTCCAAATATCAACACGTCGCCCGATTCTAAAAGGACCTTGCATAACTTGCTTTCATCTTTGGTATGGCCGTACCAGAATTCTCCAGTATACCCAACAGAGATGGAAACTACAGGTAATCCACTTTCAAGACTTTCAGAGCTCTCATCACGATCCTACATTTAAAAAAATATATTCATATCATTAAGCTACAAACGGATATCTTATGACGATGTTTTATATGTTATAGAAGCATTAATGCTCATCCATGATCACATAACAATAGTCATTTCAATTCTAGAATCACGTACATGATGCATATAAGAGCATGTACTATCAAATAATTATTTACAAAAGCAGGCGATAAAAAAAACGAATCATTTTACGTCATCGGTGTGGGTAGTGTAACAAAGTACTCAAAAACTAAGAAATATTCATAAAAGAGGGCGTGAGAGTAAAAACTAACTTGGTGAATGCCAAGTCGACCACAAGTGTAATAGAAATTGGCTACACATATATCTGGGTGCATTGAAGGAAGTCCATTCATATAAGTCTGCGCATCTTTAATTGCTGTTTCAGCAAGATAAATAAAACTATACGGAATCGGCGGGGGTCCAGCTGATTCATCATCACTTCTACAACGCTTCTCATACCTTGTCACAGGGTCCCAATTTCGACCAAAAGTCGTCATATGAAGTCGAAGTTTGTCTCCATATTGGTTCCTAGGCTCGTAAAACCTCCCGGGACCCACAGCACACCTCTGAATCGTGTTCACTATCCCAACCTAAATGATAAGATTCGGATTAAAAGAATTTAAACACGTATGTACAGCAGGAGCTTCTAATTAACAAATACCTGGCCCTTGATGTTGATGTAATTTTTGAGGAGAATCATTCCGGATCCAAGTATATTATAAGATGCTTTATCTCTATCTGTCCAGCTACCATTTAAGCATATGTGGCGGCTAGGGTCAACAACATTAAATGGTTCGGTTTCCTCAGGAAACTCATACCCAACTAGAGCAGCAGGAACAGTAATATACTGCTTACATGTTCCAATTAAACTGCCATGAAATGCACCCTTCTGCATAAATAAGCAAGAAAGAAGCAACTAACTTTACTTTAGTAAAAATAAGCATATATAGAAATTTGCTTGCGTAAACTTAACCATCACAGATTCAGAGCCAATAGAAGTAACGCAGCTTTGTCATTTTAAAACTAAACCCTAATACTCATTTTGTGGTAGATCATGAACAAGTTAAGCAAAATAAAAATCCATTAGGTGATTAAAAAATGAAAAACAAAACAAAATTTGAAAGCCTCAAGTAACGATTCAAATAACATGTACAAAAGATCGACCTTTAGAATTTCACAACTAAAACCCTAATACTCATCATGTGATCATAATATATGATATATATATATATATATATATATATATATATAGTGGAAAAGAAAGAGGAAGAGAATCAACCCCAAATGCGATGGGTTTAATTAACCGGAAGAGGCTGGAGCGATTCATCATCACCGATCGAGAAGCCTGTTTCAATTCGATTATTCCCCTTTTACGTACGGCACTAGTTTTTCATAAATATCTCCTGTATATATAGTAGGATATAACATTACCAAAATGCATGGCTAATAATGAAAAATTCAAAGATATAGTAAATAATAATCTATAAAACTGAAAAATCTCCTAGAGATATATTCGATCACTAATATATTTTTTTAAATATAATATAACGTTTTATGAAAAATTTAATATACCGTTGGTATGTGTTTAGTTTTAGATAAAAATTATCATCTACATTATTGAGACTAATTTTTCCTTGATATCATTTTTTTTTTTTTTCAAACTGATCACATCTCTAGGTGAGATAACAAATTTGTGCAGACAAACAATTTTTCCTTGATTTTCTTAAAAAAAGATAAAATTATATAGGATTTGATTGATTTTGGAGAAAATCTTGGCTATTTTGATTCATTTTACTTAATTTCTGGATTCAATTAAAACAAAAGGTCATAAATACCCTATATACTAAAATTAAAAGAAACCAATTAGAATAATCACAGAATTGCCACTATCAATTTAAACCATTGATCATACTTAATCTAAGGCTCAGTTCTCACATAAAACTTATTCTGCATATATAAAACTCTCCCAATATTTTCATTCGTATAGGTGTTTTAGGTTGCTAAGATACAACCAACAACAATGGCGTTTTTCAAAAGAGGTGGTAGCATACTAAGGCAGACTCTGATCAATGATCAAATCTCAGTGACATCATCAATGGTCCGGTTCATGTCCAACAATTGGAAAGTGTTTGTGGGAGGTAATTGTTATAATGATCTTAAATCAAATTAATAAATGTACCATATATAGTCGGTTATTTTAGCCGAATGATACCTAAGTTATCGAGGTCTAGCGGTGGTGGATTTTACCCGATTACTTGGGGTTTTCTCTAGTGAGGGTTTTGTTGGTAACTTGGATAATCTTGAAAGCGTGATACACTTTCGGATTGAATATTCTCGTGGTTCACTCGAGAAAATCAATCGGATACGATCGAGATGAACACGATGAATTGTAAGAATTTTGCAGATGATAGATTTGAACCGTATCTAGTTTTCTGATGATGATTGACCATTTTGGAGGACGAGTGTAGTTATCTGCAATTCAAAAACTGTCAAATTACACAATTGGTCCCTACGAAATTTATAATTAAATACTCTCTCGGGGGCGTTGCCCCCTTGAACCCCCTTAACTTTATCGATACGGGCGTGCCCTACTCCGCACCACCGAACCCGACCAATATAAGTTAAAAGTCCGATCAATCAATAGTCAGTCCCTAATTACACTAAATTAGCAACAGGTTTGAGTTCTAGTAACCGGAAAGTATTTATCGATCACTTGTTGAATGCAGGAATTGGTCCAGATACAGATGCTACGAGCTTGATAAAAGCTTTTAGCAAACATGGGGAAGTCACTCAAGGTACGTAGATTAAGTAATTTTATTATTATATGTTTTAAATTTGTTATGATCATTATAAGCCATTTATTAATTAATTGATGATGATGATGATGACAACAGCTCAAGTGATCAAGGATAAAAAATCTGGAGGCAGGTCTAGAGGTTTTGGTTTTGTTACGTTTGTAGACTATGAGTCTGGTTGCGATGCAATCGAGACGATCGATCAGTGGGTAATGATTTTGTCTTTCCTTTTTTCGACTCGGGTTAACCGGTTGGTTGATGATCAGTTGAATTGCTCCATCAACTTACACACGAACAAGACCTTGTTTATCTAAACGTATCAAACGGGATGATGGGTACCGGATAATAATAAAGTAGCAAGTCTAACATGTTTCACTAAACAAGTTCCATTGATTTAACTAAATGGATTACCAATGATCCTTAGCCTAATTGGTTAAAATACATTAATATTGGGGAGGTCTAGGGTAAGTCTTACCTGTGACAAAAAAATACGGTGCAGGAAACGGAAAGCATTTAATTTATTTATAAAATTAAGGAGTAAACTTCGCTTTTAGTCCCAACGTTTGCACATTTTAACAATTTTAGTCTCAACTTTTCGAAAATCCCAATTTATTGTCTCACATATCATTTTCTTTTCAATTATGGTTATAACGTTAACAAACGTTTAAAGAGCCGTTAGACTGCCCTCACATGGTCCCCACGTGAGGGGTATTTTTGTTATTTTCGTTTGTTTTAAAGTATGAGTTAAAACAAACGGAAATGACAAAAGTACACCTCATATGGGGACCACATGAGGGTAGTCTAACGACTCTTTAAACAACTGTGAACGTTGAGATCAAAATTGAAGAAAAAAATGAAATGTGAGACACTAAATTGAGATTTTTAAAAAGTTGGGACTAAAATTGTTAAAATGTGCAAACGTTAGGGACTAAAACCGAAGTTTACTCAATTAGTAAGTATAACGTGAAATCAAACTTTCAGAAAGTGAGTTTGATATGTTCATGTAATGAACAGATGCTCGATGGTGAAACGGTGACTGTGAGGTGGGCCAAGGATAGTTGCGGCTTTGTCAATGGTGTCGAAGTGATATCGTGTTATCCGGATGGTGATGATAATGCTGGTAGGATAAAGCCAACTACCAGCTAGCTAGGATTAATCAATCGATGATCATCAGAAGGCCAGTTTGAGTCTTATTCAGTTCATGCTTGCTTGTAAAAACTATATATATAGTGGTGTGTTCTGAAGACTAATTCCTCATCTTTTTAAACGAACTAAGACTGTTATTCTGATATTTTAATAATTAACTCATTCTGTAAACTAGTTAATTAAAAATCATGTCAAGTGAGTTTTTTTCATAATTGGTGTACTCACAAGTCACAAAAGTTGATTTTACTCACAGCCTGGCATGCCAATTAGCCAATGTTTTAAAACCGAATTTTTAAACCGGACCGATCTTATGTAAAAAACGGTTTAACCGGTTGACCCGGGTTGATCTGGACGGTCGAACCGGATTGACTATTCAAACATGTAAATTACAATATACATTTTATAAACTTTTAACCGCAACAAATGTCGTTAAGAAACTTTAATAAAGTTTAAAACAAGTTACAATTATCCAAAATAACATCAATATAAGTTCTAAGCAAGTTATATTTATCAAAAAAAAAATCAGACTTTCACTTATCTTCGATGGATGGTTTGTTTTAGAATCTCTAGCGGCAACTGACGAAGTGACGATTTGTTTTTGTAAGTTAACTTCAATTATGAAAATAGTGAAAAATCCTACGGCCCTACCTTTTTTCATTGTTTTAAAAATGTTTTTTTTTAACTCAATTTAAATAAAAAACGGCTCACCCGGTTGAACCGGCCGGTTCAACCGTAAAACCCGGTGGTTCAACCGTAAAACCCGCCGGTTCATTTTTTTGTCCGAAACTACAAAAAACCGCCCTCAACCGAACCGGTTCAACCGGCCGGTTCAATCCGGTTTTTAAAACATTGCAATTAGCATCTCTATTATCAGTTATTATATCTTGAAATCAATTTCCTTGTATCCTAGTGGTAAGAGGCAATGTTTTATTTAGTGGCCCGAGACCCAGATTCAAAATCAATCAGATGATTTCAGATTGTGTCATATGGGTTAGTTTCTCTCGTAAACATCTTGACAACTTAAAAAAGTTTAACACGGTGCACATAACCTTTAGGTTGTCCCTAGTGGAGCTGTGGTGCCGCCATAATATTCAAAAACGCCCCAGTACACCGAGAGAGGGGGGGGGGGTGCTCTTGTGGTCCAAACAACGAGCATGAAAGGGGGAGGGTGGTGGCTACCCACCAACGGTCCTTTAACCAAAATTAAAAAATATATATTAAAACAATAAATATCCACCATGCCCAATATATTTTCTAGCCACATTCTCTCTATACCCATCGTTTTTTAAACTCTATCAACTTCTTCAATCTCATTTATCCATGGAAGAATTTTTAATAAAGATTGTTATTGTCCAAAGTGGAGGAATCATTCTATCTTTAAAAATTGTTGTGAAATGACAAAAATATCCCTAAGTTAACGGATGACTTTTAACCCCTTTGGTGCTAAAGGACCTTTTCCGAAACAAATATGTAAGTTAAAGGATGTATGATGTAATTAGTTTAGTTAAAGGATCTAATCCATAATTTAGATCAAATCTTGATGACCTTTTGTGTAATTTACTCTAATAAAATCTGGGTTGTGATCGGTTATGATTACACTATTTTTAGTCATAAGTCCTTGATGATATGACTTTTATATGATAGATAATACCCACTTATGACTAGAGACTTAGAGGCTATTTGGTAGCCTCTTAATGGTCATTAAGATGCTATATCTTAATGGTGTAATGTCTCTTAACCGTTAATGTCTCCTAACGGTGTAATGTCTCTTAACCTTTGTCTTGTTAATGTCTCTTAACCGTTAAGAGGCTTAAAAGATGTTGAAGGGTTAATGAGTAACATCTTAATACTAAACACTCACAAGTCATATTCTTCTCTCGTTTGCTTAGTAAGACATTGAAACCGCCTCTTGAGGTTTATAATTTAGCTCTTAGGATAAATAATAAACAAGGTAAAAACTTTAAGATAAAATAGTGGATAATATTAGTCATCTAGATTAAAATAATAGAAGTTAAAGTGACAATTAACCTCAATCATACAACAACATACTCACTAAAATCTCACATTAAAATAACAAAAGCTAAAGGCCTAAAGTGACAATTTAACCCAGCCTATACAATAACATACACATAAAATGATAAAATCTAATCCAAATGATAGAGCCTAGAGATTTAACTTATTCTATCATTTCGTCCTTTGTTTATATATCTCATATATAAAACTTTAAAGTAGCTTAATGTTATTTTAAATTCCTAACTTGTTTGCTAGTTATAGTTTAATATAGGTCGTAAGATCCTCATTCTATCTTAATCTTAATAAAACATTAAAATAGGTGTCACATGATATCTTTCTAAACTATTCAGCTAAACAAATTACAAATATCAATTTCTATCATTTATAGCAACGAGATTGTAAAAACAAAGATTAAAAATTAAGCTTCTGCGTAATCAATCAAGGTCAAAAGAAAGGACACTGAACAAGAATTAATTAATAAAACAGTTTTCTTTGATATCATGCTTAAACATTATACTATAAATTTATTTTTATGTTAAAGTTGGAACCAATTATAAATTTACTTTTATCAATAGCTGTTATATATGTTGTTTTATATACACATTTATAAATTATATTTTTTATTATTTAACCCGTGTAATACACATGAAAAATAGATTCTTAATTTAAGCCCTTCCCAGATTATTTGACTACTGAAAAAGTCAAACATACATCAGGTTCTAAGTGCCAACAAACCTATTATGACAAAAGGTCCTACAAAGTTCAAGCGAGCGTAACAATCACTTGGAGAAGTCAAAATCTCCTAGCAGATTTGAGTCGAAATGAGAACTTCAAAAACTGGCAGCTGGAAATCTGTTCAACGATTGATGGGAGTATGCATACGCTCTACGATCTTGTTAACAGCATCACGAGACATCACCAATGTGTCATGTAGAAGGATGCTGTATACATTCAAACCCTGCAACAAACCAACACCAAAAATAACGTAATTGTTCATCTTAAACACGTCCATTCATAATCGGCTCTCATATTCAAGGTAGCAATTTCGACCTATTTAAGTATGAACCCGTTAGATGAGTTGAAAGTCACCCAGAGTCCATTTCAAATGTCTAATGCATATGTCAATTTATGACACATCAAACAGTGTTCGTGAGTCAACCCGAGTTCATTCTGACCCCTTACCCAGCCAATCTCACCCCTTCTGGCTCCAAATGTTGTGAGAATAGCTTATTTAACCAAAGATTCAAGAATTTTATGTCTAAAGTCGCATTTTGTCATCTTCAATTTTGCGGGGGCAATCTAAATTAGATCAAGTAAATTGGACTTGGATATAGACAGGACCCATGAGATGGCAAATTTTAACTTTTCAACACAATTTTTTTTTGTAATTGACGGTGTGAAATTATGAATCAAATGCATGACAAGAAGAAAAAGAGTTGGTAGCTTACAATAGAGGGAAGAACATTGACATAATGAAGGTTTTGAGTAGCAAGCTTTAGGTTTTCATCAATTGGACCTCCATCCACAACCAAAACCTTTTTGCTTTCATCCATTTGACTCACATAGCTCACAATATTCTTTGTTTTGTGAGTGGCGAGCTTTAAATCATCAAACACCAAAAGCTGCACAAAACCTTGGTCTCATCATAGGTAATAAAATATAAAATATATAGAATATGTGTGCAACAAAAAGAGAGCATCATTATATGATTGTTCATGTTAAGATCAATAAATTACAGAAAGTTAAGATATTGATACACTTGCCTTCCCTTCAGCTGCACGAGCAGATAGTGCAATTTTAAGCCCTAGCCGCCTGACCTTTTTGTTGAGCTTAAAAGCATGGCTACGTGGCTTTGGACCATGCATAACAGCTCCAGTCCTAAACTGTATGTTTGCCCAAACAGTAATTAGCATTCATATAAATCTCATGTAAAATCAGAAAATCTATGAATTACCTGAGGTCCACGCAGTGATCCATGTCTTGCTCGCCCTGTACCCTTCTGAGGCCATGGCTTTCTCCCTGTACCACTGACTTCACTGATTGTTTTTGTTGAATGGGTTCCCTGTCAGATGGGGCCCACATATTACTTGTAAAAAATAGAGTCAATAAAAATATACAAAAAAATAAGGTTAGTTGTTTTTAGAGATTAGTAAGGGTCCAAGGGAAGAATTCATTACATTTAGTGGGTGATAGGAAAATGTATATCAATGTCGAAAGATCATGGGTATTCTGAGATCAAGTTATAATATAGACAAATATATAGTACCTGTTGTCGTTTCGCAAGCTGCCATCTTACAACACGGTGAATAATATCTTTCCTAATGGGTACATCAAAAACGTCACCAGCCAACACCATCAGTCCTTTGTCTTCATTTTGAAAATTTGTCACCGGGATCACCAGGTCCTGTAACTTCCCTGTGTCCATGTTTCAGTTGCATCAACTTACATGAGTTTGTAACTTCATTTGTGGTGGTATTAAAATTCTTGTTAGTGATTGTATGAAAATAAGAAGAAATTTCTATGAATAAGACAAGCTATTCCATCACAAATGCTGACGAAATGGAAATGGAAATGAGGCAACAATGATGTAAATATGGGTGATTATTTGGCCTTTGTGTGTTCAGCATAAACGCTACTCGACTATTTGTAGGATTAAGAATCTGAAGTTTACTTGTAATTGAGTAATTCCCTGGTCAAAATGACAAGCCACTTGTGTGGACCCTATCATGCTAACTTTCTTATTCTTCACTAAGAAATGGATGACAATGACATCAGTCCTCAGCGAAAGCACTGTCTCCATATGTCACACAACTATCAGCGGTAAACCTTTTTCATATACTATATGTTGAAAAAAGCAGGGCAAATCCATATTTCAAGAAAGAAAACCAGAAAGATCAGTATACATGCAACTTCAGTACGTCTAACATGTGAAAGTAGTAGTTTTGCAATCAATGAGAGTCTGAGACCATGATATGATTCAGCTATTTTTTCTCGTTTTGCCAGGACTATGTCGAGATAACTTTGTTCAGGAAAGATTCGAGTATGATAATAAAAAAGGGGCGAACACGGTGCTTGATTTAGCTCCCGCTTTGTGCTAGGTCCGGGGTATCCGATATATGTAGCCTTACGCTACACTTTTATGCAAGAGGTTGTTTCCAACATCTTGAGCCCATGACCTCAAAAGTTAATGATTTAAAATATTATCTACATAAACAAGTTTAATATTTTTTTCGAAAACGCAATGCATATCTTAGAGTATCACACATCGACTTTTGAGATAAAAAAAAACGTCAAAGCAGCATACGCTTTCTAAAACCAAGGGCGGTAGCATATACAAATACAGATGGATAGCATAGCATATTAACACCATTAACAACTTCATAATCCCTTACAATGCGTTAAAAACACATTGATGTAATCATGGGCGATTGCAATCTTAAATTACCTGCAACTCAAGAAACAATATCGTCCACTCACTGGACCACGACTTAAAATGAATAGAACCCTAAGTTTCTAATAGATGTTTTACATTGGTGAGTACTAATACACTACACATAGATGATAGTAAATGTATAGCCATTAGAATAACAAAAATTACAATGGAAGGTTCTTTTGTACTAATGGCGGAGATCAATGGCATACAGTCCTTGGTTTTAAATTGCGCGCATAATGCGAGCATATTGCGTGATGCGACGATGCGAGGGTAAGAGCGCATCGCTATGGTTGATGCGTATGCGTGCCATGATGCGACCTTGATGCGGTGATGCGCCGCAAAATGCGGTATTGCGAGATGCGTATGATGCGTCGCATCTGTGAATTGGGTTCTATTTTGCTGCAAATTAGGTCTATTAGAAGGAATAATTGGCGGGAATAAGCAGCGGGAAAAGTTCTGGCGCCTTGGTGGACCCCTTTTTCATTAATCAAAGGAAAAAGTCAATTTTCTTCTAAAATTCCAAATTCTTTTCTATTCACGAACACCAATACACGATCTTCTTCTTCTTCCTTCCAAAATTCACCTTTCTATACATCTTTTCTATTCACCTTTCTATCCATCTTTTCCTCAAATCAAGCATGTTGCAACAATGGAAAAAAATCAACCTGCTTTGCTCTTGACTTATTACCAAATCCGACCTGCTGTGACCCTGTGAAAGTCATCGGACCAGCTTCTGCTGTGGTTTCTATTGCTGATTACCAAATATAAGGTTCTTAATTTAACCTTCTTAGATCATTATGGCTCGTTTTTATTCTTGTATTCTCCAATCTCCATCAATACTTTTTAAGTTTTTAACATCCTGCTACTTGCTAGTTGCTTTATATTTTGCTACAATTATATATATGTTGCTGTTCTATGTTGCTACATATTATGTTGTTCATAGATATTGTTATAGTTTTATATTTGTTGCTATATATTATGTTGTTCATAGATATTGTTACAGTTTTATATTTGCTGCTCTTCATGATTATATTTTGGTACAATTTCACATATATTGCTGCTGTTCTTGATTATGTTCATCAATCACCAGTTTTAGTTGAGATTTTTTTTTGTTGTGCTCTTTTTATAAACCTGCTGTTCCAATCCAGTTTAGTGCTGTATTTTGCTACTGTTGCTGCTGTATTTTGATTTTATATATTGTTGTTCATGATTATATTTTGGTATAGTTTTACATATATATATATTGCTTTTGTTCATGATTTTGCTACTGATTTTTGTTGATTTTGCTACTGTTGCTGCTGTGCTACTGATTTCTACTTATCAATCTTCAATCTTTTTGCTGTGGTGCTCGTTTTTTTTATGTTGTTGCTGCTGTTTTTTTACTACTGTTTTTTTCTCTTCAGTTTCGTGAGTTGCTGCTGTTTCAGAAGTAAATATGGCTTCATCTTCGGGTCAAAATACCATAAAATCAAACGACCCGGGTTGGAAATATGGAACCCCAGTCCCTAACGTCCGTAATAACGTAACTTGTCATTTCTGTGAAAGGATTATAAAAGGAGGTGTTTCGAGATTAAAACAACATCTTACTGGAGGTTCTAAGGATGTAACCCCTTGCTCAAAAGTCCCACCGCATGTAACAGAGGAGTTACAAATATACATGAAGACGAAAGAGATGTCAAAGGTTGAAAATCTTATGAAATCGACAATCAACCTTGATGATTATGATCTTGATGAAGAGGAAGAAATTGAACCTAGTGGTTTGCGTACTTCCAAAAAACCAAGGGTAAAAGGTCCAATGGATGTTATCTTCAATAGAATTAGGAAGGAAAAGGAAGGAGGTGGGGGTGGAAGACAACAAACAATCAATGAGGTTTGCAAAAAAGAGTTGCGGGAGAAAGTATGTAGAGATATAGCTAAGTGGTTTTGTGATGCGGGGATAGCTTTCAATGCCGCCTCCTATGATAGTTTCAAAGTAATGATTGAATCTATTGGACAATTTGGTCCCGGGTTGAAACCACCGAGCCCGTACGAGTTGAGTGTTCCTTTACTTAACAAGGAAGTCGAAGAAGTTGACAAGCAAGTTGAGGAGAACAAGAAAGAGTGGGCGAGCAAGGGGTGTTCAATTTTATCCGATGTTTGGCGAGACTCGGTTGTCAACAAAGATATACTAAACATAATGGTTAACTCACCAAAGGGCTCGGTCTTTTTGAGATCTCTTGATGTTTCCGATGTATCCAAAGATGCAAATTTATTGTTCGATATTCTTGATGGAGTAGTTGAGGAAGTTGGAGAGGAAAATATCGTCCAAATTGTAACCGATAATGCATCGGCTTACAAACTAGCGGGTAAAAAGCTTGAAGCGAAGAGAAAGCATCTTTATTGGACTCCATGTGCGGCACATTGCATTGATTTAATGTTGGAGGATATTGGGAAACAAATAAAGGATGTGAGGGATTGCATACGGGACGCTATGTTTGTAAATGGGTACATTTACAACTTTGTGGGTCTTGTGAATTTGATGAGAAGCTTCACAAATGAAAGGAACTTACATAGACCCGCAATTACTAGATTTGCCACATCCTTCATCACTCTTCTCCAATTTCACAACCAAAAAAACAATTTGAGAAAAATGATTATTTCTCAAGAATGGAGAGATAGTAGATGGGCAAACGATCCAAAAGGCAAAAAAATTGAGAGTATCTTTTTACATGATGCCTTTTGGAGGAATATTGTGTATGCTCTCAAAGTAGCAAGTCCTCTTGTTAATGTTCTTAGGATGGTTGATGGTGAAAGAAAGCCCGCCATGGGATATATCTATGCGGCAATGGAAAGTGCAAAAACAACCATAAAGAAGAGTTTGAATGGGAAAGAAGATTTATATGAAAAAGTTTTTGAGATCATTGATAAAAGATGGGAGTGTCAACTTCATAAACCGTTGCATGCTGCGGGACACTACCTAAACCCTTCTATTTTCTATGACAATGATGAAGATATTTTGGCAAGTGAAGAAGTCATGGGTGGCTTGTTTGAATGCATTGAAAGGTTGTCTCATGGAGGAGAAGAAGAACAAAACAAAATTACATCGGAACTTACTAAATATCAAAATGCCGAAGGGATGTTTGGTAAAACTTTGGCTATTAATCAAAGAAAAATCAAAGCTCCCGGTAAAAAAATTACTTTTTTTTTTTTTGCTCATATCAAGTTATCTCCTTTGTTATTATTGATGATTTACTTTTTTTTTTAATTTTTTCTATCTTCTAGCGGAGTGGTGGGCAACTTTTGGATCTTCAACTCCTAGTTTAAGACGATTTGCCATAAGAGTTCTTAGTCTAACTTGTAGTGCTACAAGCTGTGAAAGAAATTGGGGAGTTTTCCAACATCTTCACACCAAGAAGAGAAATCGGTTGTCGCAAAAGAAATTAAATAACATGGTGTATGTTAAATTTAATCGTGCTTTGCATCGTAGACATAAACACGAGGGAACCGCCGATCCAATCTTGTTGGAAGAAATTGATGATTGTAATGAGTGGTTGATGGGTAGAATGGAAGAAGATGGTGAAAACGAGGATGATCTAGTTTTTGAGGGGGAAGATTTAACATATGAGACAGTTTATAGAGCTTCGGGGGCAAATGAACCGCATCATTCAACTAGAGCCACAACATCAAAAAATAAAGAGGCTCGGTCATCATCAAGAAAAGATAAAGGAAAACAAAGAGCTCTTTATGATGAAGATGAGATTGAAGAAGATGTTGGAGTGGACAATGAGGAGGGAGGTTCAACTATGGTTGATGATGATGATTTGTTGATTATTGATTAGAGTTGTGACTTTTTGTGAATTTATGTTTGCTAGATTTGGATTTTTGGACCGTTATGGCTTTAAACACTTTTTATCTTTGCTAGATTTGGATTTTGGACCATTACGGCTTTAAACACTTTTTATGGTTAAGTATGTTTTTATGAATTTCTACATATATTTAATTTTTTAGTAATTTTTTTTATAAATAGCGCATCGGAGACGGTGATGCGCCCGCATCACGCATCACGCATCACGCATCGGATTTTTTAATCGGTCGCATCGCAACGCATCGCGCAGTTTAAAACCAAGATACAGTCAGTAATCCATCATTATGTCAGAATCCGCATAAATGATGTGCCCAATATCGTTATTCAAACATCCTTTTTATCTGCTAAAACTACTCACTACCAGACATATACAAATATAAATGGTTCACTATGTAGATTAAGGCCCTTCTTCAAATGTGTTTACACTAACCTCTATTTTATCCCTTGTGCAATGATTTAGTGTAGTTGTAAGAAAATCCGTAAATAGACCAATGAAATAAAAGAGTATATAATATATGGCACTACAGTAATTGTAAATAAGAATTTATGACAGATAAAAGGCTGAATGGGTTGAAGTGATTATATCCAATTACCTATAGCACGTTCTGGAGTTAAAACTTGAACTTCTTTTCTGGATAGTAGATCAGATGGGAATGAGCCTTCACTTGATTCTGAACTTAGCATGGAAGTACACATCCCTCGTATGCCCGTCAAAGAAAACCCCGCCTGCATATAATTTAGAATAGACCTTCCTCATAAGAATACTACAAAACATTAAAGTAATATTGTCTGCAATGGAAGCCAATTGAGATGTAATGAATACTTCAAAATATTAAATTAATTGTTAGAGACAAAGCCCATAAAAGGATGAAGGAAATGATGCACCTTTCTAAGAATTGAATACTCCATAGTATATTTGGTATCACTGGTGTCATGATCATGCAATGCTATATGCCAAACCAGAAATGAATAAGCCCAAAAAAATGAAGTTACTGAAACGGTCAAGTGATCAACACAAAGAGACTTAACTAGTGAAATATGAATATCTTACCATTAGAAAGAACGTGAAAGGATCTACGCACAACACCCAGATTATTATCACAATGGAGTTTATAACCCGAACCCACAGTGTGTAACAGCCTCCTGTAACACCATAAGGCCATACTGGTAGCAGAAAGCTTGAAAGATTTATTCTAGTTTTAAAACCTGTAACCAATGTAACAAAAAACTGAGATCAATTCTGATTACTATCTTTCTAAACTGGTGATCAATTTGACCTCAAAACGAACCATATTTTTCCTTAGGTTATACAATGAATCATCAATTTGACCTCAAAATGAACCATGTTTTTCACTATTTTGATATGGTCTTATACATCTATCTCAGTACTCCCAAAAAGCAGCTTTCAATCCCATAATCAAACAGGTAGCTTTCAAATTCAAAATCCAGCTACAGTTCAACTTCGAAAAAAAATTAGTTACCTATAACAGACCATACATCAAGTTCTGCCAAATGGAAAGAATTGGTGGTAAATTACTAAACTAGTAGTTTTTTTCTTACAGAATGCTAACATCAGGAAGCAGTAGTGTACACAATCCACATTAGATTATCAATGTTCACTATAACGAACCCACAATTGGTCCCGAAGCCGTTTTCATGTCAAATGTTGGGCAAAAACATCTAGAATATTTCAAAATCAGACAAAAATGTTCGATAAACGCTAGAGAACGCATCCAATCGAGAAGAATAACAAACATAATTTTAGATGGAATAAAACCTAATTGATCAGACATTGAACTTCAGTGCTAAGAACACTTGTAACAAATCAACTTACATATCCGATAATAGGGTTTTTGGTTACCAGAAAACTCGATAATAGGGTTTAGAACGTGAGCACAGTGATGAGAAATCGAGGCTGCGAGTACGCGATGTGAGCCGAGTAGCACAGATGTCGTCTAGGGTTACAAGTGACTGAATTATGATTTCACATTTCACGCGCTCCCAATTTACTTCGCGTGGGCTACCAATTCAATGAGCCCACTTTTAGGTAAAACCTTATTATTATATGACATTTTCCGACACGTGACGGTCTAGTAAGTAAGCTCGATCAGAAAATAAGAAAAGAAATACAGTCGATCAAAGGGGTGGAGGGAAGGCGTGATCTCTTTAGCTTTACGATCAAAACACGATTTCGTACATATCAAAACGTGATTCGGTTTACATATTGTGTTATTTGATATATATTCATTGCATCTAAAAAACTGATTCATGACATTTACAATATAACTAAAATGAAAAGTGCTTTTAAGTTTGTTAAATATTATTTTTGACTTGTTAGCTTTTTGAAAAGCCAATAATAAATCATTCTCCAATGGTTAGTCAAATATGCTCTAAGAGTTTTTCGCTATGAACTTTTTCTCTTATCCAGGTTAATATTCTTAATATATCCTTGCATGTTTTAACACTCAGTACAACAAAGTGTGGGTTTATCATAACTTTGAGAGTAGATCCTTTTCAAATATATAATCATGTATACATACCACTAGTTAACTTGTAGAGTCTAGTTCACTTAGTAGAGGTGTTTGTTTGATGTCCATTATTCAAATCTTGACATGAGAAGTTTAATTGTAATAATTGTCGTAGTTTATGAGTAGTGTAGTTTGTCGTTAAAAAAAAGTGATACACTTACGTTACAACAAAAAGATTGAGGTTTATATACTAGTGATATATCAATCTAGAAATTTATTGTTCAAAAAACAAATGATCTTGACAAGTTTTTTTTTTCACTCCTTTTACTATCACTTACAATCTTAGCAACAACACTAACACCGATAATTAAAGTACTAGTAATGTCATTAGCCCATGGTCTTGCAGCCTAACAGCATGATAATTGCCTCTCTATCAAATGGTGAGCGTTCAAATCCTTATAAGTACAAGATTTATTGTCATTATTGGAAAAATTTAATGTTTAATAAAAAAATAATGACATTAACATCAATAATATTCTTTGATACACGAGGTTTAATTAGACTAGCATCGAAAGCCTCTCTTGCATTTGAGCGCACCTGCATTAGCCGTGATTAAACCCACAACGGAAGATGATCTTGCACTTAGGCTTGATGCTTTTGCATAACTTCTAGACGATCCTGCACCCGAGGGAGTAAAATATGCACCGTTTAACATGAGGTCACCTTCAGAACGCCAATTCCAACTTTTCCACTCGTCCTCCTTCGACTCATCGTCCCTTTTTGTCACCTATAAACACATCAAGATAGTTCTATAACTAAAAAGAAGGAAATAAAAAGGACTAGAATATAGTGTGTGTGTTTTTGGTATTTTTCAACTCTCACTTCTTTACTTTGAGAATCGGGAGCTAGGAATCTATTCCCTTGGCTGTTGATGGTCGGTGAAGCACTCCCTCCAATTGCATACATCTCCCAATGAGTATAGTCATTGTTAACTACATGAAAATATCCATGCCTACATCTACATTCATAAAATAAACAAAGTATATATATACTCCATACATCAATAGTTGTTTAACAACCCTAATTAGGGTTACAACTTACAAGTGGAACGGTTTCGATAATCCCAAACTCATATTCGATTATAAAATTTTGTCTCATATGCATATGAAAATCCGATGGATATTTATCAGGTAATTACCCGTTTGGAATATGACATATCCTTGGATTTCAGATATACTAGTTAGTTTATTAACAATATTTGTTGGCTACACCCCTCCCAAAACAGTTCAAACAACTATTAATATATTATATTATATTATATTATACTATATATAAAGTTCATTGTGCTATAGGAATAACTTGTTTAAGTTTTACCTGTAGGTTTTTATTTTCTTAACATTACGTTTACTGTTATATGTCACCTTTTAAGTTTCCGCACATGTGCTGGAAATAGATTCACACCCAATGTTAAAAGAAGATGTTAAATTTAAGCGGCAACATGCGTCAGCGTCATCTAGTTTAATACAATCATCATAGATCATATCAGATAACTAAAACATATATAGATTTCACAATATATAAAACAACACAATGCTACTGTTGTTTTGCTATAAGTATCCAAATTACATAGTGCCATTAAGTATAATTAGAGCTTTACAAAATTTCTATATTTTTGTAAATACCTACAGGAACACGATAATAACAATGTGTTTTTTTTTTTTGAAATAACATTTTGTATTTGTAGTAGTTATAGTTACACGATAATAGCACAATGTTATTTTCATAATAGTGCTATTATATAACATATTTTCATTTCAAAAAAATATTATGTGTTTTCTTTAAATATATCAACATTATACATATTAGCAATAAAAATACTTGATTTTATAATGTATTTTCTTAATATGTATAAAGTATATAAAAGTTATTTTAGTTTAAAAAAGTTGATAGAATTATAATCTATTGGAGAAAATTAACACTTCACAATAAAATAAAAACAATGTTTTGTTTAAAAACGCTAAAAGATCTATTTTAGTGGTTTCTATTTATTAAATTATATTTTTTTTGTACCGGATTTAAAATACATTACAAAAAATACAAAATTTAGTAAGAACAAGTAAGGATTTAATAAAAACTGTAGATCAAATACAAAACGTTAATAAAATAAGTGTTTTTAGCGAGAGATCTCGTATACTAAAAATAAAAAGATTAAACTAACTCAACAACGTTATTGTCATGATTTTAACTATAATATATAATAAAAAATGATTTGAAATTAAATTATAGGGCTTACCTTGGCATCCTTTGAACAAGTCCTTCACCAAAATGGTTAAATGCAATTGTGACTTGCATATTTTTATCTTGAGTTGAACTATCACTATGCCCTAGTAACATCACCTTATCATGATGTGTCATGTAGTTATTAGATATCGTGATGGCTGTAGATCCATGTATAGCGTCAATCAACCCATCGTGACACCTAGCCAGCGAACAATGATCCACCCACACATGACTTCCACCAAATATCGAGATTCCATCACCATCAGACACTGATCGTCGCCCATAATGGTCTGGTGAGTCACGAATATCGGCATTACCACCTTGTTTACAATCGTGTATGTTGATACCATGTATGATGATGTTTGTCACGTGTTGGATGGTGATGCATGGCCCGCCCGCTATATGAACATTGGCTCCACGACCATCGATGGTCTTGAACGAGTTCATCATGAGTTCTTCTTTGAGTTTGATGGTCATGTCACGTGCAAATATGATCCATAGTGGTTCTGTTTGGATCACACCGTATCTTAGGGTTCCTCGTTTAGGGTTAACTGGATCATCGTTTTTAGAGTCTGTCACAACGTATATTTTGCCATCACGCCCTCCTATCGCATGTTTTCCAAATCCGATTGCGCAATCGGCTAACCGTTGGCGATGCCTGTCCCAATTACGGTCGCATCGCCAACAATCATCGATTGGATTTCCCGTCCTACATGATAAAAATTCTCTATTCCTCCTAGATTCATTTATACTCCTGCATTATCATAAACATTAATATGAAACTGAACATAGAATCACTATATGTAATATAAAGAAAGAACTAGACATTTATATGAAACTAAAGATAGAATCACTATCACTATATGTAATATAAAGAAAGAACTAGGTTATTCAAATATACCTATGAAAATGTTGTACTACAAGCATAGGATCTTGTACATGTAAAGATAAAGTGGAAATAGGGGCAAGAAGAGCATGTATGAGAAGAAGAATGATTGCCAACCCCATGTTTTCTTCCTTCTTTGAAAGACCCAAATAGTGAAGACAAGAGTGTGTCAAAGGTGAGTGGTGAATGAGATTATTTAATACTAAATCATGAGAGTGCATGCAAAGGCACATGCACCTTCACCCATGCAATCATAATTCATAACCTATAAATTAAAAGATTTCGAAAACAGTGGAATATTACATTGTTAGCATGTATATATTTTTTCGTGAAGACTGGTATGAATAAGGTCATAAGGATATGATCATATCTATTTTGTATCTAGATAATTTTATTTTTATTTTATAATTGTTTTAGTTGTGACACACTTATGTTGCATCTTAACTAATTATTTGATTCGTATTAAAGATAATAAAGTTTAAAGCAATCTTTTCATGAGCATTGTGTGTGCTTGTTATGTTTTGACGTAGAAATTTATAAACCATAACTTGGCAACCGTTAGGATAAATTAAGAATGTAATTAAGCTTAAATGTTAACCGATTGAGAAAACAAAGAAAGCGCATTTGGATTATATATAGGCCTCATTTAACACGTAGCCATCTATCTATATATAATAAACTAGTTTTTTATCCCCGTGTGTTACACGGGTGACTTTTAAAAAAAATCTATAAATACAATCATAATCTACGACAATTATGTATTTTTATATCTTTAGTAATTAAATAATTGGTTATTAAATAATTTAGAATGCAATAAATAAAAAATTGGAAATACAAATCATTTCCATAATTAGGAGAATTGGCGGGAAAAATTGTTGAGGATGAAATGTGGTGGTGCCACATGGCAAATTGTGATGCCAAAAACTTTTCTTTTATTATATATATAGATATAGACTAGGTTAGAAATCGGTGGTGTATTACACGTGGTGAATAATAAGAACAATATAATTTATAAACATTAACTACTTATAATGATTAACGTTACGTATATTATGTATAGTGATAAAATAAAAAAAAATACAAGTTAAATTCATAGATCTTCACATATTTCTTTGCATATAACATTTTATGTTTTATTTGTAAATTTACTATCTTTATGTAATATTAATAGTTTCACCCGGTCTTTATTTTAACTTAAATTAGATAATGCACAAATAACTAAGTATGAGCAAAACGGGTCATTTCAAAAGCAAACTAACCATTGATATTAAGAGTCATTAACTCTTATTTATTGTCATTGTAAAACATAAAACAAATGAAAATCGTTTTCTTTAAAAGTTTTAAAATAAACCTTTTGTCTAAAGATATCTCATCAATTCAAAAATAAAAGTTTATGAGGGACATCTACTTCTATAATATGATTACCCATTGTATCCCTTATAGTCTACTTTCACTACATAAACCACTTTATGGTCGGTATTTATTAGTATAGCATGACTGAAACACCAACTTATGGTTTAGCAAACTTGAGAATTTAAGCTCATTTATCATGTGAGAAAAAAAATTCGAATCAATTCTACAAATTGAAAAGTGTCTTTATTTTGGTTCCCAAGCCGCTCTTTCATTTTCTACACAAATTGTAACAATTTCAACATGAATAAGTTTTTGTGGTTGTTCATAAGTTTTATTATACTTCATCAAAAACAAGAACATTATAGTCTCCATAAAACGTATGTCAAGGATATTGTCAATATCATCATTTGCACCATATACAATTTGTTGGTGTCCACAAAGATGTTAAAACAGTCTCATAACTTAAGGAGCCATCTCATATGCGAATATTTACCATGATGTTACATGTAAGTAGATATTAATAAATTTTATAATTACAATACAATTTTATTTCATCTATTACTGGATAAAACTATCTTCTTTTATTACTTTTACAACATAAATAGTTGCCTCATCAGGTTTTTTTTTTTGGTTTATATATTTAAACAAATATTATAAGGATGGAGTTTGATTACATATCTTAAAATTAACGTGCCTAATATATTTTCAAAACAAATTTGTATAGCCAACTTTAAAACAAACTTGTTATAGCCAACGACACTATGAACTTAATGATAACTATTTATGTTCGACTCTTAAATTAAATGTTAAAATTACAACCGTTTACAAGTACTATAAAATTATGGTTGTTAGATTAAAAATTACAATTACAACCGTTTACAAGTAATGTAAAAAAAATTATTGAAATTATAATATTTTACAAGTAATGCAAAAATTTAAGTCTAGTTATCTAATCACACCTATATAATAAACTAGGTTAGAAATCGGTGGTGTATTACACGTGGTGAATAATAAGAACAATATAATTTATAAACATTAACTACTTATAATGATTAACGTTACGTATATTATGTATAGTGATAAAATAAAAAAAATACAAGTTAAATTCATAGATCTTCACATATTTCTTTGCATATAACATTTTATGTTTTATTTGTAAATTTACTATCTTTATGTAATATTAATAGTTTCACCCGGTCTTTATTTTAACTTAAATTAGATAATGCACAAATAACTAAGTATGAGCAAAACGGGTCATTTCAAAAGCAAACTAACCATTGATATTAAGAGTCATTAACTCTTATTTATTGTCATTGTAAAACATAAAACAAATGAAAATCGTTTTCTTTAAAAGTTTTAAAATAAACCTTTTGTCTAAAGATATCTCATCAATTCAAAAATAAAAGTTTATGAGGGACATCTACGTACTTCTATAATATGATTACCCATTGTATCCCTTATAGTCTACTTTCACTACATAAACCACTTTATGGTCGGTATTTATTAGTATAGCATGACTAAAACACCAACTTATGGTTTAGCAAACTTGAGAATTTAAGCTCATTTATCATGTGAGAAAAAAAATTCGAATCAATTCTACAAATTGAAAAGTGTCTTTATTTTGGTTCCCAAGCCGCTCTTTCATTTTCTACACAAATTGTAACAATTTCAACATGAATAAGTTTTTGTGGTTGTTCATAAGTTTTATTATACTTCATCAAAAACAAGAACATTATAGTCTCCATAAAACGTATGTCAAGGATATTGTCAATATCATCATTTGCACCATATACAATTTGTTGGTGTCCACAAAGATGTTAAAACAGTCTCATAACTTAAGGAGCCATCTCATATGCGAATATTTACCATGATGTTACATGTAAGTAGATATTAATAAATTTTATAATTACAATACAATTTTATTTCATCTATTACTGGATAAAACTATCTTCTTTTATTACTTTTACAACATAAATAGTTGCCTCATCAGGTTTTTTTTTTTGGTTTATATATTTAAACAAATATTATAAGGATGGAGTTTGATTACATCTCTTAAAATTAACGTGCCTAATATATTTTCAAAACAAATTTGTATAGCCAACTTTAAAACAAACTTGTTATAGCCAACGACACTATGAACTTAATGATAACTATTTATGTTCGACTCTTAAATTAAATGTTAAAATTACAACCGTTTACAAGTACTATAAAATTATGGTTGTTAGATTAAAAATTACAATTACAACCGTTTACAAGTAATGTAAAAAAAATTATTGAAATTATAATATTTTACAAGTAATGCAAAAATTTAAGTCTAGTTATCTAATCACACCTATATAATAAACTAGGTTAGAAATCGGTGGTGTATTACACGTGGTGAATAATAAGAACAATATAATTTATAAACATTAACTACTTATAATGATTAACGTTACGTATATTATGTATAGTGATAAAATAAAAAAAATACAAGTTAAATTCATAGATCTTCACATATTTCTTTGCATATAACATTTTATGTTTTATTTGTAAATTTACTATCTTTATGTAATATTAATAGTTTCACCCGGTCTTTATTTTAACTTAAATTAGATAATGCACAAATAACTAAGTATGAGCAAAACGGGTCATTTCAAAAGCAAACTAACCATTGATATTAAGAGTCATTAACTCTTATTTATTGTCATTGTAAAACATAAAACAAATGAAAATCGTTTTCTTTAAAAGTTTTAAAATAAACCTTTTGTCTAAAGATATCTCATCAATTCAAAAATAAAAGTTTATGAGGGACATCTACGTACTTCTATAATATGATTACCCATTGTATCCCTTATAGTCTACTTTCACTACATAAACCACTTTATGGTCGGTATTTATTAGTATAGCATGACTAAAACACCAACTTATGGTTTAGCAAACTTGAGAATTTAAGCTCATTTATCATGTGAGAAAAAAAATTCGAATCAATTCTACAAATTGAAAAGTGTCTTTATTTTGGTTCCCAAGCCGCTCTTTCATTTTCTACACAAATTGTAACAATTTCAACATGAATAAGTTTTTGTGGTTGTTCATAAGTTTTATTATACTTCATCAAAAACAAGAACATTATAGTCTCCATAAAACGTATGTCAAGGATATTGTCAATATCATCATTTGCACCATATACAATTTGTTGGTGTCCACAAAGATGTTAAAACAGTCTCATAACTTAAGGAGCCATCTCATATGCGAATATTTACCATGATGTTACATGTAAGTAGATATTAATAAATTTTATAATTACAATACAATTTTATTTCATCTATTACTGGATAAAACTATCTTCTTTTATTACTTTTACAACATAAATAGTTGCCTCATCAGGTTTTTTTTTTTGGTTTATATATTTAAACAAATATTATAAGGATGGAGTTTGATTACATCTCTTAAAATTAACGTGCCTAATATATTTTCAAAACAAATTTGTATAGCCAACTTTAAAACAAACTTGTTATAGCCAACGACACTATGAACTTAATGATAACTATTTATGTTCGACTCTTAAATTAAATGTTAAAATTACAACCGTCTACAAGTACTATAAAATTATGGTTGTTAGATTAAAAATTACAATTACAACCGTTTACAAGTAATGTAAAAAAAATTATTGAAATTATAATATTTTACAAGTAATGCAAAAATTTAAGTCTAGTTATCTAATCACACCTTTAAACACGTTAAGTTCAATTAAGAAAGTTAATGTTTTTATATATTTCATTAATATGTCCGTATATACAATCATCAATATATGTCTTTTAGAAAAACAAACTTTGAAATAATATATAATAAAGTTAAATAATGTATTTTTAATTTTTTATATAAAAGTTAACTACCTACTTAATACATACCATTTAATAGTAAATTTGTATAAAGTAACTAATTTATTGTTTAAATGGAATAGGAAAAAGGAAAAAAAATGAAATTTAAAACATGAGTATGAAAAGTCACATTCTAAGTACAAACAAAAAAGAATAAAAAATATTAAATATTAAATATTAAATATAAATTATATCTTATAATTGTTTGAGATGCAAAAAAAAAAAAGAATGGAGCTGATAATGATAAATGGCATCCTTGTTTACTCACTTATTAGTATAGCTAGATTATATTAAATCAGATGATTCTAATTTTATTTTCAATGGTAACTTTTATAAAAGAATATAAGTAATAACAAGTAAACCATGGGCGGAGCTTCTTTACGGCCTAGGTAGACCCCAGCCCCCCCCCCCCCCCCTTCGCATTCATTTTTTCGCTACGTAGTATTAATTTTTATCTCATTTCTTTTAGTTTTTTATATAGTGATCTTGGTACTTGTATATTGAGTATGGTCCTCTATATACTGAGTCCGACTCCCCTTTAACTTTTGTTCAAGTTCCACCACTAAGGTAGATATCATAATAAAAACACCCAAAACGTCTCAAAATGCCAATTACATCTTGGTATTAAAACTACGCTAATTAGATTATTCATAGTTGTGGTTCACCCCTATCCTTCACCAATAGCAAATACAATGCTTTGACATGTTTAAATATTTTAGAAGCACAAATCTTCTTACCTTGGAACACTATCTCATTTCACAATCTTCAAATGCACCAAAGTGGCAATGTGTAATTAAGAAAATATTGTGTAGTAGTATGTTCTTGTTGTTCAAGGAAACCACATACGTGTGGTTCAAAAGATCTACCAAAGATATTGATGGAATTGCGGGAAGATGATCTGTTGTTGAACTTGACTTCATTTAATTTGTGAAAAGTTGCAATGTATCGCTATAAGTTCCAACTTCCAACGTCTCTAAACAACATTGGCAATTTGATATATCATGCAGCCCAAGGTGCAACGATTATACCACGCTTATTCAAAGCTTTCAATGTTTGCAAACGATCTAAAGATAACCGCCATCCAAAAAATAACTTTAATAGGAATCCAATTATTCCATATGGAATTTGAAGTTGGGACGTTTTAGGAAACTGATGGAGAAGGCGACCCCTTTGGTAAGTTTCCAAACCAAGGAGTCATTTTGGGTCAATGTAGTAGCAAAGCCTATTTTAATAAAAAGAATACCAATATGCATGAGAAGTGTTAGGTAAATGAAGCAAATACAAGAGACCTTTCAGGACAGAGGCGCTTGATTTGAGACCGATATGCAGTCGGAAAAATAGCTTATTTTGTGAATATCAACGTGAAACAGGCTCATAAACAAATTGCAGAGACATCAATCATCATGCCATCAATCTAGCCAAATCCGAAAAGTTCATCATTATCAATTATCCATTTGATAAAACCTTCCAAGTTTATGGAACGTTTCCACGCTGTTTTGTCTCTGCCGATTGAAATGATGTTTTACAAGTAGTATTCATGCTCAAAGATGAAAAAAATAAAATAGAGAAATGTAATGTAGGGATTTTGGTCACTATTTAATAAAAATATTACTAAAAAATTTATTAAATCTAATAACAATACTCTCCTTATTTTAAATGGAAAAATTGCATATTTTGATGCTATGGAAAATTGTTTTTATCCGAGTCTAGAAAAAATGTATGCTTTGGTGGTCATTTTCTAGAAAATTTTCATTTACATACATAAAAAACATGCTAAATAAGACGTCACTGTGATACTCGATCATCAAAAAATTAAATTCTTTTAGTGGAATTATGATCATTGTAACGGTAGTCTGTTTATTTTCAACATGATTAAAAAGATTAATATAGGAAAAAAACAAAGTATTAGGTAATAGTTGAAATATTATTAAAATCTATTTAATATATATATATATATATATATATATACTAGTTTTTTATACCCGTGTGTTATACGGGTTAATTTAAAATTTTGTGGTGATGTCAAGTTTCTTTTTTTATTAATTAAACTATGACCAAACTTTTTGTTTATTATATAGTATAGAGTATAGATAGATATAGATAGATTTTTTTTTTACATAAAACAACTTGTAATATTCCATGATAAACACCAAACAGTTTCAACTCAACACGAAGAACAAGGGAGGCGGGCAACAAGTTACGCCGCCAGCCCCTTCTGAATAGCAAAGCCTAACCGAGTGAAAACCACATTCAACCCCCTAAGAGTCGCCACATTCCCATGCATGACCCTCTGGATGCGGCTCAAAGTGTCCACAGCTTCCGAATCAAGGTAGCCGAATGTATAAACGCAAAAGGGACAAACACGTGTTGATTCACTAGACACGCTTCTACATGCTTACGCACCTTCCCTGCAGCGGCTTTCGTGGCAGCCTGGCCTGCCCGAAACCCCGAGTCCTTGAGCCCCACGAGAGGGGAAACCCCAGTAAGGTCAACACACGCGTGCTTCCCGTTCTTCCAACCAAAATCAAGGACGTCCGTCGGACGAAGAGAGGATCGCCCGTCCGATGGGTCCGACAGAAAATTAACCGGGGCTTCTTTCTTCGCAGAGATCCCAGCTCTCTTAAAAATGTCAAATAAAACATCCCGGACCAGATCATGTCGGTATTTGAAACCGGGGAGCTCTTTGCAATGGACCGCGTGTTCCCCATAAGCATCCAAGCATGCCTTGCTGCACACTGGGCATCTCTCATCATTAGGGTACAGGGGGATCATAAGCCGATATTTAAGGATTGCCCGGTATTCGACTGGAGACATGTGCTGACCCAGCCCATCAATAGGGAGGGCAAGGAGGAAATCCTGAGCATGCGGTTGGCGAAGGCATTCCCAAACCGCCTTTTCCCTGGTTGTCATCCCGAAAGCAGCCTCAATTTCTTGCACAGTTTTACTAAACAGGACATTCGCCAAAACATGTTGGGCTTGGGGTGGGGCGGTGTCCTTGTTAGTGAAACCGCTAAAGTCAAAGCCCGGAGATAACTCGCGTAGACCAGCCAGCGCGTCCGTGTACGCCGAGTCCATATTGCAAACCCCACACTCCCGAAGGATGTGGTCTTGGAGCCCCCAGAATTGGGCCCTCGAGGCCACAAAAGCATAGGAGGAAGCCTTGACAGCCGAGTAGACCCCAAGCCCCCCATGTTTGATTGGCAAGGAGGCAACCCGCCATTGGAGGTCCTCAAAGAAGGGGCCCCCGCACACGACAATATCTTCAATGGCCGCACGAAGATCATTGTCAAATGCTACAGCTGCCCGCGTCACATGAGGAGGAGGACAGGTTATTAAATAATTTAGAACACAATAAATAAATAGTGGATATATATATCCAAAATTAGAAGATCCGCTACAATAAATAGTGGATATATATATCCAAAATTAGAAGATCCGATTGTGAATGTTTATTGGCGGGAAAAATTATTGAGGATGAATGTGGTGGTGCCACTTGGCAAATTGTGGTGTCAAAAACTTTTCTTTTATTATTATATATATATATATATATAGATATATAGATATATAGATATATAGATATAGATAGATATAGATATAAAGTGAGGGGATGTTTTTTTTTATAAAGGAAATTGGATCTTAATAATCTCAAGTTTCACCTATTGGCCGAGATTAATCCCACGTTTCGAAATGTTTCTCACCGAGCCTAAGTTTCAAACTATTTTCTCTCATTGATCCCAAACTAACGTGGCATGTCTACGTGTCAAATGAAGGGCTGTTTCTATAACTTTTATATAATGAAGGGATACTTCTGTAAATTTTCTAAGAAAAATATCACACTAGCCTTCTTCTCCGGCCACCCTTCTTCTCTAGCAACCCTTCTTATCCGGCCACCCTTATTCTCCGGCGATCCTTCTTCTCCGGCGATCCTTCTTCTCCGGCCACCCTTCTTCTTCGGCGACCCTCAAATCGCACATCACTCTGGCCATCCTTCTTCTCCTCCAGCATGCCGCCACCACCAACACATCACCACCACCCTTGTTAATTCGCTGGTAACGAAACCCACCACCAGCGTACCCCTCCACGTCTTCTCTGACATATCATTCGACGTCTTCTTCGACACGAAATCATGTTATCCGTCGCAGGCAGAGGCCGGAGCCACGACAACACCGAAAACAACACGAATCGGTCGTCTTCCCCGCCGACGGAGTAACCATCACCACCAGAATCGAGATCTAAACCATGAGGGTCACCAGAGTCGTGAGCATAAGCCACCGTTCGACGGAGGCCGCCGGTGTTCACGGGAGCCGGCCGGGAATCTCGCCGTGGCAATAGGAATGTGCTATCGTGTTGTGTTGTGTGTGCAAACAACGAGAAAAGAAATTAGTTTTTTATATGTTACAAAAATGCCACTTGTCTTTTATATTTTCACAAATGCCCTCCTCATGTTGTCACATCAGATATAAAAAGCCAACTGGATTATCACGTCAGCAAAAAAAACTAACACCGTTAGGGTTTCATTAGTTTGAGATCAATGAGATAAAATAGTTTGAAACGTAGGTTTGATGAGAAACATTTCGAAATATAGGATCAATCCTGACCAATAGGTGAAACTAACTGATAGACAATAGTTTGAAAACGTAGGCTTTATAATCCAATTTCCCTTTTTTATAAAAACTAACCAAAGGAATACGTTTGAACCCTTCGTAGATCATACGAAGGGAATCGACCGCTCGCCGACCATCTTGAAACACAGATTCCTTCCTATCTCCTCTCCTGATTGCTTCACCATAACCGCTTCTCAATCTACTCTGCACACTGGTTTGCTCTTTCATCTGTCTCGATTATTACCGCTTTGATTCCAGTTATAGCCTGTCGAATTTTATGTTCATAGATTGATATCTTGTGGTAGACATTAGACATGCATTCATTCGCTTACAAAGATTTAGCCTCGTTTTGTTCAAATTGATAACTTCGTAAACCTACAGATTTAGTTTTTCATGGAACATGATGCTGAATTCACGGATTATATTAAGTATACTGAAACCCTAATTTGTGTTTTCCGAAGTGGTAATCATCTTGATTATACTTGTTTTTGAACTTGAATGTAGTGCTCCTATATTCAATTTGATTTGAACTTTTCTAATTTTGGGACAAATTGAAGGTACTGAAGTTTATGAAAAGTATTACTTGTGTTACGTGTGTGCAGATAAAATCAGTACTATATATATATTTTTTGCATTTACCAAGAGTGTGTAAAATAACATCTATCAATGAGCATACTTTCTTTGGTAGTAACTTAAATCCTACACGATTACAAGTGTTCATGTGAAGAATATGCTTTAAAACCTGAACATTGAATGCTTGGTGCAGCCTTTTTGAGTTGTAACTGCTTGGCAATATCAATATGTAATATTTTTGTTATCAATATGATGGTAGAGACAGAAAAAGAAGATACCTAAGATCCATGGCTTTATGACTTGTTCTTGGATGAAATTTGTTTAGTTACTTAGTCTGCTATGATAGCCTACGAGCAATCCTTTGTTTTATTCAGTTAACTGTCTAAATATAAATCAATTGGCAATGGACATTGTATTCGTCAATTTAGGCTTTTTAGTTGAGCAACTAACCCTATATGTTTCAGCAATCTTTTTAATACCGTTTTTTTTCTTTTTAATTTTTTATTTTCCTTTTTTTTTGTATATAAAAAATTAGTCTTTTATTGGATGACAAAACAGACATCAAGTAGGAAAGTATTTGTTTGGCAGGTTATGTTGTCAAATTCTTTTGGCATATCAGGATTGTGTTGCTCTCATTATTACATGGGAAGGATTTGGATGATATTGTTATTTTGATACAGTGCACATCAAACTCAAGGTATTTCTTTTAGAAAACTTCTTGTTGGTTTAGATAGTTAGATTTATTTTTAATCTGCATATCATGGATGACTGGTATCTGTATCTTTTCATACTAATGGTTATTGTTTATATTTTGAACCAGGAAATGCCTCGCAAAGTAACATATGGAGTCGATTTCGACGATGACTATGATATTTATGATGATTACCATGAGGACAACTACAATTATAATAATGGAAATGGCATAGATGACAATGAGACTGGTAATTGGTCTTTGACCTGTAATTTTATCTTGAACTTGTTATGGCCATATGATTCCACCTTACCCATTTCATCCCTTTTTTATTTAGGTGATAAAGGAAAACTAGTTCATTCACTATTTACGTAACCCTTTTTTAATCATACTTGCAATGTTTGGTTTATTAGTTATCTCAGAGTGACTATGAGCTCTGATAGTTGTTTCCAGTAGGTGGCTTCTTAAATTCTTGATCAAACAATTTTGTAAACCTTTAATTGTGTCTGATTCTTTGTGCACTGTATATATTTTTACTGTATTTAAAAAACGCTTTTTATGTTGTTTGACCCTTTTTATAGCTTGGGACTCTCCTGAAGTAAAACATGAAATTAAACAAGAAATCATCCGGCAAAATGTTTGGCGCTGCCCCATATGCACGTTTGATAACGAGGAATATATGTCATCGTGTGATATATGTGGTGTCCTTCGCAATCCTTTGATCAGAAATAATAACAATGGCCAATCAAGTACAGGTATGCATCTGCATGTTTAATGTTTTTTATACTTTCATAGGTGAATTGTCCTACAAAGTAAACGCAAATCTGGAAAGAGAAACTAGAGAGAAAGTAACATGTACTTGTTGGCCCAAAAATGTATATGACACATTGACACATAGGAAAGACACTGATATTTTGTGGAAGCTCCCACAACCCTTTTCAATATTATTAAGAATAAAAACCACATATTACGATGACTCCCTACACTTGAACTTATACTGAAACAATCTGGATAACTAGAAACCACTCTAACTTGGAAACCCAATCCCTTCCAATATTGACTCAAGACTTTACCATCTAAAAGATAAACTTTAATAAACAAATAAGCACAAATAAGGAGAGATTGGGTTTCCAAGTTAGATGGTAAGGTCTTGAGTCAAAATAAGGAGAGATTCGGTTTCCAAGTTAGAATAATCTCTTGTTTTTCAAGTTGCTTTAGTACAAGTAGAGGTCTAAGGAGTCATTGTAATGCGTGGTTTTCATTCTTAATAGTATTGTGTACTATGTAATGATTAAAACTGAAGTAAAATACATGACATGATTTTTGTTGACTAATACACTATGCAAGTCAAGAAAATACATGTAATAGTAAAAATAAATAATGTTGGTTAATTGCTCTAAGAGAAATGGTCACTGTGGTTAACTGCTATAATAGAAACTGTGACGTGACATATATCCGACAAATTAATTAATTTGGTTCCTTCACTCACTATGGGCTGTCAATTAGTTAGTAATTGGCCATTGAGTATCTTATTTTTGACATTTTCGTCTAATATATAAACCCTTGTATGCGCTGAAGAACAATTTGAAAATCAAGGAGCTTACATACCTTTGGGGATTCGGATCTTCTTTTAATTTTAGGTTTCTGCTTCATAGATTAGATTTTCTTAATGCAGTGGGTGGCACGTGCATGAATTCAGGAGCATCGGTGATGGCAAAGTCTCTTTTTGCATCATTGGAAAACTTTCAACCACAGAAAGATGCTTCTTCAACAAAAGATGGAATTTTTTCCCACCTGCGCGGAAATATCCGAGGGCAATTTTATGATTTACATAATGTCTTCATTTCTGAAAAAAATTACAAGGCTAACATAGGTTTGCACATGCTCTTGACACAGTTGGTCATCTATAAGTCAAATATTTTCAAACCCTTCTTTCACAATGACTAACTTTAGTGATCCCTGGAATCTCTCTTTTTCTTTTTTACTGCTTCAGCCCCTTTCAAGTTCGATATCCCATCCCCGGATGATGTGGTTTCTTTGGGAATGAAATCTTACAGAATAGGTTCTAAAGGTACTTTGTTTGTAATCATATTTGACACACTATTTAGTTTCAAGATAAGTAAATTTTTGACAAGTATTTTTTGTAAACCCAACCCATCCAATCACCAGTTATCGAAACACAATGTATACTTTGAATATGCCTTGAATACTTCAATTTTATAGTTTGTGTTGTAGTCTCCATTGTCTTTTTTTGTAAGAGAAATATAGTACAGGCTGTGATGTAACCTAAGGATGAAATACTGCTTGTTTAGATTGCGGTTTGTTTGATTGAAGTTTAGAACTTTAGAACAAAATACTATTTCCAACTAAAGACACTCATATATACACATAATCTATATTAACATGTAGATATATCATGTTTAAGCACCTACATGTGCTTCATGAGTTATAACTGTTGGCGAGATGTTGCCTTTGGCCCACTTAAGGGCTGTTGCGATTAGGAAAACCAAGGGAAGGGGCTTAGCCGGCCCTAACCATAATTAGGCCCAATTGATTAATCTTGTTTAGCAAGTTATCAAGGGTGAAACTCTAATTAGGTAGCCTATATATATTTGATCTCTTGTACTTGTAATTTGTATCACTCAATGAAGAAAACCCTAGTTGCCTCCCGTGGGAGTAGGTCTTACACTGAGACCAAACCACGCTAAATCGCTGTGTTCTTGTTCATGTGTGTGTGTATGTGTCTGTTCTAGTCCCTAACAAGTAACAATAACATGCTCATAATCATAGTACCAACCATGCTAGCTGTAAATTTTATTTTCTGTTATGCTTTAAATAAATCTTAAATTTTCTAGTTGAAACCTCACAATGTTTTATTCTTTTCATATTAAATAGTTGCACCCAACTTGAAAAAACCATCAACGTCTAATGCTCCTTCCAGCAAGGCGATGAACAATGCCAACTCTAGTTTAAGTGCTAAACCTTCTACCATGTCAACACCTGTGAATTCAAAGGTTAAGTTAGATTATGTGGAGGAGAACAATCATGCTTCCATAGCTGAGACACAAACAGTTAGGCTTTCCAGTGAATTGAACAGCATGACCGTGAGTGGCAAATCTGGAAATTCAAAAAATCATAACAAGGAAAAGATAGCATCTCGTGTAGATTATAAACCTGAGAAGTGGATGTTACCTGACCAAACTGGTGATCGTTTGACTCAGCTGAATCTGGCTATTGTAAGTTTGCTATGTCCAAATTTTTTAAATGATTATTATGTGGAATTTTTAGCCGGTGACAACATCTATTTGATATTTTCAGGTTGGCCATGTGGATTCTGGGAAGTCAACACTCTCAGGAAGGCTGCTACACCTTTTGGGCCAAATATCTCAGAAACAAATGCACAAATATGAAAAGGAGGCTAAGATACAGGTATTTTTGGTTGGTGTATTAGGTGGGGTCAGGGGTGTTAGGCTGGATAACGGGTGAAAACGGGTTCATGTTGAAACGAGTCATTTTCTGTACAGGTTTAAACAGGCTAGGTGGATTGAGTTAGCCCACAAATGCTTCTTTGCATATGATTTAAGTTATTCATATATATAATTGTGATGTATTTTATTAGAACAATAACATAAATCATGAATTTCTACCCTTTTGGCTTGTTTGATGGTTCCCCTTATAGTTATTTTTTATTTAACCCATTTGAGATGAATTGTAACTCAAGTAGACATGTTCATAAATAAACAGGTAAAAGATTTCACCTGTAGTAGCTGAACTTGGTTTACTGGATTTATGACTTTATTTTTATTTTAATGAAGGGGAAAGGTTCTTTTGCCTATGCATGGGCATTAGATGAGAGTGCTGAAGAAAGAGAAAGGGGAATAACTATGACTGTAGCAGTTGCCTTTTTTAATTCCAATAAATACCATGTTGTGATACTTGATTCCCCGGGCCATAAAGATTTTGTTCCAAACATGATATCTGGTGCAACACAAGCAGATGCTGCAATTCTTGTTATTGATGCATCACTTGGTGCATTTGAAGCGGGTATCGACAGTGCCGGTGGCCAAACACGGGAGCACGCACAGCTGATTAGAAGCTTTGGGGTTGACCAAATAATTGTGTCTGTTAATAAAATGGATGCGGTTCAATACTCAAAGGATCGTTTTGATACTATTAAATTGCAACTTGGAACATTTCTTCGGTCTTGTAACTTTAGAGATTCTTCTGTGACGTGGGTCCCGTTGAGTGCCATGGAAAACCAAAATTTGGTGGGACCTGCTTCTGATGAACGTCTTTCCTGGTTAGTTCCTTTGTTTTTTTATTTGCTTGTTTGATCTTCTAAGTTTTTAAATAAAATGTTTTTGTATAGGTATCTATAGATGTGGCAGTTTTGATACATGTATCTTTAATAATTGGGTTGTTTTTGGTTTATGTTTTAGTTTAACTGGTCAGAACTGGTACAATAAAAAATACCTAGAAAGGAAAGGGGTCATATGAGTCGTAAATTGTAATCACTCCAAGTCTATTAAATGCATAAAGTTTGTTAAGTAATTTTATTCAGAAATTTGGTATTATTGAAATAGTATAACTTTTGCAATAATATTTGGCACACTAGTTTTTAAGAAAAGGAAATTGTGGGACAAAAGGTGTTTTTGTTGACTTAGTTTGAACCAAAAGAAACCATTTGACCCGGCTATTTTGAATGCATCGGTTCGGGACTTTGGGTTATTTTTTTATTTTATTTTTTATCATTTAAGGGTTCAAATGGGTATTTTTTTTAAATCTTTTAAGCAACATTGAATGCTGATTTTTGAACAACAGAAATTACGAAACTACAAATTAACTTGTCAGTTATTTGGTTTTTGACAGGTACAAGGGCCCTACTTTGTTGGAAGCAGTAGACGCTTTTCAACCTCCTGCTAGAGAATACTCTAAGCCTCTATTAATGCCCATATGTGACGTTGTCAAACTTCCATCTCAAGGTCAGGTATCTGCATGTGGAAAGTTAGAGGCCGGTGCTCTTCGTAATGGAAGCAAGGTACATTCACTAACTATTTAATGGATAAATTTATCATAGGGAAAATAGAAACAAAAAAGAGAGGGTTAATTGCATTAAAAGGTAAGCAAATTTTCTTAAATGTCTACGCAATAGGGCCTAGGGGACTGTAAAGTAGTGGATTAGTGTCGGGTTAGTGCCAATTTAGAATCAATTTGGTCACCAAGTGGGTGGGTAATAGGACTCAAAACTTTTGATATAGTGATTCCAGCCAATTATATCATGACGTTTCTTTAATATTAATATACAAAGGAAAAAAAGTGTGATTTTGGACTGGACCGGACCGGACTGGAAGCTAACCTCATGTGTACCAAACCAGAATGGACCTAGAACCAGTTTTTCTCCTTATCATTGCCCAAGAACTAGAGTGTACATACTTGGTGCTGAATTCCTGATCTGATTTTGTCTGGCCCTGTTTCAATGGTTTGGATTGGATTTTATACACCCTTTTTTTGGTACATACACCTACCCAAACTAGAAGAAATGTAAGCTGGTTACCCAAAATGGGAAAATAAAGTTAGCAAGTTCATTACCTTATGAAAAAAACATTATGGTAGTTGTACCTTTCTAGGAGATAGAAAATGCTGTAAAATTCCTGAACTGAAATTTGAGAAACTAGGTACATTTTTGTGCAACTCCTAACAATGCAAAGTTACCATCTTTCTAAAACTTACTGGATTTTGGTTAGCTATTTTTTAACTATTAATTAACTAATGCCATTTTATATCTATAGGTTCTTGTTCTGCCTTCAGGAGACGTTGGAACAGTTCGATCACTAGAACGTGATTCTCTGCCGTGTGGCGTTGCAAGAGCAGGAGACAATGTCACTGTTAGTCTACAAGGCATTGATGCAAATTTTGTAATATCTGGTGGTGTCTTGTGTCACCCAGATTTCCCAGTGGCAGTCAGTAATCATTTGGAGTTGAAAATCCTCGTATTGGATGTCCAAACACCAATTTTGATTGGCTCACAGGTAATGTTCTTACAAAAAGTGGCAAGTTTTACCCATTTGCTTATGAATGGATCGGTTTGGGTTATTATTTGTCTACGGGCAAATTCTTGTTGGGATCTGCTTATGCCCCATTTTCATTTGAGGTGGCAAACTCTTTTTTTTCTTTCTTTCAAGTAAATAAGTTTAAGGTATCGAACATCTACTTTTGATCAAAATGAGGATTTTAGTAGGTTTCTAGGTATGTTGGTAACAACTGCCTAGTCTTGGACACAAGTGTTTGCAGGTCAACCTAAAATGATTCATACAGAAACGACTTGCTTTAGTTTGTCATTTTGAGTCGTTACTCAACCCACCCTTTTTGCCGCATCTAGTATTTATAAATCTTGTTTGTTTTATATTCTATTTTATTGTTGGGATCTACATGTTGATGTTTTGTGATGGAACTACAAAATGAGCAGTTGGAGTTTCATATCCACCACGCAAAGGAAGCGGCAAAAGTTGCAAAGATCGTGGCGTTGCTTGATTCCAAAACGGGTAAAGTAACAAAGAAGTCACCACGATGCTTGTTAGCCAAGCAAAGTGCTATAGTTGAGGTGCGTACAGAGTTTCTTAATTAGAGTTTATTAATTCATTATATCTAAAAACATACTATTATCAAAATAATAGAATTAGGGTACCGAGTTTCTTAATTCATTATATCTAAAAACATACTTATTATCAAAATAATAGAGTTAGGATACTGCTAAAAATTGCTAACCAACATAGCAGAATTTTTGTCACGTATCTACCTTTTTTTTTGTCCTTGTTCTTAAAAGTGTGTTAGGTTTGTATATATATATGTGAAAATAAGATAGATACATGAATTTAGTGTGACATGTTTATCGATGTATAATGTTTCAAGAAAAGAGGTATCTTGTTTTGTGATATTCACTTATAATGATAGTAATACGTTCAGGTGGTGCTTCAAGGAGAGGTGTGTGTGGATGAGTTTTCAAGTAGCAGAGCACTTGGGAGGGTGTTTCTAAGATCATCAGGGACAACAGTTGCAGTTGGTGTGGTAACCCGAGTTATAGCAGGCGAGCGGAATTAGCTCATGATAATTGGTAAACCAAGCCGTTTTGAGTTTTCTATTAATATATTTTAGGTTGAGTGTACAATTTTGTATCAATTAGGCAGCCCCCCTTTCATAACAAAGAATTGTTGCAATATTATAATTTAATCCTGGTTTATGTTTGGTTTATCTTTTGTTTATATGTTTTTTATTCAATTCTATATCTAATACAACCATTTTACTCATTACTCACACCATTTTTAACATATTCTCTCTAAATCTTTTAATAAACAAAATTCAACAATCATCCCATAGGCGTTAAAAAACCAAGGAGAAGAGTCCCAATGTGTCAGTTTCTCATGATCCGGGCCTTACAAAATTTTGATGCTTTTCAACAATCACTACCTCTCTATGTAACATAAACAACTGTTACAACTCCAAACTTGGTTCAACCAACAAGTCCTACAACAGCATCAAAATCTTTCAACTCTTAAATTTCAACTAGTCTTGAAAAAGTTGTCGAGAGTGACGAAACTGTTGTTCTAGAGTCCTCACCGTTAATCGCAACAAATTTTAAGCCAACATACAAGCACTGAAGTTGGACTGTGTTGTGTATAATGTAAAAAAACAGTAGCAAATCAATCTCAACAAATCTTTCAAACCAGTACATTTTGTAATCGATGCTATAGTGTCTTCAATAATCGCCGGGTCTTAGAATCAAGTTCTTAATGACTTTCTAGTCACATCATTCACACGTTTCGGATATTAAGTTCCATTTGCAACTTTAGACAAATGTGCTATTGACACATGGCCATATGGGCCATTGTGGCATCTTCTACACATCGATGGATGTGCTGAGCGAATAAGTCAACCTCAAAGTGGATTTGTTACGTGAAGAGTATGTTATGACCCAATTTGAGAGGGGCGATTTAAGGTGCGATTTATTCTTAACACACTGAAAGTTGATTTATTTTGTGAATAGTATGTTTTTTTTAAACACAATTTTATTCCTAAAATAAATATAGTCGGCCAGTAATTGAAAGCCCAAGGTACCACGTGTGATCCTCTTTTGAGAGGTCATGAGTTTAAAACCTGCAGATGGCAGGGTGGATGAATTTTAGGAGTTATATATTAGGAGCCGTTTAAAAAAAAGGTAATTAAAGGCCCAATATTTTACAAAAGAACAACCCCAAAAACTAAGAACTAATAGCTATTACATCCACATTAAAATAATCTCTCCACCCAAAAATAAACTCTTAGCTATTAAGTAAACTCTCCACCCAAAAATATTTATTATATTTGGTAACCATTTATCCCAACTATAGCACTGGTCCTCCACCTGATATAGGGATGTCAATGAAACCTAGACCCCAGAAATATCCGAAATCTTACAGGCATAGGACGAGTATGGATTCGGGTAATTCGGTTAGGAAAACGGGCCTAAGCCCATGCGGAAACGAATCTAAGCCCAGATAACTGAGGGTGCACACTCCTTTCTTCCGCTCTCGTAAACCCTCCCTCTAGCATAGCAAAACCCTCGTGATTCTCAATTAGGGTTTCAAAAACAATATCCATTCGATTCACAATCCTCATTTCATGATTTGATCTAAGTTTACATACGAATATGTCTTCTTCTCTGTTTATTCAACGATTCGGGAGAACAAAGAGTTTAACGAAGCGATCTACGAAGAAGTATTTGGAAGAAGCGCTTTACAGGCGACTGCTCAAAGACGGAGGATCAGATGTTAGTGTTAGACAGAATTTGAATGAGTTTATTAAATCCAGAAAGAAAGCTTACAAATGGGAGGTGGATCACACGCTCAAAGTCCTTCGCGAACGCAAGCGATACGCTCCTGCCCTAAAGGTGCTGATTTGATCTTTCTATCAATAATGTATGATGTTTTGATCTAGCATGCTGAATTCAATTACGAGCTGTAGTCACCACAACTAGATGCAAACACATGGATTGCTGTGTGAATTAGCTATAAAACTTAGTTTTGAGTGTAAGATGAGCTATCGGCCACTCGAAAAATGTTACCTAATCATTCGTTATAAGTCACATTGTTTTGCTTTAGGATCTCTAATCTGTTCAGACCGACATTTTTATGGAATTTTATTGATTTTTGAACCTTTTTAAGGGAAAAAAATAGGGAGATTGAGGAGCAGTGGACTAGTTATAGTTAATGGACAGTGTTATTAGTTTAGAAATGTCATTGATGAAGTGATAAACACACTCTAATATTGCATCTAGGTTACAATATGAAATGCAAAACCAGTTGCAGATCAGCTGTACTATTTCAATTATATGCTTATTCTAGGTCAACATATTCAATTTTGTTACTGAATTTGTGTAGCTAACGTGGCCATTTTTTTATTTTGTGTTGTTGATTGTATTTAGGAATGAATTTAGCCGAACTTAGCAGTGGTGATTAGTTGCGTACTCACTTATTTCTTTAGATTCAGGATCAGAGTTTATTTCCATCATTAACCTCAGAGGCGAGACCACTATAAATTGTGGTATAGTTAGTTTTCCTTAGGCTTCCTAGTCCAAGTAGTTTTGTGCCTACACTGGTTACAAGCTGAAATTAATGAAATTGATGACTTGGTTTATCTTGAGTTTTTAGCTTTTAAAGTGAGTAGCTCAAACTCAATAGAATATGTTACAAACTCATGATTTTTGTCATTTCCACTTCCTGTTTTTTGTTTTGTTAAAAAGGTTTCTGTTTTCACGTTGTTAAATTTTTGTATAATTTACAAACTGCCTATGTGTGAAAGTTTCTATTCTAATGGTTGGATGCTAATAACAAACAGATTATGTGATATCTGACCTCTCACACCACCCAACATTGTCCACTTTGCCAATGTGGAGCTCACTGGTTTGTTTTTGTTGTCACGAGTAGAAACTTCCTAGTAGATGTCACATATCACTGATTGCTCCCACTCAAGCATGTTTAACTGTGGAGTCCTCGTCTCATTCACAACCATGTGTTATGGCCCGATATGCGAGATTTGCCTATGGTGTCAAATATTAAAGTCTATAAAATAACACTCTCACATAAGCCCGCATTCTTGTTTTTTTTTGCCTCTTATGTTGTAGCAATGGATCTAAAGAAGTTTTGGCTTTCTATTCCCTCTAAAAAAATAGCGGTTTGAAAGTTATTTATGGTTGAAGAAAACCATGAAGTTTTGGGCCTATAGCAAGGCTTATGAACATCTGGAGTAATCTGTTTTGAAGCCTTTGTCATATTTTAATGTACTACTTTACATTACAGTTATTCTAAATTTTACATATTTTTGTGTTGATTGTTGTATGATTTTACAGCTATCAGAAACTATGGCAGAAAGGGGAATGAACAAAACAGTATGTGATCAAGCTGTACACATCGATCTAATTGCCAAAACAAGAGGAATAAGTGCTGCAGAGGCTTATTTCGTGAGTCTCCCAGAACAATCAAAAAACCACTTTACATACGGTCCGCTTCTAAACCATTACTGCAAAGAATTGATGACGGATAAAGCGGAGTCAATGTTTGAAAAAATGAAAGAATTAAATTTAACTTTGACTTCAATTCATTATAATTGCATCATGACTCTATATGAGAAAACCGGTCAACCAGAAAGAATTCCAGAGATTATCATGGAAATGAAGGCATCAGAGGTCAAACTTGATATTTTGACCTACAACATTTGGATGAGGGCTGCTGCTAAATTGAATGATATCTCTGGGGTTGAGCGAGTATTTAATGAAGTAAAGAGGGATGACCAGGTCACTGAAGACTGGACAACTTATTCCAATCTGGCATCAATTTATGTTGACTTTGGTTTGACCAACAAGGCGGAAGATGCTCTAAAGGATTTAGAAAAGAAAAACTCACATAAAAATCTTTCTGCTTTTCAGCATTTAATCACATTATACGGGAAGACCGGTAATCTAATAGAAGTTTATCGTGTATGGCGTTCTTTAAAGCTAGCTTTTCCCAAAGCTGCAAATATTAGTTATTTAAATATGATACAAGTTTTGGTCAAATTGAATGATTTACCAGGAGCCGAAAAGTGTTTCAGAGAATGGGTATCCGGGCTGTCCGACTTATGATATCCGGATCGCAAATGTTCTTATAGGAGCATATATTAAATCCGATTTATTGAACAAAGCTGAAGAGCTTAGAGAGTTATCAAGAAGGAGAGGTGCAAAACCTAATGTTAAAACCTGGGAGATTTTCTTGAATTATTATTTGGAAAAAGACGACATTACATCTGCTATTACATGCATTGACAATGCAATTACAACGAGTATATCATTCGGTAAAAAGTGGGTCCCAGAGGCTGTGGTTATTCAGAAATTTATGGCGTATTACGAGGGTGGTAAAGATGTTGATGGCGCAGAAGGGTTTGTGGACATTTTGAGGAAAGCTGATGACAATGTTGGTGGTGAAGTATTGGAATCTTTGATTAGGATTTATGCTGCTGCTGGAAAAACGACCCCAATTTTGCATCGTCGGGTCAAAATGGAGAATATTGAGTTGAGCGATGAAGGTAAAATTCTGCTTGAGAAGATAACAGTCACGTAAGCTTTATTGTTCCTGCATTTATATGAACTTTTTTTTCGGAATGAAAGGATTGTTAAAAGTTTCATGTGTTGGCTCTTTGCATTCGGATCATGAAGTAGCAATAAGGTGTTTTTCTGTTTTCAATTTAAGTTCCGTAATGCAAGATCTCATAGAGTTTGAGCAAGTTAGTTTTTATTACTTTGTTTTTGGTAATCGGTGAGAATCTGTTACTGCAAATTCATGCAAGTCAATATCCTTTTAAAGGCAGAAAACTATTGAAATTATAGGCCACCCGCCACCCCTTGAAGGTTTTTTTATTCTTTCTTGAAAACATATATGAACTGATTTATTTATCTTTATATCATTAACCTATAAATAATAACAAGTTAATAGCTACAGTGAATGTGTACATCTTCTATTGCTTTCTGTACAAGTCTGTATGGATGATATATGTAGATACTATCTTTTTTTCTTTGTTTACAAGTCTTAACTTCTTTGTTTTTGGTGACCATGGGTTTACCGCTCCGTTCGTTAACTGATTGAAATTACTCTCTTGGTTATGTCTTTCATGGTATTCTCTTTGCCATTATCGCTCTATCACGACCTTAGTTGGTAAGTTTTGATCTTTGTTGCGTTTTTTAAAGCGTTTCTATTCTTCTTTTATGCGTGGGTTGTCCGGTTTAGTAGTTTGTGTTTCCTCTGTGTATGTTTGTGAGTAGATTTTTCTATGCAATTTTGATTTTACTCCTATTGTTAGTGCATGGTGATTTGTTTTGTTGTTTAATTTTGTTCTCAAGTGATTGCTCCTATGATTATGAATCCATTCGATATTTCACTTAATTAGTCATATATTTATTTACGATTTGTTATCACTGTTTCAGTTGGCCATCGATTTACCCTTTTATTTCTGTCAAAACCCCATGTGAGGTTTTTGTGCTTAATTATGTTAGTCTTTTGAACTATTTACATATATCGAACTAGAGGTTTGTGTTTAATTATGTTGTGTGTTGTTGATGAAACTCTTGGAATATGAAATATTAGTCTTTTGAACTATGTACATATATCGAACTAGAGGTACTTAAACTCTGCACAAACTACATAAATGTAATGTTAGGTGCTTGAATGGTATATATCTATGTGCAGTATCCAGCCTTCTGAATCAACATCTGAGGATTTTAAATGTCAAATATTACCTTGTTAGACTATGTACATATAAGCAACTATTCAGTGTTTTCACGACTGGACCGGCCGGTCGGAGTGGTCTAACCGGGAATCGGGTTTGCCGGCGGTCTGGTTGAGCACACTATAACCAGCTCTCAAATAACCGGGTGGTTCTTGCGGTTGGCGGCTGAACCGGAAACCGCCGGCTGGACCGGAAAAAGATCAAAACTAAACCTAAGTGAACCAAAACTCAGATAAAAATGAATGAAAAAGGCGTTTTGATGTGCGATGTTGACAGATCTGCTACTCAACGATGGTTCCTGTGATGACTGCATCTTTATCATTGCTGGTGTTGGTGTGCGACGGCGAGTTTCTCATCGCCAATTTTGGTGAGCAAAGTTTGTTGCAAGTAACAACAGATGATGAACCGATTTAGATTTACAGCGATGGAGATGAAAGAGATCTCAA
>JBCNJP010000020.1:15828284-15887583 GCA_039602395.1 Deinandra increscens subsp. villosa
TAAAAACCCTTTTTGACCCCTTAACCCCACTTTCTTATTTTGTCTCCTCTATCAGATTGTATATGAGACTATTATCCTTTTAATTTTACTTGATTACATTACTCCAACCCTTCTAATAGTAAATTTACTCCTAAAATGAAGCTTGAAGATATACTACAGTAATCATAATATGTACCTTAGGAGAATCAAGATTATCTTTCTTGGCAATGAAACTTAAAGCCCGACCTGGATAAGCTCCTACCAAAGTCTCCCCAAGTCCCTTTACAACCTGTTAGCACAAAAGAAAGTTATAGATCCATGTAGTAATTCCATGTCATTGGAGGGAATATATTAGTTAGCATTTACTGTTATAATCTTTATCATAATTAGGAGATATGATTATATTAGGTTTCCTTTGTAATATCTCCATTATACTCCTGCAAATAGTTGATCAAACAAACATATGCAACAAAGGGATAAAGAGGCCACTCCAAGAGAGACCCCGGCTCTGTAAAACCTTCTATTATTTTTTAAATGGAGAAAGCACACAGGAAATACAAGAAAAGCATACATGGAAACAACTGGCAAGTAATCAAGTATCATAACTGAAAATAGTAGATAATACACAATAACTCACAAGTTTTTTATTATTCTATATATATCTGATCAACTGAATACCATTACTCCATTCTAGGTAACATAATGTAACAGCTGACATGGCTTATTGGCTTGTAGTTTTATCATAAGTATGGGCCTATTAGTTAAAATTTTAAAGCATCATCCGAGGACGTTTTAGACCAATTAAACTATTAATATTTTCTAATGACCACAAAATATATATCTGGTGGGTATCCAGGAGATTAATTTGAATACTAGGAAACAAGAGAAATTAACTAACCTCAGCATATATCTCTGATGGATCTCCTGAAGATGGATTTGTGGTATGAATAACAAATGCGTAGTCAGCATTTATTATTTCCTGTACCAAGACAGCCATGCATAAGAGGTCGTGATCAAGTTTCACTTTTCTTGTACTGAAGTATGCTCTCTCGTTCCATTTTGAAGCCCAAACCTGGAAAATGACAACCAAATCCATTCCTTGTGAATATTAACATGTGTACTTGATGTGATAGAAACTTTAAATTGTTTATACTTTAATGCTGGAGAAAGGGTACGGCATAATTGACAATGTGGAGTCTGCCGAGGTAGCCCGGTTACCAGGAGCTCATCATGAGAATGAAATTAGTACATGGCATAAATTCGTTCTTTGTATTCAATTTACATATATAAGAAATTACAATCACGTTAAAACAAGGATTGCAACGATTAAGGGATGTCCTACCAAATATAGAAAAATCTTATAACCTTAAATGTTACCTCCAATAAGTTATTAAAATAAGCAAGATCAAAAATTTATTTCGGTAAATGAAAGTAAAGTATAAGTGGGCAAGGTAAGGACCTCTCTAGGCGTTATTTGGCATAGAAAAAGTACCCGTGACATCATAAACTCATAGAGGTGGCAAAATGGCCGGGTAAAGTAATGGGTCATAAATTCATAACTAGTGTGGAATGCGTCATGTTGGCCCGCACAGTTTTTTTTTTTTCCAAAATTTGAGCTTTTTATAAGCAATTAGTGTGTCAAGTACTCAAATATGGTTGCAAAATTTATTTCACATTAAATTAATTTTTAACTATTTATTAAAATGAATTAGGAGGATTTAGTTACACTTTGAGTGACTTTCAATAACTAGACTAGTTCCCATTTTAGGCAATTTTCAGGAGTATGCTCGTTTGACCAACTAAAGATAAGATATGGCCCGAATCAGACCATTTATAGGTAAATGGGTCGAAACTAGCACCTCTATAAATTAAGAAACATGCTCCCCTAACCTTCTTTATAGCAATCCATGCTTGTTCCCATCTTTGTTCACCTTCATCCCCAGGCCATGGCATTCCAGAGCTTTGCATTTTGTTTTTCAGCTCTTGTACCTGAAATAACAGTCCTATTATCATTTTCACATTTTTGACCATTGCAAAGCTATACATTTAAGGCAAAACAGAAGTTACCAGCAGGGGTGGTGCAACAAGCTCCAAAACTGTCTTGCGGATCTCCTCAAGGACATCAAAGTCTCCCGCTGCTAGTTTTTCCTTCAATATTTGTAACTTTTCAGACACCCCCTGGAAATTTAATGTGTCATATATATGAGCTTTTGGAGCTTATAAAATGTATACAAAAGTACTACAATGGAAAAGGAAAAATGCATTAATTGAACCTTCATACACAATATTTTTCTTAGTAGGTTGCAAAGGAAGATTGACCATTCACAATTGTTAAAATTTTCTCAAAATTTAAAGATATAAAGTACCTGATTTAATTCATCAGAAAGAACTTGCTCAAAAGTTCCAAAAGGTAATGCAACTGAAGTGGGAATGCCCACCCAAGATGGGACTTTTCCTTTAAGGTATGCAATATTACGTGATTTAGCTCCAACCTTGAAAGTTCAAAGAAAGTGTATTACAAAATAAACATTATGGAAATAACCATATAATGAGATATAATGTATATAAGAATAACAGTGTGAGCCGCACCATTTCACTCGTGAACTCATCAGACGATATAGCAAATTTACCAGCAAACTGTTTTTTAACCAATTTTATGCTTGGTGCTTGATCAACCTCTTCCGTGTTATTTGATCGTAAATCTCCCTCTTGCACCTCACTAAGATCATATACACAAGGCAGAGAAAATAAGGTGAATAAGGACAATTAAGATGAATATCAGAAGAAATATTTAGTTTACTAAGCACCAGGACATTACCTATAAGTTATATCTGCTGATGTAGGTTTCAGTTTCAACAATTTCCCTTCTTTTGATCGAAGATCGTCCAAAATATTTGGATCAAAACATGTTGCAAAGCAAACCTGCCAAGAAAATTAAGGCATGTCTAGAGGTGGCAAGTTTGACCCATGTGATTATGAACGGGTCGATTTGACTTGTGCTTTAGCTCTAACAGATCATATGGATATAATATAAAAAACATATTTTTGTCTCATACGACCACCTAAATCGTTTTTACTTAAAAAAACGTTATTGTAATATATAGTTTTGTAAACGTATTTAACCCCCTAATTACTTATACAAAATGTTTTAGATTGATAAATTGCTTTGGGTGAACCCTACCTGCTACAAAACCAGCTAAAAGTTGCCCATTTTGACCCGAATCCATTTTAACCTGCTCTGTTAACCGCCCACAATTCCGCCCATAATTCCACAGGTAATGATGCTTTCATATTAGACCAATACCTTGCCGTTTCTTGCTCGAACAGAAACATGAGACAAAACATCTGGCATGTCAGGAGTTACTACAGCAACTGTACCATCAGGAATTTCCTCCTCTCCCCTCACAGACTTTGCCACTAAAATAGTTGGCAATTCATAGGTTTTGTTTTGAACAGAAAGTAATTCATCAACAACCACAACATATCCAACAGCCTCAACGGGGCTGATAACCTGCCAACTGTCCACAAGAAGGGAAGTTCCATTTAGAAGTCTTTTATGGTTGAGTGACATCATAAAGTTGCAAATTGATTAACCAAAAGGATGTAAAATCAACCTTCCCAAATGAGCCACATTGCGAAGAATAGGGTCAAGTCTGTTGACCAATGATGATAAAGGAGCAGCTGACCCCGCACGTATCATTTCTTCAGTAAATATGCTCACCTGCAGGGATTCAGGGAACAAGGTAGATCAAGAAAGTTACCTTAAGCAAAATAATGATCCTTTCGTCAATTGCAGAAATGTCAACCAATTTGACAAGAACTGGCCTTCAATTGGAAATTTATTAAATATGATGATGTCATTTATTTGATTAATGATATAATACCCTTCTGAGTATTAAGTAATCAGTTAAAATATATAAATATACCATCCATTATTAATTAAGACTAAAAACTTACCAATAGCCCCCTTTTCTATTGTTACTTGTTAGTTAACATTTCCTTTTTTAAAGGTATGAATATGTAATAATATTAGACTATATTGTATTGTTAGATAAATGTGGGTAGTCAAGGTGTAACTTTAGAGATTAGGTTAAATTTGTAACCTCAATGTATATGGTGATCTGTGAATAATAAAAATGAAATATTCCTTTACAAAATTACACTGTCTAAAAGTTCTCTTCAATATGTTTAAAATGTATGTTTTATAATTCTATTTTTTTAATGTGCATCCATCATATTTAACTAATTACATGATTTATACCTATTCAAATGTTATAGTTTTTGTCTATAATTATATCAACAATTATTTTAGTTATTATCCTTATTGTACTACTACATGACTAATTATCGTAGGCTGCGGCTAGTAGCATTGTAAATCCTTACATCATAGCACAACACCAGATTTAAAAGAAGAAAATAAAATATGTTACCGCCCACTGGTCCAAATTAAGCCTGGCCCCAAGGTACTCAGCAGAAGGTTGCAATAGTTGATGATATAACTCTCCTTTGCTTGCAAGTGCAAGTCGTGTTCTATCAAGGACTGATTTTGCAAATAATGCCCAACTACCATCACGAGTCTCCAACATGCTAAGTGCTTGATTCCATCCCTTCAAAGCAAATAGAAACAAAAAAAAATGGCATCTAGTATTCTGAAGCAAGACTGCAAGAGTCACGGGAACAAAACTCACCCAACCCTAATTCGAGTTTACGCCTTTTGAAATTAAAAAAAAATTTACTTAATTGTTTAAACAAAATAGTTCCCTAAAGTTTGTTTTCATATTACTTTGTGACATCTGAAGACAAACAATATAGCTGGTAATTCGAGTTTACGCCTTTTGAAATAAAAAAAAATTACTTAATTGTTTAAACAAAATAGTTCCCTAAAGTTTGTTTTCATATTACTTCGTGACATCTGAAGACAAACAATATAGCTGGTAAATAAATTGAGTTAATTTAACAGTTTTACCAGGGTAAAATGCATATATGTAACATACTTCATTCCTGATTTCCATTTAGATAAACAAACTTTCAGAACTTTTTTTAGAGGGACCAGTTTTAATATGCCATATCTGGGTGCCACATCGACCCCACATCAAGAAAAAGGTCAACATAGAGTCATAGACAAGGTAACCAAAATGCAGCTGTCATGTCATCATTTTGACGTGGTAACCAGGTCGGCTTACCCTCGGTTAACACTTTTGAGAGTCAGCTACCTTAACTAATTTTTTTATAGTATGTTATCTTTTTATGCAATCTACCCGTCTTAATATCCACCTTTAACACAAATGGAAGAACATGGTTACAGATGGTACTGAAATTACCTTTAAGCAATAGATCAGATCCTCATTGTTATCTGTTGAGAGTATGAGGTTCTCGAGAAGAAGAGTGATTAAATATATAACTTTCTGCAAAAACGTTGAGGTGAGGTCATGAGATATTTATGGCAAACTTAACAAACAATAATACATCTTTAATATGAATACTGGGGTTTGTTTGACAAGTTTGATGTAACAACAGAGCACATGTCACGGGGAAAAACCAGAAATAAAACAAGCAGAATATATGATTTACCTCTGGTTCAGCACTGTTCAAATCCTCATAACTCCTTTCAATGGCTGTCCTTACAGTAGAATCTAGGGCAATATCCAAAAAGAGAAGATCCTTGAGCCGATCATTTGGTTTAGAAAGTAACGGCCTAAGTTCCTCACGTGCCTCTAGTAGTCCCTGGATGAAAAGATAAATAGTTATCTTTTATTTGTTATGGCAAGTGAAAACAATACAGAATGGTTTTTATGTGCAAGAAGGTAGGAAATAGACCTCAAGAAGGGTTTCCACATTCTTATCTTCAACATGCTCTAAAACAAATTGAAGCAGTTCCTGCATGAAAGGTTGTGAGGTGAACAGATATCATGGAGTTCCAGAAATTCCTCCCTTGATAATTGACATTACAAAAAAATAAAAAATAAATAAATAAAAATAAAAAAAAACTTACAGGAAATCCAGATGGCAGACCAGAAACAGGATTTATATTCACCCCAACCATGAATCCTTGTCCCTGAAATTTTAGAAGATCAACAAAAAGACGGTAAGAATAAAACTTCAACGTACTTTAAGCGGATTTCTGTTTTATGTAACCAACTTTGTTTTCGCCTACAAAACCATTGAAGTTTCAAAAATTTCGACATGATATAGTCTTCTATGTTAACCGGTCTTGAGAAGCCACATCAGAAAAAGTCAACATGGTCAAAGTTAACAACACATCCATTGTCGTATCATCTCTTTTAATTACGCAACTGGATCAGACTACCTTAAGTCAAATTTTATTGAGGTTGGTTACCTTAAATTATTTTTTTGGGAAAGTTCAATGGTATTATGGTTAGAAACAAAGATTGTTTCCTAAAATAGAAATTTTCCTAAAGTACATTATCTTTCTATGCAATTTGCCCGAAAATATAACATGTTGAGAAGACCAAGATACTGGCATTACCTCCGTTTTATAGCCCATGCAGTTAGATATTGCAGATTCAAGATCTGCTCCTGAATGAACTGCCTGCACCAATGAGAATGTGACAAAGATTTGAGAGTCTGCAGAAGATTGGGCTAAAAGAAAGAGAGTTTTGCTTTTTCTGGCTTGGGCATCATTAAGATACACCATAGTGACCCAAACGAGACGAAAAAACCACCTTTTATTGTTTCAAATTTACAAAAAATAAATGACTAAAAGGAGACAAGCGAAAGCACATCGATGATTTATGCACACAAGAAAAGCCCCAAGTCCATACCTTTAACGTTCTCATGTAATTTCCTAGATCACGCAAAAGGCCTTCCTTTTGGTCACCTGAGAATTTTGGCTCATTGCGAATGGCCCGATCATAACTTAGAAGTCGTTCTTTTGTTATTCCATTTGTATTCAGTGTGTTCCAGTAAACGCCAATGTCAAAGTCACTTTTAATATAATCAATTAGTGCCTGCAACAATACGAGTAATAATGTGTGGGCATTTCTTGAATATTACAAGTTTTAGAGAACATAAATTAGCTTCAGATTCAATATACCTGACAGATCACAACGTCATCAGGGCTTGTGTTATTATGCAGTTTCTGATGCCATTCTTCCATCATTCCTCCTGCACAATTATTATTTCTCTACAGTTGACAAATAGGTGAGTTACCATCAGATATGGCTGAAGAGAGTTTTATGTAAATTTAATGACACGGAAATGATCATAAAAATTGTGCCACCTGGACAACTAGGATTTCATCACGGATGCGCTGGCCAACATCCCCTTCACCTCCACGCCCAACAGTTGACATGATCATTCTCAGAAGTTCATTATACTGTGGATAATTCACATATACATTTTGAAGCAAGTCTGTCAGCCTATCCTGAGCTCTGCTTATTTCACTGTATCAAACATAGAAACGGAGACCATGCGAAAATCAGAATGTTTTAGAAAAGATGTTTTTTATGGGAGAACCTATTTCGTTATGTGCACAAGATATTTCAAACCAGTGATCATGTAACTTAGATATGGACTTCTCGACCCATTTACTCATAAATAACTTGATTGGGTTATGTATTGTCTTAATAGGTCAAAATTCAACTGAAGTCTGTTTAAAAATGCACACAACCTTCTGGTTGTGAACTGTTCTATTAGAACAACAACAACAACAACCATACCCAGTAAAAATCCCACAAATAGCACATAAAATGTACTATCAGTAGGGTCTGGGAGGGGTGGGATGTAGGCAAAACCATACCTCTACCCAAAGGATAGAGATGTTGCTTCCAGGGAGACCCCCAACTCCAATAATAATGGAAATATAAATATTAAATAAAACATATATAAAAGGATAAATAAAATACATATGTACTTAAAAAGAGGACTGTATGATACGATATAAGAAATAATAATAATAATGCTAATAAAAAAAAACTAACAGACTGTATGATACGATATAAGAAATAATAATAATAATGCTAATAAAAAAAACTAACATAAAATAATATAAAATAATAAATAAGTAAAGAAAATAGGGTAAATAACAATAATAATAAAATAAATAAAAGAAATAAAAAATAAAAAATAAAAGAAATAAAAAATACTAATAATAATAATAAAAAAAATTAAACCCTAGGAGTCCTTAGCCTTAATTGAACTATTCTATTAGAAATGGTTAGTTATTACTGTAATAATAATATTTATGATTATATTTATCACACTAATTAGCAATACAAACTTAAAAACTCTAAACAAAAGCGTTTTGGGTCAACTCGGTCTGGCACGTTCTGACCAAACTACTCAACCTAACATCTTGCCACCTCCAATGTAGCTCAAAGGAGAAATGAGTGTAAATAAAGTTGTAAAACAAGTTCAGCTAGACGCCTTACCGTGGCTTTACGTTGTAATTTTTATTCCATATAAGCTGTCTTGTGGCCATAAAACGCATCCATACAAGAATTGCTGCCAGACCCAACTCACCAGTGTCCTTGGCTTCTTCAATTAAATCTGCTGCAATATTAAATCTGGGAATAGCAGGAATTTATTAATCATGAATAATATAAGCCATCAACTAACAATATTGGTAACATGACTAACATCTGAAAAAAAAAGAGGCTTCAAAATAACAAGGACAGCTAAATCATGAACAGAAATATGGCTCATTATGACAACTTTATATTCTTCAATCAATTTATAAATATTTGAATATTTCCACTGAAACCTAGCAACATGCTCAAGATCCAAATCATAAACGTACAAATGTCTGAAAACATTGTCTCCCTCATTCAGTCATACTTGACCTACAATAGAGGCCACCAAGTTTGCAGTGTCAAATTGCAGATATGGAATATTTTAGGTAAAATATATGCATAGTTAGTTGGGCTATATAATAATATACTAATAGACAAGTCTTGGTTCATTAGAAAAACCTGATACTGTATATATAGAATACTACGTACACAAGAAACCCTAAAGAGCGAAGGTCTACAACATGGTCAGGCCAACATTACTAAGCACAGTAAAATAACCCAGACTAAGTATATCTTGTGTCTGATAGAATTTCCTAGGGAACATCACTGCGAAGGATAGTATATGAAACACAACAGTTTACAATTTTGTTGACAAGTGACAAAATATAAAATGTGTGAAATATAACAGGATGATTTTCTAAGAAAAAACCCTTAGGTGTAAATATAAATATAAGAGAAATCTAAAGTAAAAAATCAAAATCAAAATCAAAATCTGCTCAGGTGAAATCAACTGAGTACTGACCTATGCATAAAAGACTTTTGTGCTTCACTTTCCCGCCCTGCTATTTTATCTAGTAAGGCTTTGGCAGTACCTTTCCCATCACCAGCATCCTTCATAAGATAAAAAGGGAAAATAAACAGAAATGGAAATAAAGAAATTATTAACATAACAGGGAAACAAAAATGCATGTAAACTATAGTAACTAATTAGATATATAAAGAGGAACCTTTATTGCCTTCTTGGGTGCAATGAATTCAACATAAAAGTCAGAACCATTATTCTTGATCCATTTATTACCAGAAAAAAGAACAAACGGCATCCCAACAAAACCCTCTCCAATTTCTATTTCTAACGACTGTATCTGTTACACAACAAAGCAGCCATAATTGTAATGCTAATTATTAGTAACAATAAACCTTTCAACTCCTGAAATCATATAAAAATTGTTCATAAAATGTTTCTGTCAGCAGACCTTGTTAGTTGCACCATCAATAGAGATGGTAGAAAACTGTGTGTCAGCAGCTGTAACTAAAGGAGTAGACCCTTCTGGTAATATATGTTTAGGCGGTGCCTACAATTCGAACATCAACTTTAGTACTCTAATAAAAAAACATCAACATCAATTGTTTGATGCAATATCAACCAGCTAGAAGTAGGAAACTTGCCATCCATTCCCCAGCATTCTTTGATAATGCCCAGTGAAGGGTAAGTGGCTCCTTTAAGTCAGTAGCCAAATGAACTCTTATCTTACTAGAAACCTTTGATACAAGTACCTACAGCATACAAAGGTATTAAATGGAATGCAATTACTTTCCTGTAGAGTTGGCAATCTCAACCCGTTTCATATGAATGAGTCGATTCAGATAGTGTTTTGTCTGTAACAAGTCAAATAAAAGGGATAGTGTATGCGGAGGCCACCCTAGTATTCAATTTTTTTTCATCCAGGTCATCGATATGCATCTAGTTTCATTAATACCAATCCCGGGCGAAAACATGGTGAATGTTGACATGCGCTTAATTTATTTTTTTAAGAAAACAACCTATAAAATGTTGGCACCTGCCACTCATCAAAAGTATTTTCGTATTTTCAAAAAATTTAAGGGCATTTCATCATTCAGCAAGTTTTTGGCCAAAATTGGTACAAATAAAACCTTTATACATACTTGGGTGGCGTATAAATTATATCGATACATGGGTGCTCTTAATGAAAAAATTAAATACTAGGTCCACATACATTCTCCATTTATCCCAATTCAAAAAAGTTTGGCTAAAAGAAGAAATAGGTCAAAAGAGTAGTAAGTCTCCCAAAATGTTTTTCATGCATAAAGTATGAGGATCGTACCAAAAGCTCCTTGTCAGAAAGTCTGTATGTCTTTTTGTTTAGAATATCTATATCACTTTGTTCTTCTATGGATTTAGAATAAAGTTCCACTGCAGACAAAGTTTTTGGTTTAATGGAGGTTTTTTCTTCTACAGACTTCACAGAAACTGGAATATGTTTGTTGAGAAGCTCCATGAGGTCCCTTTTCTTTCTCTGAATCCCTTGAATGGAGTAAGTTTTTTTCTCCACAGGCTTTTGAACCTTAGTTTGTACATTTCCTCGTGAAACATCACTTTCTTGTTTGGAATTTGTACCATCCTTTTTGGTTAGTCTTCTGCGTAAGTCCTCTAAGGAACTGCCCTTGGCAATTTCTTCATATAGCTCTGCACGAGCTGCTTCATATTCCATCTGTGAGTTTAATTATTTTTGTACTGTGAATAACGGATAACCATAGGCAAAAACATACATGCAAGTAATCTACATGTACAAAAACACCATATACTGGTTCTTTAGTCTAGCTTGAACATCTAGTAAAACTAGTAATATATTAAGAAAATTTTGAAATATAAGATTAGCTTTAAAGAATAAATAGTGATATTGTGGGATTAAAATCCAATTAGGTAAAAAATAATTGTGTGTTATGTTTACATTTTTTATGATATTCTAGACCCACAAGCCCATCTTGTACATCATATTCCTTTGGAAGTAAAACTTTCTTTTAACCTCATTAATTCTAAATAACAAAAAGATATACTAATTTACTGTACATAACAATTATACTTTTTAAAAATTCTCACAAATTGCATTGCATGCCACTTCTTAATAGGCATTAAATTAGAACATGTTCAAACACAAACAAGATTGATATAGACAATATAAGAGATATTTGAATGTTTACTTGCCTTTTCCTGTTCTGGGGTGTACATTTGTTTCCCCTTCCTCTCCCATCTCAAAAAAGCTTGAATCTGTACAAGATCTTCAGGAACCACAACATTTGAAACTGGTGTTTCCTTTGAACGCAGCTTTACATGGAAGTTTTTATCATTATTTTTATACCTAAATGAAAGTGGGTGGGGGAATTAATGTAAAACTGGATGTATACTTCACCACCGACAAGCCTACAAAATATAACCTTACCATTTATTCTTTCCTTCATCTACTATCAGGAACTCAAGAGCTTGAATGGAAGGATCATCAATTTCTACTTTCAGGAATGATTTGGAACCAGTCTAGTAGGAAAAAAATGAAGAGGCATAAATCAGTTGGTGACTTGGTGTTAATACCAAAAACAGGAGATCTTCCTCATGTATCATCTGTTTTATTGAGAAGGACGCATTTGAATTTAATAGAGGTGTCAATTTCATTTATATAAAAACAGGTCAATTCAGGTTGCATTTTATATAATAATGACTCAAATGTAGAAAACTAGCTAGGCTTGAACTGAAGGACATCAATTTCTACTTTCAGGAATGAATTGGAACCAGACTAGCAGGAAAAATGAAGAGGCACAAATCAGTTGGTGTTAATACCCACAAAAACAAGAAATCTTCCTCATTCATTATCTGCTGTTTTCATAACGAGCCAATTGAATTTAATAGAGATGTCAATTTCAACCTATTTATGTGAGAACAGGTCAATTCAGGATGTATTTTATTAATAACCAGTGGGATCCAGACACTATCACACACACACACACACACTCGTAAAACGTTTTAACAATTAATTGATGAAGTATCATATAGATTTAAACATTTAATGAAAGTTTCTATTTATATAAAATAAAAATGATTTTCAAAATTTAATTAAACATTGTTACATAATTACATCTCTAAATTAATTTCGCTATTAATTGTTTATTTGTTACTTCTTTTTTGTATTTAATAACATAATGGACAAAGAAGATTTTGCCCCTTAAACTCTTAATTGTTTAAGTAAAGGATAAGTTTTTCCTCCTCAAATGTATTATAATATAGTGTAAACTATAGATATAGATAACTCAAATGTAAAAAAATTGCTAACAATGAAATAGGTAAATGGGTTAAATGGGTCAAAACTTACCTAAAGTTGCTTACAATTTCCTAAATCGTTTTATGTGAAGATAAAATCTTATTAGTCCAGTAATGTCGATGTGTTGGCACGTCGGCCCAACCAACCCATTTTGGCTTGCACATAAAAATTATTCATTTTGTCACAAGCCCATGTTGATTTGTTATCCCAGCCAGATGACCTTCCCGTTCTGCAAACTCTAGAATTTAATTTAATTGTAGCTTACTTTTACAAAGGGAGTTCTAAGAGCCCTGTCCTTGTATACTTTTGTCCCTTCAGGACGACGACTGGGAAGCACCCATTTCCTTGAGAAGACAAATAGAAAATAATAAAACCTTGAAAGGGTATAAATAAAATCTATACCTGGTAGAACTAAAATCACAGATATCTTCATGAGTCAAATCTTACTCATTGATATTTTTTAGACAACCCCAATGTAGATATAGATTGCCCGTACTATTAGTGAGATGGATCTCTACCACTGGAATAGAAGAGGTTTTAACATCCACCTGTAAACAAAATATGTAGTTATGTACATCTTTTTAGTACATGATATTCTACTGATCTTCTATAATAAAGTAACCAAATAATCATCTCATATCTTAATCCATGGATACCTGCATCTCAATATCTCCTCCCAGGATGAACTTTTCTCCAAGCTGCTACAAGAAAAAGAGTTCATTAAACCATGTACCAAAATTAGTGTTTATGAGCCATCAGACAAAATATATCTGGTAACAGTAGTTGTGTGTTCATAAGGCTTGACTCAAATATTTTGCTCAAAGGAGGACTGTTTGGAAACTAAGATACATATCAGGAATCTCTAGATCTGAAAGAATGTTGCTCATTCAGACTAGAAGAATTTTTGGGCATAGTTTAAAGCTGGTTCAAAAGATTAATTCTGCTGTATTTTCGTCAGCTCTACCAACAGTACAGGAAGTAGTGGAAATATGAAAAGTAGACAACATTTTCAAATTTCATGCAAAGTTGTGCTTCAAGACCATGAGATGTTAACTAATGTAATGCATGCAATTAGAATTTAGGGAGTTGTACACTAAATTCAAAGGTTAGGCAGTTTATTCTCATTTATGGATTACTTCTTTGAATCCATCCTACTGAGTTAACAATCCAAAATGTTATAATCTCCTAAAGTTAGCTAACTGCAACACATAACTAGTTGTTTCCTAGCATAATCAGAAATATATCTCTTGCAATCCATAACAAAGGTTGCATTTTTAAATGTTATATCTTTTGTGGGAAACCATGACTTCCACATGTCACATTTCATGATGGTTTTGGTATGCATGTTTGTCATGGATGGTTGTTGAGTACTTGAGTATTTAATTCTGATGTTTGGTTCCTTCACATGAAACTGCTATGTCCAAGGGAAACAAGTGACTGAGTGAGTGTCTTCTAAAAATTAACATAAAGAAAATGTAAGCTGCTTTATGCATCTACTCCTTTATGTGAGCAATGATAAACTTATCATTAATTAATTAAGCCACAAAGAGAGAGAACAGAATATCAACAGCTTGTTTATTAACAAGCAGTGATTGGCAAGCTTCTAGCAAATCAATCTACTAGGTAGCCATGTGACCATTGTATACCCTTTATGATTATAAAATTTGTTTTCAAGCCAGAATATTGGATAATAAAATCTCAAATCATAATACTTTTAGAACCTTTTCATCTATAGCAGCATATTCATTACGTGAAGGCATGCAAGCCTATGAATCTATGATCAAAACATTATCTTTAGATATCAAATTACCAGTGCCCTTTGGCATAAAGCTTCAAATTACTGGGCTCTAGATTCTATTCTACATGGAAATACATATTCTCTTTGTTTATTTTCCACAAATAAATGCACAGAATTATAAGAGTAACAGGAAATTATCATAAGTTTAAAAAAAGAAAAGAAAAAAGGAGATAACAGGTACATGATTGCTATAATGCACTCCAGAACAGGTAACATTTTAGTGATATCAAAATCCTTGAGTTGCTAATAAGGTGACAAAAAAGTACCTCAGAAGTCGGATCTGTGGCTAAAACCGCCTGAACAATACCAGAAACCAAACGGCTCGTCTGCGATCTTGATCTCCTCACAACTAATCTACGACCACGGAAATCGCTTGATAATAAAGAGGCCAAAGCTAACGACGATGATCTCCGTATCTGAGAAGTCGCTTGCGCTTGAAACAAAGTATTTCCGGCAATGCAAGTAGAAGGATTCCTTTGACTTTGAGGCTTTAAAACCGTCGATTGAAGCAAACCGTGTCCTACTGAATTGCTCATATTCTCCCCCTTCCTTTAATCCTATCAATGTCACTGTCAAACAAAACCTCGTCACAGAGCAAGAATCAGTACCATCGCTGTAAATACCTTCACCTTCTCAACAAAAAAAAGGAGAAATTCAGGCACAAAACACAATTACACACACTGTATCAGTTCAGTCGATATGAACACATTGATCAATCAAAAGGAGCACTCAATTTTGCACAAAATTGACATAGAAAACGAAGAATTTCGCTCTGCGTAATTGAATGAGCGTCAAATTAGATCTGAATTTTGATGAAATCATACCTTTTATCAGAATTATAGGGATCTGCAAAGTGTATATCTCGAAATGCGAGATGAGTGATGGAGGTTGAAAAGAGCGGAAGGATTACTTATGTAGAGTGCGGTTAACTGGTGGTTTAGGGGAGCTTCAAATATTAATATTTAAAGCAATGAGAGTCCTTTTAGTTATGTTGATTGACATTTAACACCTTCATGTTTCAGATAGTTTCAAAATGGTCCATAAAACAAATCGGTTTTCATAAGCGTTATTGATTTGCATAAGATGAGAACGTGTGGATATTAGATGGTAAAAGAAAAAGAAAAAAAAAACTCAATTCTAAAATCAACATTCCAAACACCAAAGAGTAGTTGGTCATGAGATTAATTTTTTTGATATTAGGTTAAGTGTAATTAGGTTGATATACTTCTTTTAGGGGGAATTGTATATATTTCCTATTTTGGATAAAAACTGTATATTTTTTCAAAATACAAGTTTTTAATACATAATGTACAATACTCTTAAAGCATGATTTGAGAAAATATACAATTTCTCAACTTGGTTGTCGTTTATTCCAGGCAAATCTAATATGTAGGTGGGAGAGTTTAAATGTGATGCAAGAAATGTTCCCTAGTCTCAAATTATATGACCAAAACAACGAGTTATTAAAAGTGCTGGGTCATAACTCATAATGAATATAATCACGACACTTGAAAGGTTAAAGTATAAGAAAGTCTGATCATTACATAAAAAGAAAATTATAAAATGCATTTTAAAGTGAAATAAAGTTTAGATATACTCACCAGTTGTCTTTATATTGCTTAACATGTTCGTTTTTTAAATAGAATGTATATACTGGAATATTTTCCCTTGAATAGAAATCAATCATTTTCTTAATTTTACAGTTTTAATGAGGATAGTTTTTCTTTTGACTAACTCCATGACATAATCATCAATCTCTATCTCCTCTCCTTACACCTCATTTTTCAACGCATTTTTCCATCATCTTCAATTTCAAAATCACCACCCGACAACCCACATTCATCAACAATACCCACCCCATCCTTAGTGTCACCATATACGGCCTCACCACGGTCATTGTCCTACTCCCCTTCCTAGTGGATGCCATCCCCTACAACCATGCCCTACTCCTAACTCGCCACATAATCCACCACTGCTCTGTCTATGTCCTTCCAACTTACGATCAACTGCTATACAACACATTTCTTACAGTCCTCCATCCAATCATGCCGTCAATTTCTCTTGCTAAAAAAGATACACAGTTGTTACCTTATGTCCTAATATTTATCACCATGAGCAGTCAAATTAGTATTTGGAATGAGAGAAACTAGTAAGTATGTCAATTTATACATGCCCTGACATATAGTATATAGTCAGTGATCCATAGTCAAACGAATCTTCGGTATTTAAAACACAACATTGATCATGGCTTACTGATTCATCATAACTTTGGTTCCAAATTTGATGCTTTCACTGATGCAAACTGGCAGACCTTCTCCATGTTGATTGGACTGGGTCAAATACTCTTTCCCTTGAAAAGGCAATGGGTGCCATTGTACTTTAGTGAACTATAGAAGCATAACTGTGTATCATACAAAAGTTAAGGGTGCTTAGTGTAACTTTTACATTGTTAAGAAAAAGACTGGACACATGGCGCAATGTGGTTCATGCACGTTTGAAAGGCACCACGGAAAAAGAGATTTCTCACGTGTAGAGAAACCTCCCAAAATTGGCGCAGGAACGGTGGAGCCTAATTTGAATTGATATTTGTTTACCGACTTGTATTACATAAAAGCCCTTTATTTTCTATTAAAGTTTCAATTAAGCCTTGAAGAATATGTGCATGTTGGATGCTTTTCTTTGGTTTTTCGAAAATACCTTTACCAAATAAAATTTTAGGAAACTCAAAATTACTCAAGTAGGCCAGTAGGGTACCTTGTGTTTCACTTCCACTTTAATTGTGTAATTGTGTTACTAATCATTTATTCGATTCCAACACAACAAGAAATTGATTCTCTAACAAAAAGTCTCTCACAACACATCATGTCGTTAGCAAATCGTGATATTTAGGGATGATATGTTATTATAGAGTTTTTTAAGATTTTGTACTAGTCAATGTTTTTAGAGATGAGATGTTATCGCTATAAAAGCGCTGGAAATTGTGAAAAAAGAACGTGTTTTTCTGAAAAGGTGTCCCGATGACGTATCATCATCAAAGGCTTTGAATATATTTTTTCTCATTGCATTCTGAATTAATAGAAAAGTAAAATGGTGTCGTTAGACGATACATGTAATAACTACATGCGGGACATCCCTAAGACTTTTAGGGGCCTAGACGAGTAAAAAAGGGTCCTTAAGATAAAAACTCAATATTGCGTTACTATTAAAAATATTATTCAAACCTCAATATATTATATGCTAGCAAGAAGAGTGCTAACCGTGTGTTGCAGGGACGAGTCGGTGATGACACGACCCCAAATATCAAAAAGCAAATAAAAGGACATAACATTGTCAGTGATAAAAAATAACAGACAAAATAAAAAATGTAATTAGCAGACTATACATAAACACAAATGTTATAAGCTAAACTTAATAAAACCAAAATAAAAAACTAAAAGAAAGAAAAAGTTTAAAAAAAACAAAAGAAAAAGAAATTAGAAAACAAAAATGAAAATGACAATTGCAAATATGGTGTTGCAAAAATTGAACTTGAGGCCTAAGGGTTTTACTATATGTATTTTCTCATCACACAATTTAATTCATTTACGAATTTAACTATCTTCACTTATATATAAATTTAACTAAAACGAATCGAGTATGATTCCACCTTGACTCGTCTCGACTCGTTTACATTACTAGTGAACATTATCAAAATGCACCATTTAAAACACATTTCGCCATCACAACCTACCGAATCAACGAACTTTCTTGAATTTTGTCGTTTTCATTCCAATACTATTCCTTTTAGAAATATCGGGCCAAAGTTAGTTTTTTAACAACAAGATGAGATATACTCTCTTTCTTTTAATAAATTACTACATCTTCTGTCAAATGTCATCATCACATTTTTTTCTTGCTTCTTTCTGTTATTAAATTCCAACCCACCTCTTATTTAATACTAATAATTTTTATATAATTAAATATTAAAAATATAAATATTTTTATTCTAATAAATTAGTAAAACTTAATGAACTATAAGAAGATTTTAATTTTACATAATCTTAAAATATATTTTTGTAATTCTTAAAACTTTAATTTTTATTTATTTAAAAATTATAAATATTTATTATTTCTTATTTCATCATCAACTCTAACATATAATTCTACATAAAAACTATTATTTACAACATGTTGTATTTGTTCATCCCATATAATACATCAGTTTCTATCTTTAAGTTTCTATCTTAGTATGAATTAACCATGTTAGTAGAAAGATGCTTGTATTAGATTGGAAGAAGGGGGATAAAGTGCCATCTTATTTGTAAAATTCATTGACAGTCCATCTTTTTAACAATAACTTTTGTTATTTCACCAACCAACCATGTGTTTATAAGTATATAAAGTTTAAACTCTTATTATTTTTATGGTGAATATTTAGCATATCACCAGACTATAAAGTCAATATTCAATAACAATCTACTGATAAAGTTTGTCCACTTTTTATTTAAAAAACTTGTACTTGTTATTTTTTTGATATTGGCAACTTCAAAAATGTTTACTTTGTAACATGGAACGTATAACAGGTATTTAACATGCATTTTAAATCCGTCCACAAAGGTTAATCAATTCTTAAAAGTAAACAAAAACTATAATTAATTGGTGAAAGTTGTATTATATAATTACTTATTAGTAGGTGACTAGGTGCTTGCGTGATGTATTTGGAAACACAACACACTAACATACACTAGTAAGCATGTGAACAATTAGTTCGTTAAGTATCATAAATTTAAAGGTTTAAAAAACGTTTTTCATATAAAATAAGAATGATATCGTAAATTTAATTAAACATTGTTACATAATTATAATTTTAAAGCAATTTCATTATTAATTATTTGTTCAGTTACTTTTTTTTTATATTTAATAACATAATTAACAAATAAGATTTTATCCTAAACTTCTAAAATTTAAGTAAAAAAGACAATGTCGTCCTCCAAATATATTTTAATATAGTATAGATAGTGTATGTTTCTACTTTTAAAAATATATATAAGATGTGTACTAAAAGTTTTGTGTCCCACTTGATTTTTCTCTAAATGATAACATCATGTCGACAAGTATTCGTTTGAGTCTTTGAGAGGTTAGGAGGGGTGTTCAATTGTGTAGACCGAAAATCGTGGGCCCAAAATGATATTTCATGTTCGTTTGAATCTTTTTGAAGCTATTGATGGATCCAAGATTCTTATCTGGAAAAACTTCTTTAGTTATTTACTTATTTATTTATGATGTCATAATTCTAAACCCAAATATAATATGTTTTATCCAGTTACGATCATATCTTGTAGGCTTGTAGCATCCCAACTTTTATCCTCTGAACTTGCTTTTCTTCATCGGTTACCCTTGTAGCCCAGGTCCGCATAATAGACCAGCCCATGCAGCCCAGGTCCACATAGAGGTGCAAAACCAAAATCGATTCCTGGGTAGGAATCGGTTTCAAATTGATTTTCGAATTGATACGAATCGATTTGGGCCGAATCGATTTCCGAATTGGTACGAATTGAATCGATTCCAACCAATTCGAGGTTTTAGCACAGGAATCGATTCTCAAATCGATTCGACCAGAATCGATTCCAAATCGATTCCTCCCAAATCGATTCCAATCGATTCCTCCCAACTCACATATATACGTTAATCTAGTCGTTGCCAACGGCTATAGAGCCGTTATATAGCCGTTTGGAGTGTTTTTTTTCACCATTTTGACCCTATAACTTTGTATATATACCCCCATTTTCAATTACAAACATTACCCCCGCTTCTCTAACTCTCAAAAACACTTAAACACACAAAAACATCTATCTTTGTGTCGGTTTAAGTTTGAACAAGTTGGGATTGTCATATTTAATCTTTAATTCAATAAACATGTGTTCTTTTTTAGTTTTGTATGAAGTTTAAAAAAAAATTAAAAATACGAACGAATTGGTAGGAATCGATTCTTGGTAGGAATCGATTTCAATTCGGAATCGAATCGATTCCTACCAATTCAGGAATTTATGCCAGAAATCGATTCCTGAATCGAATCGATTCGGTCAAGAATCGATTTTGACCAGAATTGATTTGGTCAGGAATCGATTCCTGAACCGAATCGATTCGTGTTTCGAATTGATTTTTGCACCTCTAGGTCCACACAATAGACCAGCACATTCTCCTGTTAGAACCCATGTAATACATAATTTTGGGGGGGGGGGGGGGGTGGGGGACGACGATAAGTCATGAAACGATAATCTAAGGGGACGGTTCTTTTTATATATAGATTTTTTTTAAATCATGAAAATTAGTACTATCGGACGAAAAAACCGGATGGGTGGTCCCTCCCCCTCTCACAAAGTTTCGTCAGTGATGTAATACAACATATCAACATATCAACATTTTGTGAAATTTAAAATATTTAAAATTTATAATTGAAAAAAAATAAAGATTTAAAAATCATAATGTATATCTTAAGATAAAATATAATTAAAATGTTATTCTAATTTATTAAATTTTACTAAATTATTGAAATAAGAAGATTTAAATTTTTTATATTTAATTATATAAATATGAGATATAGAATATGAGAGAGAATGTTGATATTTAATTAGAGGGAGAAGCGGAAAACCCAAGATGAGGATCAATACGAGAGCGACACGTGTCCTGAGATATAGATAGATGTATATATATATCAATTGTGTAACTTGATGTGTACACTGAAAAACAACTATTCAAGCCACGATGAAATTCTGAATAATCTCAACCTTTTCTTCATTTTCCTATATTCATGCCATTAGCTCATTTCTCTCTCTGACTTCCGGTTCCAGTCTCTTCTTTCTCATTATCTCTACGTTGTCGGCTAACTTATAACGGTGACGATGGATGTGTTCTCAAGTCGGTGATGTCTCCGCCTTACGCTGTTGACGTCGTAGTGGTTCCCTTGAGGAGTTGCTTCTTCGTAGCACGACGTTTAAGACCACCGATCTTTACGTTGGTGTTGCTTTCTTCGAGGCGTCGCTCCGTTATGACGGCTTGCATCGGCTCTGGTGATGTTGAAACGGCGGAGGGCCGTATTTGCTATGTTTAGAAACACGTCACCCGTTTCCAATGGACATAATCTTATTCCGACTACCCAAAAAGATATTCACTGTTTTGGATGCTTTGACTGTTGCGGTTTTTCATTGGGTCTATTGTGCTTTAGTGGCTGTTGTGTCGCCGTCGGTTGACTGTAACGATGGATCTAGGGTTTTCATTGTCTTGGTGGCTCATGTTTCTGTTTAGGGGGTTTTTACCCTAATTATGAAAGTGATGATTTCTTGTCATTTGTTTATTTGAAAACACATTTATGCCTTTGATGTGCTCGGAACGACACTAAAAACACTATTAAAATAGACCTAAAACTTAGACCTAAGACACACCTAATTTTACCGAAATGACCTAAACCGAACCGAATCCTAAGGCAGTGAACCTGTCGGATTATAGTAAAGCTAAGGCAAGACCGGATTATCGAACCTAGGACACTCTAATAACAAAACTTAACCTAGACCTAAACAATGGAAATTGTAACACCCGTACACAATTTGATGCCAAACAAAGTCATTACTTTATAAAATTCGGTCCCAGAAATTTTTTATACAAAGCATGATGTTTTGTTATCTATATAATACCATCATGGTGGTTTACATTTACAAATTTACTTATAATTAGTTTGACATCCAAATGTGATCTTTTACATATATATAAGTTCTTCTCACCATAATACAAGATGGGTCGTTCGTTCTCGATGTGATCGGTTCTTCATAGTCTTGATGAGCATCCCACTAGGCTTTCCCTTTTACCTGCAATTTACTCACTTTCAATAGTGAGTTTTTATTGCATAACATGTATAAACAACATCAAATAATCAAGAAAACTAATAAAATCTTGTTTTCCATTCTGGGGCGGTACGCCCAGAAATAAATATTTCTGGGCGGTACGCCCTGGACCATTTTTGACAGAAAGTTGGCTATTTTCGGCCAATTCCATACTTAGCCAAAATTTGGCTTCCTTTCCCCTGTTTTCTACCAGATTTCACCAAAAGGTTTTACATTATATTTCAAGTGTTTTAACACCCACAAAACACTTCTAGAACACGTTTTCATACACATTAACATACCTTATTCGAGGCGAATTCAAACCTTGCATATGCGGGTTCAACTAACCCGTTTAACCCCTTAGGACACCCATTGCTTGAACTCCAATGACATGTCCCTATTGCAAACTAATTTACCATATCCCAATGGCATTCAAGCATAATAAGTCAGTTCCATAAACTATTTATATCGTTTGAACTTGCATGAGTTCTATGCACTTCGTGTGCATATTACCTTTGGAAATATCACCATTTTATAAAAGGTTACGACCCTAAATTCATGTGACAACCTATTTAAGCATCAATTAGCTTTTAGGGAGTCACTATCTATTCATTCAACCAATTTGGGTTATTGAACCCGTTTGACCCGTTAAGACGGGTCCTTGCCCTTGGTGTCTCATAATGCTCCATTTGACCATAACTAGGCATTTAGGATCTATGGTTCTATAAACCATTTATGATCGTCTTTTCCTTGTTACATGGCATAGGCTTATAAGCCCATTTCCGCTCATTGTAACTGGTTACTTACATATTGATTCCTCCGAATCTTCCCATTGGTCAAATTTAGTCATTAGAGAGCCCTTTGGCAATTGGGCTTCATGGTTCTTAAAACCATTCATCACCCATTTAGTATATCCTACAGTTCATTTTACTTATATGAAATTATACATTTTCATATCTACTACTTGTAACATAAACGATGTTACCTCGCGAACTTGAGCTTCCACTTCCACCAACCTTAGGTTGTTACCTTGGTCAACTCGATTACCTAAAGGGTCACTAACACGGTTAGGACCTTTATCATTATAGCATTATTATCACATTTTCATTAACATGACTTCATTGCCACACATGACATATATTCATTGCTACACATGGCATATTTCCACATAATTGGGATTCAAGCATATTACCATGTTTGTTTCTACCTACACGGTTTCATCTCCTACACAATGTCAATAGAGGCATTCATTAACCATGATAGCCATGGATCATTATTTCATCAATAATGGGTCATCCTTTGATCATATTGTTTCCTAAGAACATTCAAGCTCCAAGTCTAACATTTTAGTTGCTTTACCAACATTTTGGTTTCTCTTAGGCATTATATCAAACACCTAGTGTGCATTATCAATTGGCCTTCATGTCCATGAGTTTTCTAGGTCTTCAGCCTACAATATTAAGCCTTGGGTAGAATCCCTTCAAACCCATTATCAATTTATCAAATTCACTATATACATACCTCAAAATCATCATGAATATAAAGAATTTCAAGGTTTACTACTAATTTCACAACTTTACTAGGTAGTTGACTAACATGAGAGTTCCATCTAATGGCTAGGGGTTTTAACCCACAAATTCACATAAATCTAAGTTCCAACAAGTAGACACTTGATTTAAACATCATAAAACATCATCATCATACATCAATTTGCAGATTTCTAAACCCCAATTTCGACATCTACACATGCAAGGGTTTGGGGTTACACTTACTTGATGCAAAAATTGAGGTTAGGAGAGTGAAAACACTTCCAATTCCAAGTTAGTTGCTGAAATTCGCAACCTTTAGCCATTCAATTTCAGAATTTCGAATTTTGGGGGAGGAGGGGAGCTGTGGTCGTTCTCCAGGTCGCATATGCGACCTCCTCCTTCCTTCCCTTCTTTTGTTTATTTCACTATTGCATAATAGCAATTCTAGTCCCTCTGTTTTCAGTTTTTGGTTTTAAATTAACCAAAACTCTAATTTACGCATTAAACCCCATAGTTCAACTAAGAATAATTTCTACTAACAAAAGGGGTTATTTTGGCTACGTTATTTAAATTTGACTAGACGCTAACGGGAATTTCAGTTATTAAAATTTTGGGATGTTACAGAAATACTGAGCAAATTTGGGTTTTTCGAATTGAGATTTGATTAACTAAAATTAACTAATCAACGAACAAACAGACGGGAACAAGAAACTTCGGAGAAATTCAGATGAAAGAGAAATATACCACCTAGACCTAGACTTGCAACTGATGCTTAACTCTACCTCGGTTCTAACTAATCTGATGGTGGCTAGTTCACCTTTTAAGTCCTTCCTAGACAACGATTCTAACGCTCGAACAGGAGTTCACCTTTTAAGTCCTTCCTACCTCAATTAGACCTAACCACCTCCGAACCTAATCTCGGGCACCTTAAAACTAACAGGAGCTACCAATAGTTACCATGAATGACACGGAATAGCAAGCTAGACAAAACCCTAGGACACTTCCTTTTGAGATAATGCAACCCTAGGACTTTAACCAACCCAACTACCCGTTAAACCTGTACCTTTTAAGTCTTCAGTTTAGCAGCACATTACAAGTAAATTACCAATCAATTATCAATGCAATAGTCAAGGGAAACCCTAACTACACTTTAGCAATCAACCCTAAAGTTAACAACTTTAGCTAATCTGCCTAAACCGAAAGACATTCGCGGGTAAATTAAGCATTAATGATCAATCAATAATCTTCTCATAACACACATATGCATCGAACATGGCAATCATTGGAGTTTAATAAAATCGTAGCATCAATCAACTCGTTAAGAACCGATCGAGAATAAAGTCAAAACATCAATTACTCATCAACATGGTCTAGATGGCATAATTAGTTTAGCCTACAATCATGTTCTGAACACTAAACATAACAAAGTCTGAAACTTGATCCAAATACATGATAGTAAGTAATGAAAACGAAGAAATCGAAAGAACCGGATAGCGTAGTGTGATGAAATCTTGGTCTCCCGATGCTTCGCCTTGATCTCAGCTCTCTTCTCCTCTGTAAATCGCCCTTAGTCGCTCTGAAATTCGTCTGGAAGTCGAAGTATGACGAATAGAAACCCTAATATCGAATTTATATCGATTAAGCAATTTCTGCGGGTTTTAGACCTCCAAGCGTATCGCTTGGAGGTGTGTTCTCTCTAGGCGATACGCCTACCGCCTATGCCGCGACAAAATAGTCGGTCAAACCGACTTAAGCTTCCGTTGACTTCTCCTTTCCGGGCGTATCGCCTACTGATCATCAGGTCCCAGGCGATACGCCTGGGACTGCTTGTTCAGCTCTTTTCCTTCTTTTCTTGTTAACTTCTTTTTTGGCCTCGGGAGTTCCTCAAAACTGCAAAACTTACATAAAAATATAAAAAGGACCCACAGACTCAAACTTAACTGAAAACAACTAAAACAAATGGAAAACCGACTCAAACCGACTCAAATATCTAACTAAAAGACACCGAAAATGGGATGTGTTTGCAACACATCAGCCTTCTTAATATTTTTGAGATTTCAAAATTGATCTGGCCCCTTTTTATGATATGAATGCTTTATTGCTCTATATTGTTGATTTCTTTGTGGTATTTATTAATTAATCGACTGCTAAATTTCAGATCCTAAGGTTTCGGTAGACATGTAATCTATTTTGAGTTTGTTTCTAGATCTCTGTATATTTTTGTTCTCATTTGCTATAGGAGGTTTGTTGCATGTGGTTGCTCTTGTTTAATTTTGTAATATGGTTTATAGGATGTAGGTGGTTCATTGCTTCAACATTTTTCACTGTTCAAACGAGGTTAATTTCTCTTGGTCGGTGTTGTAACTTATTTATTTGGTTGGTTTGTGCTTTAGATGAACTCTGGTTTTTGGTTTGTTAACTTTTATACCAGAACGCTATTTCCGTACTTTAACTGATTCGGTGATCCTCCTAGGGTTTGAGCCATGATGATTGGGATCACGATTAATGTGGCAATTATGATATTTTTCTAAGCCTTCATTTTCTCAAAAATTAACTTGGAATTTATATTAGATGTTGTGATTGTGATAATAATTTCATTAGCCCTAACACCTTTTAATGATGTTGCTATGTGCCTTTGATTATCAATATGCTTACAAAATTATATTCTATGTGCCTTGAATGGTCTGTGGCTACTGCTAAGCCTTAATAAAAAGAGCTATTTCTATGTGCATTTAAGCCTGTGGCTGTGTGGTTTCGATTCTCCGTATGCTACTGATGGTTGCCTATCTGTTAGTTGGGGCTATGATGATTTTCTGGTGATTGGCAAGGCGTTCACCGCACTCTCACTTAGATCTAAGCCCTATTTAAATCTTATGTAAATCTGTCATGCAAACTCAATGATACATTTGTTGTGGTTGCGATTGAAATGATGATTAACGTGACAATGATGAATTTTTACTGAGCCTTTATTTTCTCCAAAAATGAACTTAGAATTACTAGTGTTATACTCGGCGCGTTGCGGCCGGAACACGACCCGACTTCGAATAAAATTTAGAATATTTTATATTTATTCGTTGCATTTAGAACTTAAAAAAGATAAAAATCTCTTAAACACATTCAGGTTATGACCTACATTATAGGGCCCAACAACATAGATAAAAAAAAAACTTGGTTGAACTTTTAGTACGGTGAAAAAATGACATCCAAATGAGGCGATTAAATTGTTGGATGTTGCAACGAAAACTTACTTAAGAAATACACTTATGTTCCTTTATCAATCCTCTAGTGATGTATTGTATACTATTTATGTTAGTTTCTTACTCTTATTATATTACTTACTTAAGAAACACGTTTATGTAAGTCGAAAATTTACGTAAGATGTGTAAGGCTTATGAATAGATAGACCCATAATGATGTTACTAAGTCGAAAATTTTAAGTACAATAAAACAATAAACATAATAAATTGTTGTATAATTTATTAATATTATAGAACAATTTATATTGTTTTATTTTATAAAGTTTTCGACTTAGTAGCATCATTTTGGTCAATCTAGTCATAAGTCTTACACGTCTTAAGTAGATAATAATTTACCATTAAGATTATTAACTATTTTCCGTGCAATAAAGTAATACATGAATAAGAAAATGTTAGTTATAAACATAATAATTTAAAGTTAAACATTCGGGTGTCAGGGACTTACATCGCGATGAGATCAAATTAATCATCTTTGGCTGCTACATCCACCGGAGTAGTTTTGGATATCACGCAATACTTCCCGGTAAAAAAAGGTGAATAAAACATACATATGAGCCTACGAAGTTACAAATCATGAATTTCCTCCTCAATTTAATTATAGTGATCTGATTTAATATATTATTGTTAAACACTAAAAACTTAAAATATTAAAGATATTAAAGATAATACTTATAAGGTCACTTCACACAATATTACAGTCAACCGATTGAATAGATAGGATCAGTTGAACATGATTTAAGAGCCGAGTGATTTTATAAGTAATTTATTTACTAACTTAAAGTTATAAGAATAATTTTATAGAGTAAATGGAGATAATAAATGATTAAATTTGCTTAAATAAATACGTGAAATAGGGTTAAGTGAAATGTTTTCCTTAAACTCCGGATCTAGTTAAATGGGTGTATATTGCCTAGGGTTCAAATTATTGTAATTGAAGGTTTGGTGTTATTTGTGAAGAAAAATATTTTGCAAAAAGAAAAGAGTTAAAAGGGTGGAATTGTTATATATTTATTTATTTATTTTTTGAACGACAAACATCATCAATACTCGGTTATCTGGGTTTACATCTAGCAAACTTTTACTCACGACACTCGCGAAGCGTTGACAGTGTGGATAACCGAGACTATCCGTCTAAACCGCCCCCGAAAAAGTCCACCACCAACTGATGGTAAAACCGAAAGCCACAAGGATCGAACCCCGCAACCTCATAACCACTGGGTCTCATATCATCGGTGATAACCATTGAGACAAGTCTCAAGGTCAATTAAAAACTTTTTATTAATTATTATTAAGTAAATTAATTATTTGAGTGAAAAGATATTATTAATTGTAAATTTAATCGACTAATAAAACATCATACAATATTTAATAAAAATTTTAATTTTTTTTATTTTAAACCTTTTTTTTATTCTTTGCCGAAACAATCCTAGAGACGAATATTATAATTTATTTTTACTTTTTTTCGTTAGATACAAATATTGACCCTTTTTCGATCTTTTTTATAATATTAAATTTGACAAATTATTGTGAAACTCAATTCTCAATTAATTACTACATATTTTTATTTTGAAATCCATTTGTAAACTACCATCTATAAAAAAACTGTAAAAAAATCGTCCATTTTTTAAAAGACCATTTTAACCCCCTTAATATCTTAAAATAGGAGATAAAATGACTCTTTTGTCTATGAGAGATGTATTATATATAGTATAGATATAGATATAGATAAATTTGACAAATTATTATGGAACTCAATTCTCAATTAATTACTTCATATTTTTATTTGAAATCCATTTGTAAACTACCATCTAGAAAAAACTATAAAAAAACAACTCATTTTTTAAAAGATCATTTTAACCCCTTAATCTCTTAAAATAGGAGATAAAATGACTCTTTTGTCCATGAGAGATGTATTATATATAGTATAGATACTAGAAGTTGTGGCTTTGATGATAATTTTCTGCCGACTAGATACCCGCCTCTATCTCTTACTAATTTAGTTTTCAGACATTTAAACCACATCTTAACATTAAAAATGGTATATAGTTTCAGATATAGACATAAATCTATTAGAAAAATAAAACGGAGTTAAATGTTGGTTGAGCAAACGATTATCGATGAATTGAATATAGCAGGGGGCCAAAAAGATATATAGCGGGGGGCTGTTTTGTAATTTAAATAAAAAAGATTTTCTCAAAAATGGACCCACACAGATTCACAATCCCATAAACCTCGCCTCTCGTTACCATTTGCGTATCACGTAGCACCTGGCAACTCCATCTTCCTCGCAGAATCATCGTCTTCCATTGATATCTTCATCAGTCAATTATTCTTCCATTTCTTCCCCTGCACAGTCTATCCGTACAGATCCGTATATATTTCTCATCTATCGTTCACCGTTCGCCTCAATCCTAACGACCTCTAATTCCAGAGTTCAACGAGTTTCTATCCGTCTCTACAAGTTAGATTTCATGATCTAAATGTAGTTAAAAGGTACGAATTCCGATCTGCGATTAGCTTTTTCTTTCCGTTTTCATCTATTAAGCATGATTTTAGCTATTACGATTTGATTGATGAACCCTAACTGTGTGTTTGTGTGTTAGCTATCGTATTAAAGTCGTTTTCTGGTGCTATGGCAATAGATTTAATTTGATTTGGTTTGATTATGTTTAGTGGATCAGAACTAATTTATTAATATCTTCAATTGCTTTAGATATTTTTACATATCACATTAAATCACATTAAATGAGCAAAATGATGAGGTCATAGCAGACGTATGTAACTTTATTGATTAGATTGAATTGATTGATCTTCACAAAGTTATGAATTCTGATCTAATATCTAAATTTATGCCTGCATTGTTAACTAGTAGAAGTATATGTTTAAGATGTATTCAACAAGTTATTGGTTAGATTTTACTGTTTTGAATGATGATCCTAATCTGTGTGCAATTGATTCTATCAAAATTGTTTAGAAACTAGATCCTGATCTTATGTTAATTCGTGTTTAATCGTAAGAATCAATGAATTCTCTATTGATTGCCTTGATAAAACCCTTTGGAATTCAATTGCTTATTGAGATCTGAATATGATAAAATCGCAAAAACCTCATTTACACGGTTTTAGTGATCATGTGAATGTCTAATCTGAAACGAATTTCCAGCCGGGTAGTTTACCAGGGAATATATATATATCTTATTCACTTTTATAAAACTTTATCCAGCGCATAACTATTGATAAATGTCAACGATGACCCACAACCTTTTGATAATCAATAGGTAAAGGTATATACATGTGTACATAAGTTGATGCACTTGTTCAGTTATTCGTGTATATAGGCCCACATATTTAATTTTGAAAGACACATATATCCAACGTGAGAACACATAAACTAGTTGTACCTACAATATATCTACGTTGAAAAAAAGTTTGCAAGATCATAAATGCTCACAAAATAATCTGTTAGTTATAAATTGTGGTTATAATCAAATTATTTATAGAACTGAACTAAGAGCATTTAGAGTCCATTCTCTCCCCCTAATTTTTTTTTTAAACTAAAACCACTATTTTATAGATTTATCACTCATGTTTAAAAAATATCTCCACATTTTTTTATATCAACCAATATTCAGTTAAATAATTCTTCTTTATTTCTTTTTAAGTTATTCTTGTTTTACCACTCACAACAAATACAAATATAAAATAAATGATAAGTTGAATAGTAATCTACAAGCAAAAAACATTTTTATGCTTACTTCAAATTATAGGAGTATAGTATAGGAATGGAGAATGAAATGGGGTGAGCTTTTAGTGATTTTCTTTATAATTTAAAAATGAGATAAAAAATAGGTTGAGAATGAGCGTGAAATAAAGAATCTAAGGCCGAGGTACTAAAATATCAAAACTCTCTTGTTGAATCGTCCATGCTCTAAATTAACCAAATGTTAGTATGTGACATGTATTTGACAAATTATATATATATATTTTTTGAAAACAACATCTAAATTTTCTAGGATAATTCATCATAATATGAATCTTATAAGACTCGTACGCATAAACTCTTCTTAACCTATCACTATTAGGGATGACAATGCACAATGAGGCGGGTTTGACTAATCCCAACCCCATACCCGGTTATAAAAGTGTGTCCCAAACCCGGCTCAAAACCCGTCGGGTGTATATCGACTAATTATTAATTTATATTTTTCATAATTATTATAAAATATCTCAAATAACTAAACATATATAAGTTTAATAATATGTAAATCAATATTCTTAACAAATAACTTGGTATTATAGATAAAAATAAAAAATAGATAAATAAAATCATATATATGATTTAAATAAATAAAACAAAGAAAAATATAGCGGGTATATATAATCGGGTAATCAGGACGGGTAAACGGGTATATCATAAATCCCATACCCGTCCCATACCCACGAAAAAATTCAAAAGTATTCTCATACCCGGACCATACCGGATTACCCGACCCCATACCCATCCCATATGTGTCGGGTTTCGGGTTTCCCCGTCGGGTTCGAGTTTTATTACCATCCCTAATCACTATAATGTCCCTTCGAGACAAAAATATATTAGTATATATATATACATGTGTTTTTTGTTTTTGTTTTTTTTGTTTATTGATAAGAAAAATCTTTTTATTCATGTACGTAGATGCAAATAAAGTAAAATGATGTTTTGTTTTTTTAATAGTTAAACTAAGAAAAATAACATTTTCCACCTTAGAAAAACTTCCAAATGCAAATATGCCGTTTATTTCTAAACAAGTAATATGTTTGGTCACAATTATATGAAATGAAAGTTATTTGAGAAATAATAGCAATAATAATAATAATATAACAACCACGAGGGTCGGTACCTATTGTTGACTTTATTTGATACCTACAAACACGAAGCCAACCGGTACACTCCTCTGCTATAACAATACGAGCCGATTCTTGTTGTTAAAATGCTCATGACTTGTATCTTTCACACTTCCTCCACATATGATTTTCTTTGGTGTCAATTTATATCATTTTATTCCATTAGATGAAGAATCTTTACATGTTGCGTGTTCTTAAGTGGCGAAGAACTTCCGCTCCATGTTTTCTTCTTCTCACTCCACATTTGTCAAATAAAAATTGAAAAAAACTGCAACCTTTTTCTCATAGTCAAATATTCTTGGATCAAGCTCTAATAGCTCCTTCATCTTACACGTGTTCCACAAATTTGACATGGTTTCACACATCAATCGCTGGACTTTATATCATACTTCCTGCTCTCATTTCACAATGATTAAAATTTCTTTGTGCAGTTCCCATCTTGAACAAGCCTACTAGAAGAGAAGATGGAGAAAGGAGCACAAATTCTCACTGCTTTAATCATAATTACACTACTATTACCAACATCCAACGGTGAAGCACGATCCCAAATTATCAAAATGTCATGCGACCAACAACTGGAAAACAATATAACCCTTTTCATGCCAAATTTCGTCGGCATGATGGAACAACTCGGCTCCAAAATGCGCACTTCAAGAAACGGAACAGCCGTAGTGGGCACAGGACCCGACGCTAACTACGGACTCGCCCAATGTTACAGTGATCTTTCTTCCCAAGATTGCATCTTATGCTACGCGGAAGCCCGTACGGTTCTCCCCGGTTGCTTCCCCCACAACGGCGGTCGAATATATCTCGACGGTTGCTTTATGCGAGTACAAAACTACAGCTTTTACCAGGAGTATACCGGTCCTAATGACACTTTCGTTTGCAAGAATACTACAAGAAAGAATATAGAGTTTCAAGATACGGTAACGCAGGCGGTGATGAATGCTGTAACGGATGCGTCGAGAAATGGTGAGTATTTTGCTAGGGAGGAGATGATGGTGGGTGGTGGGAACGAGTCGGTGTATGTGCTGGCGGAGTGCTGGAGGAGTTTGAGTCCGAGTTCTTGTCAGGCGTGTTTGGAGAATGCGTCGATGGCGATATCGAAATGTTTGCCGTGGTCCGAGGGTCGTGTGGTGAATACGGGGTGTTTCATGAGGTATTCGGATACCGATTTTCTCAATGCTGTACCGGTCACAAGCAGCTCTAACAATAGAGGTAAAAATTATGATACTGAATCACATTATATAATTGATCCTTTTTGTTCTTTCTATAGTCTCTGTTCCTGAGTTTTAGGAGAGAAGTAAAAGAAATTAAGAAAAGAAAGGAAATAAATGAGAGATAATTTATGTTCCAGTGTGTGTTTGAAAAGAAGAAAAAAAAAGTGATATTTTTTTTTGTTCATCTTGAAAGAATTAGAGATGATTAAGATTTTTTACCTTAAAATCTCTTTAATTTGGGGGAAGGATATGGAGAACAATTTCCCCCTCAAATCCCTCATTTTCTCTCATTTTCTTTCCTAAAAAAACTAGGGAACATAAGTTTTTGTATTTCCTTCCGGTTCATTTCCTTTCTCTCGTTAAATGAGACTCGGGAACGTATAGAAATCTACGAGTACATGGTGGAAAAATTGGGTGCTTAACTGCTTATGGCAGTTTTTTATGGTTTGTCAAGAGGGATTGGGTTGGGCTGAACCGGGCTAACCACAAATCATAATCATATTTTGCTAATTTTTTATAAATAGTTGATGAGTTGTATATGATCTTAATGCTATTACAATAAATAGTTGATTAGTTAACTATATTTGAGGTCTTTAAACCAGTTCGACCCGCGTTGCTTTTAGTTAATAATTTATATTTTGACTGTTAGGTATAAACCATGACTCATTCATTAGAAAATTGGTGGAAATGATCACTTCCATTGCTAACTGAAAGTAGTTGTCAAAACAGGTTGGGATGGGTTAAATATGATTATGATGCTATTACAATAAAAAGATGATTTCTAAATTCAAATTATTTTGTAGGACATATCGTTAAAAACAAAATTAGAAGCCTTTGGATCCTTTTGACCCGGTTCCCTTTTAGCTACAAATTTTATATTTGACCTATTAACCATGATTCATTCATTACTATATTAGTGGAAATTTTCGCTAACCGAAAGAATCAGGGAAGCCATATTTTAGGGTATTTAACATCAATTAAACACTTATTAACAAAAACTGGCAATATGTACTGAAATAACATAATACATTGGTCAAGCATGATGAATATATGGTTAAAATCTGAGTAAAAGTTACTAAATATCAAATCTTCAACTTAAATCTAGTGGTTTTACCCCAAGAGCATTGGGGATATGTGACTTTCCTATTGGCCATCTTAATGAATTAAATAATCACAAGTAAATTTACCATAATGACATCATTAAAAGTTTTTTATACATCTCTAATGTTTTCTTGTTTATGGGTTTTGCAGGGAAGATAATTGCAATTGTTGTTTCCACTGTTAGTTCTGTGACACTTGTCACAGTTGCTTCAATGATTGTTGTATATATTCTGAAACACAGATATATACAGAAGAAGAGAAAAGGTATAGGTCACTTTACATTTTCTACATTCTTTTGGTCATGTTATAGTTATATGTAAATATTACGTATTATTATTCAGCTTATCTAGGAATACGACAAAGATAGTTATAAAGGAAGTTTAAACAACCTGCAGAGTTTGTGAAAAGCTAATAATTGCTTAATGTTTTAGGTTCTTATGATGCCAAGAAACTCTCAAAGATGCTTCATGATAGCAGCTTAAACTTCAAATACTCTACTGTTGAGAAAGCCACAGGAAAATGGGATGAGTATAATAAACTGGGTCAAGGAGGATTTGGTACCGTCTACAAGGTTGTACACGTATACCTCATTTGACCGTCAATTTCACTCCATTTACATTTGATCGGATCAATTAGGGTTATGTCTCTAACAAGTGAAGTAGGTAAAATTTAAAAAAATAAAAAATGATAGAGAAGGAATTGGTCAAAAGTGACCTAAGTTGTATTTTTAAGAACAAACTCCAAAAAAGAATAGAAATGGGTCAAATGGTCTTGGTTTCTATTTTGTTAATTTTTTAAGTTTGCTAAAATCAGTGTAAACTCCAGTTTCTACTTTTGCAGTTTGCCATATATCTAATACATATAAGTGATAAAACCTTCTAAATCATTTTATTAAAGTAGTTCATTATCATAATAAAATTATAATCGAATTTGTCATATTTGGCAAACCAGTTATTTAAGAAGATTCAAACTGTTAGGACAAAAAGGGACCTGACACAACTCCACATGATCATTTCAACCACATAGATGACTCTTTTAGACTGGAACCCAGTTTGACCCATTACACAACCTGCCCATTTTGCCACCTCTACTTAAGGTATTCCTGTAGAGACCTTTAATAGAACTAAAGCAGAACATTGAAATTCTCTCAGGGGGTTCTTTCAGATGGACGAGAAATAGCTGTGAAAAGACTTTTCTTTAACAACAAATTCAGAGCCGCAGATTTCTATAACGAAGTTAATATGATTAGCACTGTTGAACACAAAAATCTGGTCAGGCTATTAGGATGCAGCTGCTCAGGACCTGAAAGCATTCTTATATATGAATATCTACCCAACATGAGCCTTGACCACTTCATATTTCGTAAGTTCATTATTTGTCAATTTTTGTGTTTCTTAATATGGGGTTATTGTATTGGTGTGATTTATGTTTTTGAAACTAACTTATTTGGGTTATCATTCAGAAAACTTTATATACATTTCACAAAAAGTACAGTTAAGTCCCTAACTTTTCTTTTTGTGATTGATTTAGTGTCCTTGTAATTTGTTTTTTTGGGTCAAGCGTATATAGAAGAGGGCTTTCCCGGACTTGTTAAATCAATCTAACTTTGAGGACTTAAACCACTTACAGTTTATATATACCCCAAAAACAAACTACAAGGACTTAATTAGTCGTTAGAAAATTTTGAGTGGCTTAACAACACTTTTTTTAAAGTATATAGTTTTTTTTACATGACCCAACTCATTACATGCCAAAAAGACCATTGTAAGTTTTAAATTTTGTGTAAGATAATTACCTAGGAAACCAGTTTAGGCGTCTGAAAGAAGTCAACATGTTCAAAAAGTTACTGAAAGGCGCAATATATTTATGTATTCAAAAGCGCACAAGGCTCTCAATTCTCAAACACAACAAGGCGCAAAAACGACCCAAACTGACCAAAACCATGTCTAAACTGGCAAAAAACCGGCTTGAACCAACCAAAACTAGTTTCAAACGGGATGAACCAGCCAAAATATGCCAAAAACCAATCTTAACCAGCCAAAAATAGCCTGGACTGGACTAATGCAGCGCTGTACCAGCTTGAACTGGCGTGTGTTTTCCTTGTCTTGGGTGTGTGTTTTTTTATCCTTGCGCCTAGACGACAAGTGTGCCCTTTGCTCTTTAAGTGCATCTTGTGATTTTGACTACCTAGCAATATATTATGACAGATTAACGGGTCAAATTACCTAAAATTAACCTTCTGAAAGTCAGCTCATCTTAAATCAAAAGTTTAGAACTTGGAATAACTTGCAACCTCCTTGTCCTTCAATCAATGATTTGTAATATATTTAATGAATGTGTAAACTTCTGTAGATGCAACAAAAGGGAGGACCCTAAACTGGGAAAAGAGACACAATATTATCATTGGTACAGCAGAAGGCCTTGTTTACCTTCACGAAAATACCAAATGCCGGATTATCCACAGAGATATTAAAGCTGCTAATGTCTTATTAGACTTAAGGTTTCGTGCTAAAATAGCCGATTTTGGGTTGGCCCGATCTTTTCAAGATGATAAAAGCCACATCAGCACCGCAATTGCAGGAACATTGTAAGTACATATATTGCCTTTTTTAAAAGAAAAAAAAATTGCAGCTAATTTGTTTATTCTCTTTTTTTTTAATCTCAACAGAGGATATATGGCTCCTGAGTACCTAGCCCATGGCCAGTTAACTGAAAAGGCAGATGTCTATAGCTTTGGTGTTTTAGTCTTGGAGGTGGTCACTGGAATCGAAAACAACAAAAGCAAAACTACAGAATATACCGACAGCTTAGTTGCTATCGTAAGTATAATAATTTTCCTTTTTTTTTATAAATTTTTTAATCAGGATATTGTATTCTTAGTGTAAATATTTAATTCTATATTATCCCAAGTTCCCCCAACATATTTGCTTCATTGCTTGCAACAAATGGAAGTGTGATAACGGTTAAGTTATTAGAAGTTTAAAACCTTATGAAAATACTATTCGTTTTTTTTATTATTTACTGATGAAACAGGCGTGGAATCACTTCCAGCAAAATAAGGTGGAAGAAATATTCGACCCGAACTTAATGATGCATCTTTATCCCAACAACAGTTACAAAAAGGAGGCGATAAAAGCGATACAAGTAGGACTTCTTTGCACTCAAGAAGATCCGTCTTTAAGACCGCCAATGTCAACGGTACTAAAAATGTTAGCAAAAGACAATGAACCCTTACCTGCCCCTTCTAACCCCCCTTTCATGGATGAGGATGCCATGGAACTCAATGAGATCACACACAGGTTACATCAGTACTTTACCAATGACAACTCTTGTTCAATTGCCACAGTTGAACACAGTCATTTCTTCCCTAGGTAATTAATTAATTAATTAACCATGGTAGTTAATTTCAAAGTCAACCATATGTGGTTAGGAAACAAAAGTGTTAAGGGCAACCTTGAGATGAGATCTTGTCTATGGAACAAGGAAGATACCATTTTTTAGTAATTTATTTCAAAGCTTTCATTTGTTAAAAGGGTAATGGCCTTGTTTACACATTATTTTTGTATACTCCCAAGGCAAAATACCCCGTGAATGATTTTTTCACATTATTTCATTAAATCAACGGCTTAAATTGAAGCTAACAGGATTTCTTTGAACCGCATGTTTGGGCTCCAAAGACATTGCCTTTTCATATATTCATTTTCAGTTCCAGAGGAAATCCGGTTATTTTCGGGAAAACCCTTGTCTCAGTTCGAGAAGTATTTTTCTCACACCCGGTTTTGATACCAAGAACTTAGATTCTCAAGTCCCCCTAAATACCATTGAGTTATGAGCTCGTTGGTAGCTGGTTACGGTTACCTTCGGTTCGGGTTATATGTACTTTCGTAAGTTAGAAGAGATTTGTTATATCTCAAGATATTTGAAATGTATTGTTTAATAGATCTTTATTCTTTTTTATATATATGGTGGAAATTTAATTTGCAATGATGTGGATTCTTCAAAGAATTTATTAGGGATAACAACGGGTTGTGTACAGAAGGATTTTTAGTAATCTTAGTATCATACTCAAGTCACGAATAGAAAACAATGCATCAAACTAGTCTAAATTCGTTATTCGTTACTCATCAGATTTGTTTGTTGATACAACCGGCCCAACTAGCCCACATGACACGAGCAGCCCATCAGGACCACAGACCAGGCCCAGGCCCAGGCCCAGGAGAATTGCAAAGTTACCTTTAAGCTTATTAAGGACTAAATTGCTTTGGAGCTCAAGTGTTGGCCATGTCCATTATTTTTGCATGTGCCGAAATAGTAGTTGATGTTTTGAGTATTTACGTTGTTTTCAAGTAATAAAATAAAATGATAAAGAAGAAAATTGCCCCAACTTCACTTCTTTACTTATTTACTTTCGATTGTTGTTTCCACTCTACTTTTACATAAATGGTGCTTTCATTTTTAATCTCTAATTCCCGTAATGATTCCACTTTTACCGATAATTCTGTTGCGGTGTTATCCAAGAAGAATAAAATAAAGATAAAAGGTTTTTTTTGGTAAAGTCAATCGGAGATAACATCACTTAGGTTGGTGAAGTCGGTAACCATATTACTTATAAACCTTCTAAAAAATTGTTTACGAAAATAGAACGGGCTCTTGTCAGATTACCCAATCATACGTTCCTCCCATTGTCTACCTACAGGATAGCTCCCGAGAGGACCACCTATTGAAGAAAACAAATATAGTGTGTAAATAATGTCATTTACTAGTAGAGACTTATGATCAAAGTGTCACGTTGTCATAAACCAACAGGGAAACAACCACACACCTTATTATATTATTGAGTAAAAACCTTTATAAGGAGTCGTGTTCCGTTTCCTCCCGTGCACCATTCTCATGCATATACCGTTAGTCGTAACCAGAACCAAGTCCACAAACGCACTGCTCTCGCACGTCGAATCAACAACGAATTATCAACCCGAAATTTCAAATTTTTACCTCTAATGAATATGAATGATGATAGTAAATTTAAGATTGTAGTCTATGACACTCCAAATAGTGAAATACATGTATCAAAGTAGTGAAGTCAAATCTCATTATCACTCCCATGATTAACAAAATTCTTTTTTAATACATAAACTTTCTAGTAGCACAAATTATTGACCGTAAGAACGCCAAGTCTTAAGACCATCCACCACGCAATCGACCTATTCTTTCTTTTAAGACAAGTTATTATAATCCAAACAGAATCTAAGCATGAAATGACATCATAAATATTATAAAAATTCCAACTATACACCCCTTATGTTTTGATTTATGTTTACATCTAGATATCCAACACACGAGTATAATATGGGTACACGAAACAGTTGCATTGCTATAATATTGCGTAAAAAAACAAAAAAAAACTGGAAAACAACTAACGATTAAAGTACGTTTTGATAGAAAATATATATATATATATATATAGGGAGAGGATCATTTGAGAACCAAATGGTTTTGAGAACTAAAAAGAACTAATTTGAGCCACAAGTTTATTTACATGTATCCCCCCTCCCATGAATTATAGTGGCCCCCCCTGAAATTTGTGGTTGAGATTTAGTTCTCAAAAGTTCTCAAAACAAAAAGTTCTCATTTGAACCTAACCATATATATATATATATATGGTAAAAGATCCGTGTAGACCCCTTATTTTTTGTAGACCCCGTAGACCCCTTATAAAACTCAATAAAACTCATTAGAACTCACTAAAAATAAAACTCAGTTTTGTTAATTTAGTTTTTTTTATTTGCGATAAGCTTTTAAGAACAAAAAAAAAACAATTAAAAAAAAAGAAAAACGAAAAACATTAAAAATTGAACATTTTAAGACAATGAGTTTTAAAAATCAATGAGTTTAAAACTCAATAAAACTCAGTGTTGCGTTTAAAACTCATTATTTTAAAACTCAATGTCTTAAAATGTTCGATTTTTTATGTTTTTTGTTTTTTTTTAATTTATTTATTTATTTTTTTTGGTTCTTAAAAGCTTATCGTAATAAAAAAAACCAAATTTACAACACTGAGTTTTATTTTTATTGAGTTTTATAGGGGTCTACGGGGTCTACAAAATTTAAGGGGTTTACACGGAACCCTTCCCTATATATATATATATATATATATATATATATATAAGTTTACCATCAAATTTAGGACCTAAATATTGTGTTACACGATTATACATTTTACATCACCATTAACGACCCAAGATATTAAAGTGTTAAGTCTATAACCTAAAAACAATGTTACAAACGTACACCTATTACTTTATGTTTTGATATAAAAAAAAAATTGTCACATGGCAGTCAACCAAGCCATGTGAACTAGAGGTGCACAAACCGGTTTTTTTCTTAACCGGTTACGGTTAGGAACCGGTTTTTTAGAAAAATATGTGTAATTGGTTTACAACTGGTTAGAGACCGGTTAACCGGCTTTTTTATCGGTTTGTATTAAAACAATATGTTTTTGTGTTTTTTCAAATAAAATAGCATATAACATTGTCTTGGTTTGCATTAAAATGTACTAATTTTATAATGCAAATATTATTTGTACTATTTTATAACTATATATATCGATTTAAGTTAAGACAACACTATTTGTATGATCTTGTTTTAGGACTATAATGCTCTTTATTTTTATTTCTTAATTGTGCCATATGTTAACTTTCTAGTGGTTCCTATTCCTTTTAGACAAAATCAATTTCTTATTTTAATAAGAGTTAATTATCATTTTCGTCCCTGAGGTTTATAAGTTTTAGTCATTTTAGTACAAAAAAAGTTTTTTTCTCCTCAGCTTCCCTCACGTTTGTATTTTCTGTCATTTTAGTCCATATAACTAACTGTTGTTAAAAACTAACTGGAAATGAGGGGTATTTTCGTAAAACCATATTATCTATTATTTTTTCTAAATGACTTTTATCCCTATATTTAGAGTTATGACATTTTTTAAAAAAAATTCATGCAATCAATGATGGAGATGATAACCGAGAACAACATCAAATCATCCAAAGATTTAGAAGAGCTTCTTGCTTGTTATCTTTCTTTGAATTCAGACGAGTACCATGATGTGATTGTTAACGCATTTGAGCACAGGGGCGGACCTTTAATAGGCCCAGGGTTCCGGGACACCCTCAACTTTGTACACAAAGTGGAAAATATGTGAACGGTTTTTAAAATAAATTTCTTATTTGTGATGAGGTGATATTAAATAAATATTTCGGTAAACTAAAACCAATCCATCCAGTAGCCTAGTTGGTTATATGGTCCGCTTAATTTTTAAAATGCGCAAGTTCGACTCTTCCTCTGGGTGTTTTTCATTTTCCCCACCTTCACCTATTTGTTTCATTAAATTGACCTTTGTCCCCCACCTTCTCCTTTTTATTTTTGTTGTCTCCACCTCCTTTTTAATTTCATTAAATTTAGTTTGACTCTTGTTCTATGTGTTTTTTATTTTCCCCACGTTCACCTATTTATTTCATTAAATTAACTGTTGTCCTCATCTTCTTTTTTTTTTCATTAAATTTAGTGTTGTATACATGCCTTTTTATTTCATTAAACTTAACCTTCATCTTTTTTTTTCCTCTTAAATTTAGTGTTGTATAAATAGAGTTATAAGTGGTAGTATCCACCTTCATCTTCACCTTTTTTAATTATATAAGGGTAAACGCAATACCCTTCCCGATCCAATCGGGAAGGTGAAAACGGGGAAAATCGGGGGAAACGGGATCACGGGGAAACCATTACTTGGTTGCTCGGGAAAAATCGGGGAAAGGGGAATTCGGGATCGGGAAGGTTAAAATGGGGTTGGGACCCCGATTTTTTCAAGAGAGAGTGGGAGAGTGGGGAAGGTTTTTATGGGGTGTTTGGGAGAGTGGGAGAGTGGGGAAACCATTACCCACAAAATAGGGAAAAATGGGAAGGGGTGGGGAATGATGAGATGGCACCAAAAATGGAGTGGGGGATTGGGGAAATGGGGAAACCATTACCTTTACCCTAAGGGGGTTACATAATTCAACTCTTTTGTGTCATATTTATCTATGTGATCAATCCGATCCGGACCAACTTTCTTTATGTATGTTTCTATGAAACTGAAATATCTAAATATAGTGGCTCTGTAAAAAATGTGGACCTCCTCAAAAACTTTTCTAGTTCCGCCACTGTTTGAGCATGTGATTGTTAACGCATTTGAGCAAATCTGGTTCAGTTTGCCAAATCTTTGATAATAATTTAAACAGATTTTCATCAAAATAAACGCTGAATCATTAGCCGACCATGCCAAATTCGTAGATTTGTGTTGATTGAAGGACCGACTACACAACACTGTATTACAATGCTAAAACGACTATCAACGGCTGCAAGTAATTTAAATTGCCACATAACATGTAGATGCAAACCAACTTTTCTTCTAAATTCACCAAAAATGATTGGCTAATGACCAACTTCTCTTTTTGATCGACAATAAGGATTTGATAGCGTGAGTTTTTGTTTTTTAGGGTTAAAAGTCGTTCAAAAAATAATAATAGATAATATGGTTTTACAAGAATACCATTGGTTTCCAGTTAGTTTTTAACAGCAGTTAGTGATATGGACTAAAATGGCAGAAATTACAAACGTGAGGGAAGCTGAGGAGAAAAAAATCTTTTTTGTAATAAAATGGCTAAAACTTATGAACCTCAGGGACGAAAATGACAATTAACTCTTTTAATAATCTAAAATATGAACTCAAACGGTTAAAAATAGCAAAACTCAATCGTATTTAATTCATAATTTTAAGAAGATAATGCATCCGGAAACTATCACCCAAACACCTCGTGTGTATATAACCTGTCATTTCTTCTATATTACGTATCAGCCCAGACCAATGGCGAATTGAAGAATTGAAGAAACACAAATTCTGTATTTCTTCCCTCCGATCGACTAGATTTCATAATCCGAATGTAGCCAAAAGGTATGTAGTCCGATCTGAAATTATCAGTTCTGTACTTCATTTTTACTACTTTTAGCGGGATTACCGATTTACGGTGTTGAATTTGTGGAGTTTTTAGTTCAATTTTAGTGTTTCGATAAAATATTTTCAACTGTTTGCTATTGATTATACGAGAATCATACATCAATTTTAAGAGATATGACGTTGAATTTGATTTGCTTCTGTGCTAATTCATTATGCGCGTTAAATCTGGAAGTTTGATCTGGAAACAACTGATTTGATTAGATTCTACCTGTTTTCGTGATATTCGAGTTCTTCAAACTTCAAATGATAGATTACTCGAATTAGCATTTAGCAGTGTTGAATTCATGTATGTAAGTAGATCCGTTTGTTTAGATCAGAATTCAGAAGTTTAGGTTTATACTGTTTGTTGAGATCGAAACTGGTTAAATTCTTCAGACGCCCATGGTTAATTTGATGTTTCGTTTTCTAAATCTTTTCATCATTTTCCTTTCTTACCTACGTTTTTTAGTCTTGATGGATGTTTTTATCAATTCGACTAGTGTGAACTATACGAATAACATCATAAATAATTTTTAAATTCAAACTAGGTATAAAATATATAGATATAAGTTTTTTTTTTCTTTCATTTTCTTTGCTACATTAAAAAGACTAAAAAGAGTAAAATAAGATATTTTTTTTTAATTTTCATTTTCTTTACTGACCGTTATACAATGCGATGGTTTTGTATGAAAATACGCGCATGGCAAATATAACTTCGAAACAAAATATAAATATTTTTTTATAAAAAGACAAGATTTTAAAAAATTGAAAAACCAGACTTTTGGTCTGGCTAACCGGTAACCGAATGATTTAAATATACTCAGTAATTCAGATAGATTATGTGTTCGGTTCTCGGTTTGATCGACCGGCTGATGAGTTACGGGTACTCTTTGGACTTTGTTTCACATTTTCACACCTAAATTAATGAACAATCTTTCCTCATGACCAGCTTTAGATTATTTTTTTTGGAATTTTTCGTTACTTCTCGTCGCCCCACATCTTTGAATATCGATACAAGTGGTTGAGGAATGAAGACTTATGGATCTTCTTTCTATTAAATGGAATTAGCCAAAAGAAAAAGGTTAATCATAGTTATCTGAAAATGAAAAAGTATATTTAATAATATTAGTTTTTCTTAAAACGACTAATTAACTTGCCATCGGATTGTATTTTATTAGTTTTTCTTAAATCCTTAAAATTCATAAAAACATGCCAAAATCCAAATACAAAATAATTATTTTGTCTCGTACTTGTCATCGGATTATCCGCATCCTAATGTCTTCAACTTTTTCATGCATTTATTCATATCATGTTCAGTTTTCAATTTCTCTGTGATTTTTCTCCATGAAACTGGCTTCAAACTTCCACCTTCATGTCCATGAATTTCCATTTTATGAATACACGATTGTAACATGTTTACTAACTCCTTGATTCCAACTAGTTCTAGCCTTTTTTGGTCTATTTCTTTTGAACAATCAAGAATCTACCATCAATAGAAAAACACCATATTAAACATGTAAAGCATGTAGAATCTAACTATTCAAAATCAAACATGTAAAATCATACCAAAAACAATGGGCAATTGCATATATCCCCCTTCAAACCTTATAAATTGCATATTTACCCAACCTAAAATCAAAATTGCATATATCCCCTCCCTTATTCAAAAAATTGCATATATCCCCCTGTACCCGAAGGATGAGAGATGCCCGGTATGCAGCAGGGCGTGTTTGGATGCTTATGGGGAACACGCGGTCCATTGCAAAGAGCTGCCGGGTTTCAAGTATCGGCATGATCTGGTCCGAGACGTCCTTTTTGACATCTTCAGAAGAGCCGGGATATCTGCAAAGAAGGAGGCCCCGGTTAACTTCTTGTCGGATCCAGCGGACGGGCGTTCCTCCCTCCGTCCGGCGGACGTCCTTGTCTTTGGATGGAAGCACGGGAAACATGCCTGTGTCGACCTCACTGGGGTCTCCCCTCTTGTGGGGTTCAAGGGCTCTGGGTTCCGGGCAGGCCAGGCTGCCACGAATGCTGCTGCAGGAAAAGTGCGCAAACATGAGGAAGCGTGTCTGATGAATCAACATGTGTTTGTGCCCTTTGCGTTTGACACCTTCGGTTACCTTGCCCCGGAAGCTGTGGATACCTTGACTCGCGTCCAGAGGGTCATGGATGGGAACGTGGCAATGCCTAGGGGTTTGAATGTGGTTTTCACTCGGTTAGGCTTTGCTATTCAGAAGGGCTTGGCGGCGCAGCTTGTTGCCCGCCTCCCTTGTTCTTCATGTTGAGTTGTAACCGTTGTTTTGTTATTTAATTTTATGGATTAACAAAATAAAAAAAAAATTTATTTTATTAAAAATAAATTATAGAATTGACTATTTTACCCCTATTTACCCCCAATATAATAATTTGGTATATCACCAACTTTTTTACGTTTTAACCACTCTAATCCTTTTTTTTTACTTCCGCTATTTCAATATCTTAATGCCCATTTGTACAGCAACACCATGAGCTTCTTCGATATTCAACTCAAATTGAAATTGAGTAAAATATTTGAACAGAATGTGAGAATGCTCATATATATGCAACAATAAAATTAGAACTACATCATCCAACTTGCTTATTCTTAAGTTCCACTTGTAAATATTTTATAATATAATCTCTACAGCAACTTTGTCACTTAAAAGATTAGATGCAGCCCCCAATGTTAGAGCCAAGCTAGAGCATGTCTGTAAATACAATTCGATTAAACAAACTGTATAAAACAAGCCCTATAAAATAGCAATTTCGATCTGTTTAGAGGCTTTAAATAATCATTTGAATCAAAATGGCACAAAAACATCATCATATACCAAAATCGATTGTTTCTGTCCTCGTACCAAAACCGATTTACTTCTAGCGTCGAACCAAAATCGTAGCTAAAGCATCGATTGCCAAACCAAAATCGTAGCTTCTGTCGTGATTTCGAAACCAAAAACGTTGCTTTTGTGGTGACTTAAATTTTGCAACAGGAGAATTAGAATATCGGGATTTCGAGTTTGGAGGAGCAGAACGGAAAAGGAAGAAGAAGAATAGTTTAGCTAAGTATTTTTCAAACCCTAATAAATAATCGGTGGAAATGTAAAAAAGATGGGCATTTTGGTCATTAAGTATGAATTATTTAGAGAAGGGTATATATGCAATTATTGTTATGCTTTGGGTAAATATGCAATTAGAAATGATTATAGGGGGATATATGCAATTTTCCCCAAAAACAATATCATACATCAAGCTCTCTGACAAAAAACAACAACCATTCACATATAGCATCAATCAAAATGCCAAATTTCAAGTTGGTCTATCACATTCACTAGCCAAATTCCAGGTTGGTATATCATATTCACATGTAGCTTCAACCAAAATAAATAAATTTCAAGTTTATTAACCAAACCAAATTATAAACCATAAACAACAGCCATCGATGGGTAGCTGCTAAAATAATGATCCATAAACCATAACCAAACCAAACAAATTTCAAGTGAAGCGAATCCAATATGAACCATTCACATGTAGCTTCAAGAAAAAAAAACAAATTTAAAGCTTATGAACCAAAATTATGAACCAAACTAAAAAATAATAATAAAAAAAATAAAGAAAAAAAAAACAGCCCCTTAATCGATGGGTAGCTGCTAAAGTGAAGGTAATCAAATATGAACCCAATATAAACCATAAACAACAGCCCCATAAACAAATAAAGGTAATCGAAATCGCCAATCTCAAAATCACAAATAACCCAATCTGATTCACAAAATCATATTTTTTTTACATGTGTGATGGCGATTGCGAAGGCGCTCGACTGGTGGGTGCCCGACACCGGACTGGTGGGTAATCGGTGCTATACTGGTGAAGGAGAAGAGAGTCGCTGGTGAGGGAAGAGGAGAGGCGCTGGTGAGGGCGTGGTCGATGAAGGGGGAGGTCTAAAACAACGGTGTTTTTTCTATATTCAGACTTCATATATTAACTGACCGATTCATATATTAACTGACCGATTGAACCATTAAATGGTCATTAAGACCCAAACAAACAATCCCTTAGTGGTGTAATGTGTAAAGTCATGTAACATAACATTTAGGTCATATGTTTGATGCTTTGAGCTTATAACTGCTAATTTTAAATGGCGTTATGAGGTTTTTTTTATTTCTGTTTTTATTTTACGTTGCGCTTTACTACTCCAAATGTTTTGTGTACACGTCATTCTTGCGGTAGCATGTAGATAGTAAATCTACTTAACAAGCATTTATGTGTTAACTATACTAATACATGGTTTATATATTTAATAAATATTTATAATCATCATTTCTATTGTTCAGCCATACATAACATGTACCAGAAATGAAGGAATCAACACATACAACTTTAATTTTCATCACTTTGGTCATACTCCCACTTCTAGCATCCAAATCCAATGGGGATGCCAGAGCCCAAGTCATCAAAATGTATTGCGATGGTCACTTTCACGACAACGATACCTTATTCATCGAGAATTTTGTTCGTGCGATGGAAATAACTAGCACGCAAATGCAATCATCTCATATCGCAAAAGTAACCGTGGGCAACGGCCCCAACAAGAACTATGTACTCACCCAATGCTATGGCGATCTCTCGACACAAGATTGCCTCTTATGCTACGCCCAAATACGAACGTTTTTTCCCAGCTGCTACCCTGGAATCGGGGGACGAATCTATCTTGACGGTTGCTTTTCGCGGCTCCAAAACTACAGCTTTTTCGACGAGTATACGAGCCCGAATGATACTACTGTTTGCGGGAATACGACGAGAAAGGGTGTGTTGTTTCAAGAGGCAACAAGGCGGGAGATGGTTAGTGTTGTGACGGGTGCATTGAGAAACGCTGATTATTTTGTTAGGCGAGAGACGTTGGTGTCGTCGGGTAGTAATGATTCGGTTTATGTGTTGGCGGAATGTTGGAAGACATTGAGTCCGAGTTCTTGTCGGGCGTGTTTGGAGAATGCATCGATGTCGATAACAACGTGTTTGCCGTGGTCAGAGGGCCGCGTGTTGAACACGGGGTGTTTCATGAGGTATTCGGATACCAATTTTCTCAATACCGTGACAACCACAAGCGGGTCTAGCAATAGAGGTAATAATATTGATTATATCGTTAGAATTTGAATTGGAATTTGATTGGTTTTAAAACTATAAAAAAAAAAAAACTTTTGATATTAATAAAGTTAATGAGATTTTGTATATTTGTTTAACATTTTTTTTTCCAGTTTTATTTACCAACCACATTACACATCATTATTTATTTTTAATTAAACCTCATAATCATACTCATTAAACACTACACAATTCTAGCGTCGTCACACTCATAATCACATCATGCCTATGTGGAAGCATATTTTGAACCACACTCACTAACCACTACACATAGACCAAATGATCACGGTAAAAGCTGCTATATGTCTCTCAAGATATCCTTAGGCTTTTTGTAGTGGATTCGTGATGTGGGCGTGTTCCCCATCACGGTAGAGGGAACATCAGCCCCGGAGTGTTATGGAGGGTTGTGATCGCCTATGTGTGATCATGCAACTGTGGTAGTGTATGGTATTTTTATTTTATTTTTGTTTTTGTTTTCCATCAACTACATAATTACACATAATCTATCTTTTTCTAAATTAAAACACACATTCTAACATTCATATAAAAATGCCATTAAACATCTTTATATGGCTATCATTGGACCGTTTGTGCATGTATTTGTCTGCGTGTTACCACTTTTCACCTTTGTCACCAATAGAGACACAAACTATAACGGATATGCCGATTTTTTGCAGGGAGGATAATAGCTATTGCCGTTTCCGTTTTTAGTTCGGTGGTGGTTCTCGCAGTCACATTGGCGATTGTTCTCTATATCAAGAAACGAAGATATATACAACACAAGAGAAAAGGTAAAACGATTTCGATATTGTTTTAGAACTATCAAATCAAAACAAACTAATGATTGGATTAAAAATTCCAGGTTCATATGATGCTGAGGAAATGGCAAAGATTCTTAATGACATTAGCTTGAACTTCAAATACTCTACTATTGAAAAAGCTACAGGAAATTGGGATGAATCTAATAAGCTAGGACAAGGAGGACATGGGACTGTATACAAGGTTTGTACTACTATACCAAGTCCCATTACACTCAGCAAGTTTTAACCAGTCTATAATTTAAACAAATATAACACTTGGGAGTTTATAACTTTTCTCACAAGCTTCAACAGTAATAATACTTATATAACTAGTCTAAATTCCTTTCATCAGGGTGTTCTTTCAGATGGACGGGAAATAGCTGTGAAAAGACTTTTCTTCAACAACAAATTTAGAGCAACTGATTTCTATCATGAAGTTAATATAATTAGCAGTGTTGAACACAAAAATCTTGTCAGGCTATTAGGATGCAGTTGTTCAGGACCTGAAAGTATTCTTGTATATGAATATCTACCCAACATGAGCCTCGATCACTTCATTTTTGGTAAATTCAAAAACTCTACAATCCACATTAAATAGTAGTAATATGTTGATTTGATCATTGTAGTTATGAACTTGTTACAGATGAAACTAAGGGCAGAGAATTAAGTTGGGAGAAGAGATTTAAGATTATAATTGGGATAACAGAAGGCCTGATTTACCTTCATGAAAACACCAAAACCCGGATTATTCACAGGGATATCAAAGCTTCTAACATCTTATTAGACTTGAGGTTTCGTCCCAAAATAGCTGATTTTGGGTTGGCAAGATCTTTTCAAGAAAACAACAGCCACATCAGCACTGCTATTGCAGGAACACTGTAAGTACTTTATTTTATTCTTACAGATACTGAGATACATCAGACCCAAATATCTATTTATTCAGATAATTTTTTCTTATATTTTTCAATGTAAATAGAGGATATATGGCTCCAGAGTACCTAGCCCATGGTCGGTTAACCGAAAAGGCCGATGTCTATAGCTTTGGTGTGTTACTTTTGGAGGTGGTTACAGGGATGCCAAACAACATAAGCAAAACCACAGAATATACCGACAGTTTATTGTCTACGGTATGTGGTTTTTAACATCACCTCACATTTTCTTCATTTACTCCATCACTGGATATGCTTTAAATGCGCTTAAGTAATCTTTTTGTAATTTAAGTCGTTCATCTGTGGGTGACGTCATACTTATGCTTGATTTTCTCACAAAACTTCACCGACGGGTTACCGATGATTCCAAAGATGGTGTGTTAATGCCTAGTTTTCTTGTCACTTTTGACACTAATTATCTATGGGAAAGACACTAATTAGTTTTCTTGTCACTTTTGACACTAATTACCTATGGTGTGGATAAACAGGCATGGAAGCATTTTAATGAAGGTAAAGTGGTGGAAATCTTTGACCCAAATCTAATGATGCATACTCATCCCAACAAAAAATTCCAGAAAGAGGCCATAAAAGTTGTACACATAGGACTACTTTGCACCCAAGAAGCTCCATCTTTAAGACCATCTATGTCAGCAGCACTTCAAATGTTAGCAACAGATGATGAACCTTTACCTGCCCCCTCTAATCCCCCTTTTATAGATGAAAACACCATGGAACTTAATAGCATCACACAGAAGTTACTGATTAACGATAACGGTGATCATTCTAGTTCGATTGTACATGTTTCGAGCGCTAGTTTTACTTAAGTTAGTCTGTTATCATTGGATCTTGATTTTTTGTTTTGGTACATAGGTTATGGTTGTTGTTACATAGGTTATGTGGTGTATATGAGAGAACTAATAATGAACTTGATAAAAATAACCATACCAAGCATGTATTTGACAACTTGTTTTTAGATAGTTCTTTTTTAACATCAATTTATTTCATATTTTATACGTTCATATAAAAGCCCAACATAACCCAAACCGCAAAACTAAACTGGAACCAAACCGTTAGTTACGGTTCGGTTTGATTCGGTTTTGAAATCTAAACTGTTCAGTTTTGGTATTCAAAAATCAAAAATCGTTACCAACGGTTTGACCTATAAACCATCAAAACCAAACCACGAACACCCCTAATAATCAGAAACAAACTTATATCTCTAGAATACTCTTGCAACTTTGAATTGAAATTTTAAGACAAATACACATTTTATATCTACTTTTTTAATTCATCCATTCTCTACTTATGAAACATAAATAGCAAACATTTAGATGAGGATAAACGGACATCCACCACTAAGCAATGTGGTCATTGGCATTCTAGATTGATCTTTCAATTAAAAAATTATAATAAACTTTTTTAAGATTAATAACTTTTGTTATGCTTATCATTTACTTTTTATTAATTTTCGTTTCCTCCACGACATAATCACGGTCACCTCACCATAATCGTCTTTTATCATCATCTTTCACTCTCCATCATCTTTCATCTATTTTTTTCTATTTTTTTTATCTTAATTCTAATCTAATCTAAAGTGAGAAGAGAGATGTAAAGATAGAGATTATGAGACTAGAGTCACTAGACCCATAGTCCGGTGGGAAAACAGAGACTAAAGCAAGTGACCCAAATTGACCAATTTATAAGTAGGTAAAAAAAAAAAACTTTATCTCTAGTCCATAACCTCTGATCGGTTTGACAAATATGAATCTCTTACTTACGGTATATTATAGTGCTAGGTTTAGATTAGAAAACTAGATCCACAAGATGAAGCTAATTTCTGCAGTTCAATCTCTAACTGTTTTTAACAGCAAATTTAGATCATTGACCCGATATCTCTCATTCCCCAAGTATATGACCCGAAGACCACACTCAGGAGGAAACCCACCATAGTTGAAAAAACCTCCTGGCCCAACCTGGAACCCCTATTTTTTGTCATTGGTGGGACTTGAACCCAAGAACTCCCCGTATTAATGTCTTTGAGTGTCTCAACTCAACCACTTGGGCTAGGAATCATTGGTAGTTCAATCTTAAACTATTGTACGTATCTGAATAATTAAAGAGAGAAAAAAAACAAGGAAAAACGCATATAACAAGATGATCAAACACAATTACTCATGAATGAAGGAACATGCATATACTGAATAAAATTTTAGAACCAAATTATCATTGCTAACCTGTTGTGATGAAAACCAGTATTTGCCGGCATTTATAAATCCTCGTACAAATTATAGGCCTTTTTTATCGTGTAGCAACCAAGTTGCCCATGAGTCCTCCCCCAATTTCAAAGTGTTTAGCACTTGAAAATCCTGCTTTCAAGGCAAGATGCTCCAACTCCTCACCTATTAGTACAATAATTATTTGCAAGTAGTAGAGTATATTAGTCATATTGTAGCTATAACAAACCCTAAGGATATCAAACTGTAAATATAGCAGTATCTTAGGATCTATAGCACATAAATATATGATTCTTTCAGTAACAGTAATTCTTTTCATCTAGCACCCATACGATGTGAACGAAAATTACATTGCCAAAGGACGTTGGGATGATTTTGGTCCTATTGTTTTCTATCATTTAACATTTTCATTTTGTGAATCCTTATCATACGAGGTGAAAAGAACCACGTTGTGATGCTGGTTTCTTGTTACAGAAAAAATGAAGATAGGACCCACTAAATGAAGAAAGAAAAAAGGTGATATAAACAACACCAACCTTGGCTATTTTGAAGAAAATACTTGTAACTTTAGGTGAGGCAGGTTGGAGACATGTCACGATGGGTTTAGGTCTAAATGAATTATGCTTAAATTTAAATACAAGTAAAAAAAAGATCGGGTTTGTTGTGATTGGAATGACCCTCCTATTTGCCACCTTTTTGTCCACTATTTGAAAATAATTAATGTACTATTTGAATTATATAAAGAACTAATGTACTAGACACAATTGCAAAAGTTAGATGATGATAATATCATAATAATACACTGATTTTTTTAAGTAAATTTTTTTAAGATATTGTGATTATTTGGTCACCATTTACGTGACTTACAACCTGTTTGACCATTTTACAGGCAGCTTTTATTCTGTTTTACCCCCAATGAATAAAATACAACCCAAAATGAACTGTTTGTGTATCAACTAGTTTATAACCCATGTGTTACATGGGCAACAGCAATGAGCAAAAACTTCCATTTAGTTATATAACAAATGCGAGTTATCATAAATGCAAATATGCAATTGACAAGTACGCATCAGGTTAGTGATAAACATAATATTTTACGATTTCAATCACATATTATTGATTGACTTGCATTTTTCAAGCAGGAAGGATATGTACTGAAACTACATCGTGAAATAGAGCATTTTAAAAAAATAACGCAAACATGAAGCATCACTAGTATTTCAATAATGGGTACGCCTTTAATGTATTTGTAAGATCTTTTAATTGTGTAATTTCTTAAATGTATTACAAAATGATGAAGATTTAAAATGAAAAGTAAAAATATGGTATAGGGCAAATGGTAAGTTTTATTAATTCCTTTATAAAAAAAGGGGCACATCGATTGGAGAGGTATTACGAAGATGACATCATCAAATTTATAAACTTCCAGATGATGAAAATTGAAGGCCAATTCATGCCTACTTAAGTGACGTGTCCAATTTGAACAAATGATGATGTCATCATTATTCAGTTTTACTAATATATTTTTGTGGAATATCTATTTTACTATATATAAAGATAAATATAAAGATGGGATGAAATGTCATCTGTTAACACTAAGAACCAACCTGTTAAAAATTCTTGAATTGAGCTCTTTAGATATTGATATTCCTCTGAAAGACCATAACCAGCTGCTACAGGCACAACTATATTGTCTATCATCCAACCCTGCCACAAAAGCCAAAAACTTTGTTTATGGCTAGCAAAGTGACTAGTTTGAACTCAATTAGAATCTAAAATGAATAAAGATTTTCAAATAATATACAAAACCAGTTCCTTTTTTCTATGCAGGCCATGAATTAAGTTGTCTTCACACAAACATTTTTCAAAGACATGTAAACATGTATGGGTTAACTCAACTTATACCAAAGTACTACTGCTAGCCAGAATAATATTATCAATTTGTTTGTAATCAATCATTATATGGGGATTACTAACAATTTTACCTTGAAGCTCCTGGAAAAGATAAAGGCTTTTAAATATCATGGGATGTTCAAAAAATGGAATTGTTGTAATTCTAAGGGAAAGGAAGGAGTTATAATCAAGTAGGACTTTAGCAATTTGAAAATTATCATGGAATGCAAAAATTGGCAAAAGATAAAACAAACCTGAATAGATGTCCTAAATCCATCAGTGCTTTTGTTGAAATCAAGGATTGATGCTTTAGACCCTGGTTTCAAAACTCGATACACCTCCTTCATTGCCTTATATTTGTCAATTACATTTCTCAGCCCATAGCCCATGGTAATTGCATCAAAATAACAATCAGAAAATGGCAAATCAAGTGCATCACCTTCCACCCACCTACAGGGCATAACGTAATCACCAATAAGCCATGAACCATACAATTCATAAGTGACATATCAAACGAGTTGGGTAACAGTTAACGTTTTAGTATGACTGTATGAGTAGCTTGGATTGGGTTGACCCGGAACATTTTTTTCCAACATGTTTTCTCTTTAGTGTGTGAAATATAACCTTAATTTATATTATTTTGATATTAATATAACATTCTAGCTTTTTGAATATAATGAATTTAGAGGTTTTATTCATTAGGGATTAGACTCATTTGACCCGGTTCCTATCAATCTAACTTCTTTGATTTTTCCGTTTAACCTGTTAGTAATTGAAAACAGAACAAGGATCGACCCATTCATAAGTAATACAATTACTCCATTGCCAGCACATTTTACTGAAACAAACACTAAATATACCAATGCTCACTTAAGGTTACCGTAGCAGGCTTTTGAGTATAGTTTCTGCCGAGATGAAGCTACAACTAGTTGTTCGCTTGAAAAGTCAAGGCCAGTAACCTGCAAATTGTAGAAAAAGGTGAAATTATTGGGTCATTACTCACAATTCACATTCATATGTCATTATAACTACTAAAATAACTTCTTTATTATCAGATAATATAACTGTATTCTATGAAATTGCTTATTGAAACTGCTTTATGTGCTTATTCCTTTTTAAAATAAGTGATTAGAAATTAACAACTTGTAGCTGATTATAAAAGCTGCTTATTTCACTCGCACCTAATCATATAATCAGTTTGAATAAGCAATCCCAAACACCCCCAAAGGCCAAAACTACTTATTTACTGTATCAAATCACAATAAGCATATCAATCTGTTCAAAAAACCAACCTGGCCATCAAGTCCAACCTTCTGAGACAAAAGAAATGCCAAATCCCCACTTCCACAACACAAATCCAATACATTACTTCCTTGTTTTGCCCTAAATTCCAAAAACGCAAATCAATACATGAATTCAGATTCTAATATTCTATAATACATAAACAACATAGATCACTCCATTTCATTCCAGGATTACATTCTATCCACTTCTCAAATGCATAAATATTCAACGATATAACTTAGGGTCCTAATGCATTTGCACTCGATGATCGTATTTATTTACTAGATTCTAATTCTGGAACATGATATTATTTGTAAGAAAATTGGGGATTATATGGTTACCCACTCCAATCAACTGCCATTCGCTTCCATATCCGATGTTGCCCCAAGCTCAAAACATCATTCAACTGTAAAATATCAACGAAATTATTTTAGGAAGCAGTTTTGACAAATTGAGATAGAAGGAGGTGGAGGATTATGCGTACGTTATCGTAAACAGGAGCGATGCGGCTGAAAAGTGCCTGGCGGTCGGCGGAGGCGAGAATTCGCTGCCGTCGTCTCGAATTTCCGGCAACCGGCGGCAATGAGAATCGAAGCACCGATGACATTGTTACATGGTGGAATGTACGAATCGGTAGGTTTGGGGATAACGTTACTAGGGAGTGGGGCCTAGGGGTGCAACCGAAAAATATGATTTCACCAATTAGTTTGGGTCCAGCAATTCATAGTTTCAGGATGGGCGGTATACTCGCCGCATCCATCTACATCAACTCGGCGCCGATTAGGCGAGTATACCGCCACTCACAATTACTTTGGCATCGGCATAGTTGGATGGATTTTCGGCATATGATTGTCGATTGATACCAAGACAATATGACCGTTGAACGGTCATTTTTTTGACCGTTGAGTTTAATTTTTTTTTTATCAATTCCTCTCCTATATAAACACACATTTGCCCAACAAATTTTATACACTTTATTCTCCTAAAAAAACAAAAAAAACCCCTAGTTTCTTTCTCTCAAAAAACATGAATCTCCCTCGCCATAGATTTGTATTTTTTTTTATAAAAAAAATAAACAATAAATGTTGATTTTTTTTAGGAATTTGGTAATTTTTGTTATTTCTAGGACTTTGTAAGTTTTTTTTAATCTAATGAATTGTTATGTTTTTATTTTATATTAAATGTTTTAGTTTAATTTTATTTGTTTTGGTTTAAAAAAAATGAAAAAAAAAAAGGTTTTAATCCATGCCTAAACCATGTCTAAATCAAGCATACCCCCTACCAAATCATCAAATCTACATCAATTTTCTCTCTCATGTTGGCATCACCTCATTGGTCAATTTTGATGCCTAAACCATGCCTTAAATGAGTATACCTCTCACCCTCATACAACTCTTCATTTTTGAATATCTATTTGCCCCATATAACCTAACATGCTTCATATTGTGTATAGCGTCGTCATAAAATTATAAAATTCAGATACGCCTTACATAAGCCTATACGTAGCATATTAGGATGTCCAAATAGCAAATTTTGTCTTCTAATGACTGTTCCAATAGAAAATGCCATTAGTTTTTTTAGTTTTTATTTTTAAGTTTTTTTTTAGATAAAGAATAGAGTAAATTGCTATTTTCATCCCTGTGGTTTGTTCAGAATAACCAATTCAGTCCAATAGTTTAAATTTTGTCAATTTCGTCATTGTGGTTTGAAAAAATTGCAATTCAGTCCAAAATATTATAAAAATTTGCCAAGTTCGTCCTTGTGGTTTTGCAAAAAATGTTAATTCAGTCTAAAGAAATTGTTGGTTTTAGACTAAATTGGCAATTTTTGCAAACCACATGGACGAAATTGGCAATTTTTAAACTATTGGACTGAATTGACAATTTTGAGCAAATCACAGGGACGAAAATGGCAATTTACTCTAAAGGATATAATGTCCCGTCGTCTTTATATAACAATAACAAGACTAATATTAATACGATCTTTATTTTTATTTATAATTTATAAAAATCATATTTATTTATAAAATTTAGAGACTTTTTAAAAACACTGTATTACATCCCTTAAGAAAAACCTATATATGAGTAATGAACTGGTATACGAATTCCTTATATCTATCCTATAAATTTGATGTATATGATTTATTAGTATGATAATAGATTACTCATACTGTCCTTTATGGTCACTTAGGTCTATTGATCTTGCTAACTACAATTTAAAATAGACAACATATAGGGAAAGTCATATCTATGATTTAAAACAAGCCAACTACTCCCTCAAGTGTCTTGCTTAGTTTTCAACAAACATATTATTTTTTAAAATAAACATACTTGTAAGTTTTTGGCAGAGATTGGACAGTTATAGTTGTACCAAACTCTAATTGATTTGAAGATGTTAAAGTGTTAGTTTTTTTAAGTTTACCATATCTATTCAATTGATAGTGATATCTATTCAATTGATAGTAATCCAAAAGTAATATAAAAAACTTAAAACCACCTAATTTTATATTAGAAATTAGTCCTAACTAAAAGTTAATAATAATGTTTTGTTGAATGACTACACATAATGATGCTATAATAGAGCAAACACTCCCAACTACACATCATGATGCTAAAACAAGAAAATGTAACAATAAAAATGAATGATAGTAGAAAGATGAATGAACACGCAAGAAGTTTGGTAAGACGTTTCAATAATTAAGTGTTTGTCTGGATTAAAAAAAACTTTGTGCTTGACTTAGCTTCCGTTTCAATTAGAGGTTGCTTCTGACGACTTGAATCTATAAACTCAAGGTCATAAAATAACAACCTTGCAAGTTGCTCGAAGGCGCTATGCTTTAATATGCACATTTGATTACCCTGAAAACTTGTACATGTAAATTTATGAAACACTGAAACCTAATTAGTACCCTGCTAACTAGTACGATTAAATAAAATACAATTAGACATATAAGCTATAGATGGATGGTAGGGACTTTTGTCTTTTGGAGAAAAGAGCAGGTTCAAATCCTCCTGATATGGTCTACATTAGAAATTAATGTATTTAGAAACGAGTTGTGTGACCCCCCCGCGCGTTGCCGTGGGGTTGAAACTGTAGACTAAGTTATAGTAAAAATTCATATAGTAAACATGAGGCTAAACATGTCTAACAACATATATACTAAACAATTATACTACCATCATAATATTAGTAGAAAAAATTTATGTACATTAAGTTTTAGTAAAAAAGCTAAGTGACTATGAAATGTAGACATGGCAAAGAAAAAAGTTAATTTGTACACTAAGTTAAAGCAAAGACAACGATAGTAGTCAAGTTTAAGTTCTTGGACATAGACCAACGAAAAGACATGTATTGCTTGCTTATTCACTATCCAATTTAGGCAAATAAATTGATGAAATCTCTACAAATATTAAACAGTTAATTTTAGCAAATCTATGGTAGCAGCATCAAGTGTATGTCTTGGTTAAAAAAAAAAACCATCAAGATATTTGAAAACAAAAAGACCCTGCCAGTCACAAACAAACAGGTGGAAACATGCTATCACAAATTAGTGTTAAACCAACACCTGTTGTTGTCAAAAGGTGAATGAAAATCAAATGGTAGCAACATCAACCACATCTTTTGGTTCCAAAAAAACTGCTCTTCACAAAAAATGACTATAAACCAAATGGTAGCAGCATCAAGTGCATGTCAAAAATCAATAAAGTGAACAAAAGAAATACAATAGTGAATGATTTAAATAGTGAAGAACATTAAAAGAGGCTCAGATCAAGAATAGGAACT
>JBCNJP010000020.1:15888083-15911982 GCA_039602395.1 Deinandra increscens subsp. villosa
CCCCCTACCAAATCATCAAATCTACATCAATTTTCTCTCTCATGTTGGCATCACCTCATTGGTCAATTTTGATGCCTAAACCATGCCTTAAATGAGTATACCTCTCACCCTCATACAACTCTTCATTTTTGAATATCTATTTGCCCCATATAACCTAACATGCTTCATATTGTGTATAGCGTCGTCATAAAATTATAAAATTCAGATACGCCTTACATAAGCCTATACGTAGCATATTAGGATGTCCAAATAGCAAATTTTGTCTTCTAATGACTGTTCCAATAGAAAATGCCATTAGTTTTTTTAGTTTTTATTTTTAAGTTTTTTTTTAGATAAAGAATAGAGTAAATTGCTATTTTCATCCCTGTGGTTTGTTCAGAATAACCAATTCAGTCCAATAGTTTAAATTTTGTCAATTTCGTCATTGTGGTTTGAAAAAATTGCAATTCAGTCCAAAATATTATAAAAATTTGCCAAGTTCGTCCTTGTGGTTTTGCAAAAAATGTTAATTCAGTCTAAAGAAATTGTTGGTTTTAGACTAAATTGGCAATTTTTGCAAACCACATGGACGAAATTGGCAATTTTTAAACTATTGGACTGAATTGACAATTTTGAGCAAATCACAGGGACGAAAATGGCAATTTACTCTAAAGGATATAATGTCCCGTCGTCTTTATATAACAATAACAAGACTAATATTAATACGATCTTTATTTTTATTTATAATTTATAAAAATCATATTTATTTATAAAATTTAGAGACTTTTTAAAAACACTGTATTACATCCCTTAAGAAAAACCTATATATGAGTAATGAACTGGTATACGAATTCCTTATATCTATCCTATAAATTTGATGTATATGATTTATTAGTATGATAATAGATTACTCATACTGTCCTTTATGGTCACTTAGGTCTATTGATCTTGCTAACTACAATTTAAAATAGACAACATATAGGGAAAGTCATATCTATGATTTAAAACAAGCCAACTACTCCCTCAAGTGTCTTGCTTAGTTTTCAACAAACATATTATTTTTTAAAATAAACATACTTGTAAGTTTTTGGCAGAGATTGGACAGTTATAGTTGTACCAAACTCTAATTGATTTGAAGATGTTAAAGTGTTAGTTTTTTTAAGTTTACCATATCTATTCAATTGATAGTGATATCTATTCAATTGATAGTAATCCAAAAGTAATATAAAAAACTTAAAACCACCTAATTTTATATTAGAAATTAGTCCTAACTAAAAGTTAATAATAATGTTTTGTTGAATGACTACACATAATGATGCTATAATAGAGCAAACACTCCCAACTACACATCATGATGCTAAAACAAGAAAATGTAACAATAAAAATGAATGATAGTAGAAAGATGAATGAACACGCAAGAAGTTTGGTAAGACGTTTCAATAATTAAGTGTTTGTCTGGATTAAAAAAAACTTTGTGCTTGACTTAGCTTCCGTTTCAATTAGAGGTTGCTTCTGACGACTTGAATCTATAAACTCAAGGTCATAAAATAACAACCTTGCAAGTTGCTCGAAGGCGCTATGCTTTAATATGCACATTTGATTACCCTGAAAACTTGTACATGTAAATTTATGAAACACTGAAACCTAATTAGTACCCTGCTAACTAGTACGATTAAATAAAATACAATTAGACATATAAGCTATAGATGGATGGTAGGGACTTTTGTCTTTTGGAGAAAAGAGCAGGTTCAAATCCTCCTGATATGGTCTACATTAGAAATTAATGTATTTAGAAACGAGTTGTGTGACCCCCCCGCGCGTTGCCGTGGGGTTGAAACTGTAGACTAAGTTATAGTAAAAATTCATATAGTAAACATGAGGCTAAACATGTCTAACAACATATATACTAAACAATTATACTACCATCATAATATTAGTAGAAAAAATTTATGTACATTAAGTTTTAGTAAAAAAGCTAAGTGACTATGAAATGTAGACATGGCAAAGAAAAAAGTTAATTTGTACACTAAGTTAAAGCAAAGACAACGATAGTAGTCAAGTTTAAGTTCTTGGACATAGACCAACGAAAAGACATGTATTGCTTGCTTATTCACTATCCAATTTAGGCAAATAAATTGATGAAATCTCTACAAATATTAAACAGTTAATTTTAGCAAATCTATGGTAGCAGCATCAAGTGTATGTCTTGGTTAAAAAAAAAAACCATCAAGATATTTGAAAACAAAAAGACCCTGCCAGTCACAAACAAACAGGTGGAAACATGCTATCACAAATTAGTGTTAAACCAACACCTGTTGTTGTCAAAAGGTGAATGAAAATCAAATGGTAGCAACATCAACCACATCTTTTGGTTCCAAAAAAACTGCTCTTCACAAAAAATGACTATAAACCAAATGGTAGCAGCATCAAGTGCATGTCAAAAATCAATAAAGTGAACAAAAGAAATACAATAGTGAATGATTTAAATAGTGAAGAACATTAAAAGAGGCTCAGATCAAGAATAGGAACTCATCATATAATATAAGGTAATCAGGCTCAATTTGGCTGCAAAATTGATTGCCACGCCTAAATCAAATCATGAAAACCCATACATTCCTCTTTTTTTTTAATGATCATCATAGCCTAAATAACCATTTGCCTCCGCCATCCTCAACGCAACAAAAGCAGATCGCCAGATAAAAGCCCAGTATCATTAAAAGGCAGCCAAAAACCAACATTAGTTTATAGCCAAAACCAACATTTTTTCACAGAAACCTTTGACAAAAATCCCAGCCTACATCCCAATGGATAAAAGTAAGCTCAGATTTAAAATGATCATCACAGCCTTACAGGCTCCAATCAGATATAATGCTCAGGTCAAGCCCACGACTGCAATTTGTCTATTGCCACGCCGAGAGCAACCATCATTGCTTGATCCAAAGATAGCAAGAATCATCAAAAAAATAAGGGTCAAGTAACCAAAATTCCAGCAAAGCAACCATCAAAGCCAATAGATATCCATCATCGCATGATCCAAATTAACCAACAGCCATAGAAATTAACCTATAGGCATAGAAACAGTAAGCATCAAAGCCACCCAGAGCGAAGAAAAGCAACATTCATATAAACATTAAATGGTAAGTAACCAAAATCCATCGAAGTATGTTACCATGATACCGATGTTGTCATAGTGTACTAAAACACCAACATGAAGCCATCGATTTCAGATGTGGGTTATTGAAAACCCTAGAACCAAAATCGATCTAAAAGAACACAGAACAACAACAAAAACCAAACGGTTTCAGATCTGGGTTAGTGAAAACCCTGAACCCAAAATCGATCCAACAGGATAGCAATAGCATCAAAACCCCATTGCATCCACGTAACCGGAACAACAAAACCAACGAATCATCGCTTGAAGGCTCCCAAAAGCAAAGCCCAAACTACAAATTCAAGGAAATTGTGTAATTATATATCAAGGAATTGTTGGCTCAGACTTGCAAAGCCAAATTATATATCCATGGTGGCTGCAAAAAAAATATTGCCCCCCATACACATGGATTATCATTTATGTGTTGCGAATATTAATCATCATTGCCATTTGTTTAGGGTCAAAAGAAACACACAACAATCCATCGAACAAAGTAAGGATTCAAAAGCAAACCGGCCAAATCATTAGACCGGACAAATAAACCATGAACAGTGTTCGTCACTCACAAACTAAGACCTTCAAAGCATCAAACTCACTGTATAATACAATGAGAACATGGCTCAGATCCGTGAACAGTGTAACAAAAGTAAAAACCAACCATGGCTGCAACTAATTACCCCGCCAAGATGAATGTAACGACGCTAATTATTTTTACTATTTCGTTAACGAATATTTAACTTGAAAAGTGGTCCCAGAAAATTTCGTGGTAAATTGTTCATTTATACGATAACATCTTGCATTTTTATCCACATACGTAATAGATAGAGTGTCAAATACAAGTGTGTCATTAACTTCATCAAAACATTAGCAACCAAGTGGGTGCTAAATACAAGTTAACACTAGTTCAATTAATTTCAAAAGATGGCTACGACAAGCCACGATCATCAAAAGAGGTGGCAACTTGCGTGTTCGGTTCGTCTCGAGCTCGGGGGATCCGTATCTACATGGTAGTTTTACCTGCGTGCAATTACACCACATTAGTATGAAACGTTAATGCAAGTTGGAACGACATTTAGGCATTAAAACGGGGGCGAAGTTCCAAAATTTAGGCAGCTCCACCGTAAGCTACGCTGGCCACCGTAGCTTACGGTGGCTTCAGCTAGCCTACGGTGGCTTGATGCTGGCCTACGGTGGGTGCCAAGGCTGCAGGCCACCGTAGCTTACGGTGGCCACCGTAAGCTACGGTGGTACCTGTGGTTTTGGTACCCCGTCTTGGTTCTTTTTCCACTTAATTGCCCGGATTCGATTTCCCACCAATTCATAAGTTACCAACACATGGTTTAAGCTCCAAAAACTTGCTAGACTCTAAAATTTAAACATGGACCAATTACCCATCGTTACCTTGCCTTTACCTTACCCGATTGACCCGTTAAGGGCCAACCCATGCTACAACTCGTCCGGGATTACAAATGAACCCAACATTGTACATTCACTAGTGGCATGTTCACAATATATCAGATTACTTCATGACTCCTACCTTTTATAACATATGAATTTCAATGATCCCTAAGGAGCATTCCAATTACAACGTATCCATGTCACCTATGTAGGAATCCTAGAATACTAATTAGAATTGGACATCTTACATATGTGTATAACCATCCTTGCCATACACCAAGGACCCAATTAGCCCTTGAGGTATCTTCGGATCAATTATCCGAAAGCTAAAGCATGCGGAGTGTAGGCAAATCAACCCAATTTGGTTGACTAAGCCACTTCCTCTTTTCCCCTATGAGAGAATCCATTTATTCCCTCATGAGGTGAAGACTTATTCTTTTCTACCCCCTATGGTCCATAACCAAATGTAAGGTGTTTATAATTATTACTTACTAGTGTAACGAACAAGATGTACGTTACCTCGATTGCTTGACGATCCACCACCACTAGCGTGTGCTTGGTTGCCTCCTTCAAAGCCTTGATTGCCTATATGGTCATTAACTAGTCAAGACCCATATTCATAACGTATAATTTCTCAATTATGGCATCAACTACACATTAGCACCCAATCGTGGTGACATCAACAAGTTTCACGAATCTAACAATCATGCTAGACCTCAATTCACACAAAGTTTACCATTCAAGCCTTTTACTTAAATTTCATGCTTTTACCATTATATACTCAATTTCGTCATGAGATTACTTCTATATGATCTCTATGGTTTCCTAACCATCATACATGGAGATTTCTTCAATTATGGTCAAGAATTTTCACACAAGCATTTCATCAAACACCTTGTATGCATAATTTTATGTTGTTAGCCTTAGCTTGTTTCTCATGCTTACTAGTTACCATCTCACTTCCACTAAGTGAGATTCAAGTTCCATACTCATTATAACACACAATTTTCACAGGAAAATCAACACACGCACACAATTTAGACAATTGGCTAAGAATCCCACATTTGGGTCTTTCGCAAATTATGGGCTAGTCACCAAGTTTGGTGGTCAACCCACCCAATTCATTGTCTACATAGAATCTAGGGTACAAGAAACATCTCAATTGCAACATATAACAAGCATTACCCTCCAATTTCATGATTCACACCAGGATTCACAAGTTCCTACACATGCATCTAAGTAGGGGTTTCACTTACTTGATTGAATAGATAGTAGGATTCAAGGATTGCTCTTCCTAATCCACACACATGCATAGAAATCGCAGGTTGCAAGAGGAGGAGGGCCAGATTTCGATTTCAAGGGTGTGGGGAGCGCTGGGTTCGACCAACAAGAGGAGAATGTCGATCTCCTCTTGTTTCCAGCTTTTCTCTAGACTTAATTTTCCTAAATTGCAACTTTAGTCCCTCCACTTCTCATTCTTTTCAATTATTAACATAAAATGACTAATTTCACATGTAACCCTCACATTATAACTTATTTATGCAAGGTTCTAACAAATATAAGTTTCTATTAAACCCCAAGTTAAGTTTACACAAAATTTAATGGAATTCAAAATTACGGAATTCGGGTTGTTACAATGAAGGTCTACAATTGCCACTAATAAGGACACAGACAGTTTTAAAACTCATCATAGCCACTTTAGCATACCATAAAATCGCATAAAATCCTTATTTCAGAGAATAAGGCACAACCAGTTGCACAAACATCGCTCAGATCGGAATCAAGACCTTCATAGCGAAACATAATCACTTAAAATTAACATCATATTCAAAATACCACATTCTCAGAGAAAGCTTTCCATTCCGATTTCATTCGGTTTCGCCAAAGCAACGCAAACTATAACAAAAGCTGAAATTGAACCCTTTAAAAGGGGGCGACGCACCAGAAAAATAATGAAGATGAAGAGACAGACTTGTAGCCGCAAATCACCTCACACCGGCAAACACCGTCATCAACAGAGATACACACGGCGGCCATCATCAATCCTTCTACAAAGACGGCAGTCACCTGAAAACCCTTTAAAAGGGGGCGACACACCGGAGAAGGAATGAATACGAAGAGAAAGAGTTGTAGTTACGATGGCGACACACCGGTGAAACATGAAAAACGGCGACGGAGGAGATGCGGTGGAGGAGAAGCGGTGGAGAAAATGCATGTCTCGAGAAAGGAAAGTAGGCAGAGAAATGTATACAGCAAAGCAAAACCGGGGCAAAAACCAAGAAGGGAAAACCGGCGAAGTAAACGTAAACGGTTTTGACAAAAACCGTGGGCCGGGGGTGGGGGGTAAAGTGTAACAAAAATGAAAGAGTTGTGGCCAAACTAAGAAGAACCATATGTCCACTATTCACCATCAATTTGCTTTGTATATTTATTAAATATGAGTAGAGTTAACATTCACTACTAAAAAAAAAAGGATAAAACACATTTAATAATTAATATCGAGTTAAATTGATACATAAACACAGGTAAGAGGAAAACACTCATAATCGTTAAGAGGAAAACACTCATAATCGTTAGGTAGTGTTTAAGGTGCCTACAAAAACAAAAACAAAAAAAAAACAAAAAAAAAACATTAAAAAAATAACATTAAAAAAACAAAAGAAAGACACCGGTTTTTAATTAATACCTTTATACTACTAATTTGTTATACCTTAATTCCGTTAATAACAAATATGTTCTTATAATAAAAATAAAAGACATTGTAGATATCAAAACCGATCGGGTTGAGAAGATTAAATCAAATCTCTAAGGGATGGAGGAGTAGTAAAATCAATGTTTTAAAAACCGGTTTTTTAGTTGAACCGGAAAACCTTCCGGGACTGGTTCGACCGGTCGGACCGGTTAGACCGGCTGGTTGAACCGGTTAGGGGATTTATATATATTTTTTTATAAAAATGCTAATAAACTTGTACACCCCAACAAAAGTAGTTAAAATACAATTATAATCCACTCAAAAATAATATCAAATATGTATTTCATAAGAAAATATAAGTTTTAAACTTAAAAAAAAATAAAAAATAAAAAAAAAGTTAAAAAAAATAAAATAAAAAAATCAGAAAACCGGTTGAACCGGAAAAAACCGAAAAAACCGGAAAACCGGCCGGTTCGAAGCGGGTCGGTTCAACCCAAAAAACCGGGCATTAAAGAACCGGAAAAGTGACCGGTCCCCGGTCGAACCGGTTGAACCGGCCGGTTCGACCCGGGTTTTAAAACATTGAGTAAAATAGAAACTTTTAAAAGTATTGGTGGTAACCAATAGGAATATGTCACGCATAAGAGAGAAAAAATAAATAATTGAAGTAAATTTTGAAGAATTTTAAGAGAGGGAATGGTAAAATTTGGTAGGTTGAAAGTTTAATATATTTTAATAATTTCTTTATTTTTAAGTTAAAACAATTAATAAAAAAAACACTTTAATAAAAAACACATTACATAAAATAATAAAAAGTAAAAAACATACAAATATTCTAAAAATACTACCTAAACTAATACGACCAATCAGAGTCCGAATCAGTATCGGACTCGAATTGGACATTTTCAAATCTACATTCTTCCTCCAACACTTCCTCAAGGGCGGCTCAATCCTCCTCGTAGTCTTGATCACATACATCATGAACAGGTTCTTGAACGTCCTCAAGATGGACTTCATCGTCAAATTGGAGGTAGTATTCAAGTGGCTCATCCAGTGGGTTCTACGGCAACCAATAATCAAACGCTCAGTTCCAGAAGGCATTATCATCATCCTCAAAGGGTGGGGGTTGAGAAACTGGTGCAAGTGGAGGTGGAGGTGGAGGTTGAGCAACAGGGAGGGATGGAGATTGTTCAACCGGTGGAATAAAACCAGGAGCTGGAATGAGAACCGGAGGTTGAGCAACCGGTCTAGGTCCCCTAGGACGTAAATGATTATAGCGTGTCGGCCTTCCTCCACGGTAATCACTAAGAACATCTCGAGGAGGTGTTGACATCGTGAAATTGTGAAATTCTGGCAAAATATCGAGAATACTTAGAGGTACCAACATTTAATAATTGTAGAAGATAAGAAATTGTATGTATATATGTTGTGGTATGAATGAGTATATATAGGTAAAAAGTAAAAAAATAAATAAATAAAAATAAATAAATATTAAACAATATAACCGTTGTTAAACGGTAAAATCTCACCAAGACCCTCTCCGGCAACTTGTAGCCGTTGGGACGATTTTTCGCCGAAGCCGCTAGGGTGGCGGCGGTGTTGCCAGGGGTAGCCAGCGGAGCCGAGTCGTTTGTCGAGACCACTCCGTCCCCCCTAAGATCTTTATCAAGCCACCAATGTCTGGGTCTGAAAGCCACCGGAGATGGAGAGGAACTAGATCACTGGAATCAAGCTTGCACACGTAACAACGCGTTACAGCGTCAAAGGGAGTGAGTTGTCCCTGTAAGGCGGTGGTTATAACAACCCTCCGGCGTGGGAATAAATATGTGATCGGAGATAAGGGAGTATAATAGTTCAGAGAGAGATAGATAAGGGTATTAGTGAAGAAAGCATATCATAGCTTTGGTATTCATAGATGCATGGTCACGTTGACGTCGTGGGACGCGCACACGTATACCTTCTGAAAAGAATCACACATTATTCATGTTATGCTCTGGTTGGTTAAAGGCGCACGTATCACGAACACGTGACATTTAACTTAACCGTTTAGATTGGTTCACATGTGGGACGTGGGCTTGAGCCTAGCCCAGTAGCCCGCGCGAGTTCTTTAAATATGTCGGTCTTATCTGACCTGCGAAATAGTCAAGAAAAATGAATTCGAATCTAACCTCTTAAATATAAAAATCAAGAGGAAAAAAAAGAGTAATGGAAATTTTACAACTAAACTATTTAATAATAGAACATGTTGACATAGGCTAGCCGTAAATTGAATTAAAACATTTGAAAAGTATCGTCTTGTCGGACTCAATTTGACTTTGGTGTGCATGCAACCTGTTTTGCCGATAGTCCAAAGGAAAAGGTTATTGGATTTTAATAATATGAATTAAGCTCTATTGGCGGATAATAATACGAATTCAGGAATTTTCTTACAATAATACGAATTCGTCACTTAGGTGTAAAAAATGATATACCGTTAGTTTTTCACTAACGGTGTTAATTTTTGTTGACTGGACTGATGACGTGTCATGCCACGTGGCATGTTTAACCATTTTTTTAAAGGGTTATTGGATTTTAATAATATGAATTAAGCTCTATTGGCGGATAATAATACGAATTCAGGAATTTCTCTACAATAATACGAATTCGTCACTTAGGTGTCAAAAATGATACACCGTTAGTTTTTCACTAACGGTGTTAAGTTTTGCTGACGTGGACTGATGACATGGCATGTTTAACTAGGTTTTTAAAATGAGGGACTATTTCTGTAATACCTTCAAAAATGTGGGGTTAATATAAAAAAAAAGAATAAAAGACCTAAAAATCTAATCATCGTCTTCCTCATCCTTGCCACCACCATAACCTGTTCGCCGGCACCACCATAACCTGTTTGTCGGTGACCACCGGAATCCGCCACCACCGCCCCATTCTCCGGCTCCGACAAACTCGTCCTCTGGCCACCACCATAACTTGTTTGTCGGTGGTGGCCAGAGGACTCTAGATTGGTGGCAAGGATGAGGAAGACGATGATTAGATTTTTAGGTCTTTTATTCTTTTTTTTTATATTAACCCCACATTTTTGAAGGTATTACAGAAATAGTCCCTCATTTTAAAAACCTAGTTAAACATGCCATGTCATCAGTCCACGTCAGCAAAACTTAACACCGTTAGTGAAAAACTAACGGTGTATCATTTTTGACACCTAAGTGACGAATTCGTATTATTGTAGAGAAATTCCTGAATTCGTATTATTATCCGCCAATAGAGCTTAATTCATATTATTAAAATCCAATAACCCTTTAAAAAATTGGTTAAACATGCCACGTGGCATGACACGTCATCAGTCCAGTCAGCAAAAATTAACACCGTTAGTGAAAAACTAACGGTGTATCATTTTTTACACCTAAGTGACGAATTCGTATTGTTGTAAGGAAATTCCTGAATTCGTATTATTATCCGCCAATAGAGCTTAATTCATATTATTAAAATCCAATAACCCAAAGGAAAATCACTTTCATTGAATTAATTTGCTTAATAAATAATCTATTTTTTTGATCAACTTCTACTCTAAATCTCTATTATTTTTGGTGTAATTTCTATTTATAGGTTTTTTCATGCACTTTTTCTAGTTTCTTACTAGTTTTATAAAACTGACAGTTCAAAAGAAATTACAATTAGTTGGAGCCGTGGAGGGTAATCGCAATTCCTTAGGATGAAGGGAGTGGACCCAGAGACTCATCTTCTTAAAATATTTTTACTCAACTCTGTTTGTTGTTTGTTGGGGGCTCTGGATAAAGACATAGGGGATTTTGATTTCTACACAGGATACAAACGGTCGTTTGTAGTTTTTTTTTATATAAATGTTTTAAATTATTTAATTTTTATAAACATTAAAAAGGTTTATTTACCATATATGATAAAAAGTACTTAAACGAACACAATATTGACTTAAAATAATAAATTTTGAGACTCAGAGTCTTTCTCGGTATCGTCTCGATGGCATCTCGACAAGTCTTTTCTGGTGTTGGGTCCCCACGGCTCATGGTTTTTTTATTTTATTTTTTTTTTAAAACGTTTGTCGAGAAGACTTGTCGAGAATAAGTCCCTAACTTATTCTCGACAAGTCTTCTCGACAAACGTTTTAGAGACTTATTCTCGACAAGTCTTCTCGACAAACGTTTTGAAAAAAAAATAAAAATAAAAAAACCATGGGCCGTGGGGCCCAACACCGGAAAAGACTTGTCGAGATGCCATCGAGACGGTACCGACAAAGACTCTGAGTCTTAAAATTTATTATTTTAAGTCACTATTGTGTTCGTTTAAGTACTTTTTATCATATATGGTAAATAAACATTTTTAATGTTTATAAAAATTAAATAATTTAAAACATTTATTAAAAAAAAACTACAAACGATCGTTTATATGCTGTGTAGAAATCAAAATCTTCTGTGTCTTTATCACGTCCCTTGTTGGATGATATTTATGATGTTCTCCTCATATAGAGCTTCCAGAACTTTTCCACTTAACAAATTCAACGAGAAAATTATGTACATTTTTTAGCGGAAAAATAATTTTATTCCAACCCGGGTCTATAATTTTATTTCAACCAGGGTTTAGTAAGTGGCTAAAACCCCATATAGCAATGTTTTAAAAACCGGTTTTTTATATGAACCTGAAAACCTCCTGGGGCTGGTTCCACTAGTCGGACCGATTAGACCGGCCGGTTGAACCGGTTAGAGATTTATATATATATTTGTTATAAAAATGTTAATAAGCCTGTACACCCCAACAAAAATAGTTAAAATATAATTATAATCCATTAAAAAATAATATCAAATAGGTATTTCACAAGAAAATATAAGTTTTAAACTTTAAAAAATAATAATAAAGTTAAAAAAAAATTTAAAAAATAGTCAGAAAACCGGTTGAACAGAAAAAACAAAAAAAAAACGAAAAACCGGCCGGTCGAACTCGGTCCGATTACAATAAAAAAAAACCGAAGACTAAAAAACCAAAGGGAAGCCCGGGTGCAGGTCAAATCAGTCGGTTCATACCGGTTTTTAACACATTGCCATATAGTCTACATACATCAAAAGCATCATATTAAAGTAAGAAAACTAAAAACACTTCAAACAAAATAATTGTTTCTTTGGTTTTTAATAGATGAAAGATTTTTAATAATCTTCCATTTCAAAATGGACAGAAGTAGAAAGAAGTGACATAAGGCTGGACGAAGTGGGAGCGGCGTGGGCTGTCTCTTCAAAAATCAACTACGTACATGTAGCCGTTGGTTCTTGGGAAGAAGTTTGAGAAAATTGGAACATTTGGGGGGGGGGGGGGGAGGTTGTGAACGTTGGGAAGTTGCTTCTAAAAAAAAATATTATTTCATTTATTAACTATATATACAACCATTTCATATATTTTTTAACCCACACAATTATCTCACTCTCTATTACTTTATCTATATTTTATAACTCATTCAACAATCATACATTTTTGCCACCCACCATGGACATACGTCCAAGCTCGTCATCAAAACCACACAAAAAAAAAAAAACCCGCTCAAAACTGCAAGAAAAGTCAACCCTGAGTTGCTCCCAACGAACCCATGTCATCCCAACATTTCCAATACTTATCATCTAACCAAGCCTCTTTCCAATACATGTATCAATCGGCTTCCAACATGCCGGTTCAATTGGCACCGGGTCAATTTGTTTTACCCGACTCAAACCCGTATGAATCTCAACAACCCAACCCTTTTGAAAACCAAGAATACCGTCATGAACCAAGACGTCAAGAAAATTCTTCCGACAATGATGAAGAGGAGGAAGACGAGGAAAACTTTTGTGAGCTTGGATGACAATGAGGTTGTTTTCGAAACGCAACATCGAAAAGATAAATTCGCCACCCGAGCGCCCCGTAAAAATTGGGTGATCGAGTCGGAGAAGTGGCTTTGGTAAGGGCTTGACTTAAAACTTCCGAAGACAAGGTTATTGGGAATCAACAAAAATCCAAACATTTTTTTGCACCGGGTTCTTAACCATTTACTTAATTTTTTTAATTAAATACTAAATTAAATATTCTATATTTTTAGAATTATACACGAGCTAGCGGTGCATCGGACGTGGATGTGATGAACAAGGCGTTGAATAAGTATCAAAAACTCTATGAGAAGAATGGTTTTATAAATATTGAAGCTTGGAATGAGATGAAATACCATTTGAAATGGGCGTACGTTCCAAAGGTGGGTGGATCGACTGGGGAGCTCTCGAAAAGGGAAAAAAACACGGAGGAATCTGCACCAACCGGGACGACTCGTAAGGGGAAGAGATCGGTGGACTTCTCGTCAAGCACGAGTTCAAAGTTGGTTGAGGAGGTGAAATATTTCAAGATGGTGAAGGAGTTGGAGATTGAGGAGAAAAAGAATGAACGATTGGAGATGCGGGAGTTGAGGCTTGCTCGTGAAAGGATAGTGAAGAAGGCGATGGACACACAAATGCGAGTGCTTGAACAAAATCAATACAACCGCGATGTTGAAATCTTTAACACCTCGCATGACAAATTAAATGGGGCGTATATGCATGTGAAGCTTGACCAAAAACGCAAGATCGCGGTGAAGTACGGATGGGACTGCGACTGTTAGATCGCAGTTGAAAATGGTGGTGGTTCGTTTTTTATATTCTAGTGAGTCGGGTTTTTTTTTTAAGTGTAATCGGTCGTTTTCTTTTTTAATGGTTTGGTTTAATGAATGATTAGTTGTAAATTAAATGTTTTCTTTTTTCCGTTTTCCTCCATGTATCCTTAAAGCAATGCAATGGTTTTGTGTTTATTTGCGTTATCCCCACGTTTTTATAAGTGATTTTGGTAATATATGTTTTTGTTATAAATAAAGTAATTTAATTAAAACAAAGTAATTTAAATAATAAATAAATAAATTCTACTTTCCACCAAACCATTCTATCACCCCCATAAAATTCTTTAAAAATTATATTTCATTCTCACTCTTACGTGACACACTCTTATTGGTTACAACCACTTCTTCCTTCTCTCTTTTACGAGACACAACTCTTATTGATTAAAACCAATTCTTCAAAAACCTTAAAAACCTACCACTCTCCCATCCTAATCCTAAAGACAAATATAAGGTTTTACCACTACCATTTTACATTTCATTTAACCTATTGTAAAATCACATTATATATTTAAATATAAATATAGGAGTATAGTTGTAAAATTATATTCTTTTTTTTTTTTATTTCAACTAGGAGACGCACAGGAAAAAAATATATATATTTTCATTTCTTTTGCTTCAAAATTCTAAACACTAAATTAAATTATAGTTTTTCCCTCTCCTTTTATCTCTTTAATTTCGTCTTCCTTCTTTTTCTTTTATTTGTTACTAGTTTTGTTATCCTCGTATGTTACACGACTAAGTTTTTAAAAAAATATATAAATACAATTATAATCAACGATAATTATGTATTTTTATAACAATCTAGAAATTTCTCAGTAATTATAGGTAGGTCAGAGGTTTTACGACAATGGACATTTAGGCGGTGGGTTTCCTCTGGGATAGATGTGCAACACAGAGAGTCTTGGTTACTCGCACGGACTGCGGTCGTAACGTGTCGTGGGTAACATCGTTTGTCATGATGAGACCCCCGGGTAAACGGATGTATGCAGTTAAAATATAATAAGAATTCTAGTCATTGACAAATAAACATTTTGTTTATTACATTGAAATGAAACACTGGGTAAATTTGAATTTAAACTCAACTAAAGTAAAAAAAATTATAAAATTAAATAGAATAAAATATTTTTTATTACATGCATAATATTTAATTAAAATATTATAAGTATTATATTAAAGTATTAAAGTAATGCAATAAATATAATATATATGCAATAAACATATTATCTTTAATAAAAATATTAACCTTAATATTGAAATTTAGTATTTGGATAATTACTAAATTTAATATAAAATTTTGTATTTTAATAATTACTTATTGAATAATTACTTATTAAAAGTTTAAATTAAATAAACTATAATATGGAAATTTAGTAATTAGATAATTATTTAATTTTGACTTAATCCAAATTTTTGTGGTGATGACAAGTGTCTTTTTACTAATTAAAGTATGATCAAACTTTTTGCTTATTATATAGTATAAATATAAATATAGATATAGATTAAATTCAGAAACATAACTTAAGGAATTATTGTTCACGACTTCTAATTATTAAAAAAAAAAGAACTGGTTTGAAAAAATTATAGATATTGTTTTATAACAAGCCTAACAACAGCAATGAGAGGAGATATAAAGAGGTAGAGATGTTTTTAAAAAAGGAAAATTGGATTTTAATAATCCAAGTTATTACCAATTGACCAATATTGATCCCAATTTCATTATTAGCCTACATTAATCCCAATTATTAAAGTGTTGGATTTCATTGGACCCCTGTTGAGTTTTCCTTAATTCCGTTAGTTGTTGTTGACGTGACATCCTACGTGGCTTTTATTAATCAGTGCCACGTCAGCAAAAAACTAACGGAGTTAAGAAAAACTTAACGGGTGTCCAATGAAATCCAACACCTTAATAATTGGGATTAATGTAGGGCAATTTTGAAATTGGGATTAATATTGGCCAATTGGTAATAACTTGGATTATTAAAATCCAATTTTCCTTTATAAAATAAGATATAATGAGGTGTTTAGAGTAGATACCCTAATCATTATAAGCTAAGTAAGTCGTATCTATACTAGACTCTATAATATACAACAAGTTATACCAATATGTAGGATGTCTTATAAAATAATATAATAAATCACTTTGTTATATATTTATTATTGTATTTTTATGCCAGGAGTTTAACCGTAAAAGTATAATAAATAATGAAATCTTTTTAAGTATACACTCATAAAATAAGAAATAATAAATATCTAAATTATAAATAACAAATAAGGAAGATTTAAAAATTATAAATTATATTTTAAGCTAATATATAATTGAAATTTTATCATAATTTGTTAAGTTTGAAAAAATAAGGCCCCTCGAATGACTTCTCATGGAGCTTATATAGTAAATGAAATCTATAGGTTTGGATCGATCAATTATTGCAAAGTCTCAGTATTTATTACCAGTTAACGACACCATAATATCAGAGTGGGAGGAAGATTAGAATTAGAAATTGATAGAAAAGCAAGGATATGGGTCTATGTGAGTAAGCAACAAAAACTATCAATTCTAATTCTATTATCAGCAATGACGTTTTGAATATAAGAGAAATTATTATGTTTTTGATATTTAATTATAGAGTTAACTTCCTTTTTGGTCCCCGAGGTTTACCAGTTTTCTCACTTTTAATCCAACTTTAAAAGATAGTCAATTTAAGGGCCTCACATTTGGGTTTTTTTAAGTTGGTGAATTAGAGTTTAAGACATAAGTGCCCTTCATTTTAACGATTAATTTGGATGACTTTTTGAAGGTGACCAAAATTGAGAAAAAAAAAAACTAAAGGTAAAGCCCTTAAATTGATTATTTTTTAAAATTGGACTAAAAGTGAGAAAACTGGTAAACTTCAGAGACCAAAAAGAAAGTTAACTTTTAATTATATAATTTAATTATTTAAAATCATTAGTATTTAATAGGAGATATAGTTCGTACCATTGTAGCATTGTCTCAATGGTACCGGTGTTGTTTGGACTTTGGGGAAACCCAGGTTCAAACCTCACTGTTGGCAAATGATTGATGACCAAGGGCAACCTTGGTTCGAGTCATGATACCGACCGGTTTTACCCAGCACGCAGGTTACTCCAGATAGTTCTGCTATTGTGGAGGCTTGCAACTGTCTAAGCTTGGGTTGAAACCTACGAGTTTCAACGAAGGTCCCATGTGGGCCTGCTAGACAGTCGCATGGTTTTCCCGGGGAACGTCCATATGCCCCACACGACCCCAGCTGAGGCACGGTTAGGACACTCATGTCTGGCTGTCTGTGGGGTGGACCCTCATCTCCTCCTCTACGGAGGTAGGATAGGTGCGCGATGTCCTAACCCATCGTGACCAAACATCGCCGTTCCAAAAAAAAAAAGGAGATATAGTTCGTATTTAATAGAAAGACAGAATTAGTATTTAATAGAAAGAGAAAATTAGTATTTAATAGAAGAAAGACATGGGAAAATAAATGGAAAGCGATGTAAAAATGTGACATGTGACTTGCAATTTGCTTTAGTAGGATAAATTGTTAACAACCATAAATTATATAATATTATATGTGTTATACAATTTACAATGTCAACATCGACACATAAACAAGTTTACGAACCAGTTAAAACATAACTAAAACTTTGCTTTACGCCTCTACTGCTTGCACATCCATATTAGTGTTAGGAATAAAGAGGAATCAAGTAGCGCACATAAGCAATCAATACACACAAGCACAAACGGAAAGTTAGTCTTCAAAACTCAGCAAACGGTATTAAGATCTTTCTTCTTCAGACATTGACTTTTAAGTTTTAACATATCCCACCTCATTGCAGCTCCAACACGTCACATGTTACTGAGTTCTAGATGAACTCCTTCCTCGACTCCTAGTGTTCATGAAATTCCCTCTGCCCCTGCCCATATTCAACAACTCGAAAGAAGATGACACCCCTTGATTTTTACGTTCGATATCCTCGTCGAAAACCAAATCTATAATCCCTTCAAAAGTCATATCACTGGCTCCTATAGAACGTGTAATAACAATAAATGTACCGACCAACTATCAGGCAACGAAGCTAGCCATAGTGTGGGTTGAGACTTATCATCGAATTTAATTCCATAGAGATTAACATGGGCATAAATGAATTCAAACTGTTTATGTGACTTGGTATTGAACTCCCTTCCTTCATCATTGTAGTAAACATCTCCTTTATCAAAAACAATTGCTAGTTTCACACTTGATATGACAAAGTATTCTTACATGTAAAGCACGTGTAGTTTAGAATTCAAAACTACTCTTCACTTCTGCTACATTCTACTTTTTCATTGACTTGGATAATGTATTTAAAAGTATACACTTAAACACGATTACAAAGTGCTTTGACTTTTGAAGTTAATGAACTACCATTAATGAACAAATTGATTTTGTTTTGTTTCATTTTAATAGTTTAGTGCTCAAAAATTTATTGTAAAAATAGTTGCAATGTATTAGAAAAAAGGAGGATTTCGATGTAAGTTTATTCTCCAATAATTAATAATCAATCTGTATGCCATTTCCATTTTGTTTAGCATGTATGTGCCTTTATTTAGTGTAGCGTTTAGAAAGTCCAGATATTTTTTGTGACTCTTTTTTTTAATATCTATATAGATGACCGAGCTATAAATTTAATAGATTTTTTCAGCGTAGAGTTGTAAATCAAGAGAGAAAGAGAAATTATTGAAGGTTTAATCAAGCATTCATAGCTAATTTCTTAGGAGGGTAACTATCCTTATTCTGAGAGGAGCTTTAAGCCTTAATAGCTAATTTCTTAGGATGGTAACTATACTTGCAGTAATCATACCTCAGACCATTCTATGATTGATACATATACTTGTGTTATGGAACTTTTTTTCTGGTTGCATGGACATAAATCTATTTGTCAAGGTTTAACCCAATGGGTAGGATCTTTAAAGATACATGTGTATCTTATAACTGTCTTTAAATTATTTAGTTCAAAAAAGGAAGAGACGACACACAAAATTTTTCCTATGTGACATAAGTTAGAAGAGGTCATGTGAAGTGAGAAAATATATTTTTGTATTATCTGACTCAATATGAAAGGAGGGTTGTGTTTTAAACTTTAATATCACAACTCCCACGTAAATATGCGGGTCAATAAGCTATTCTTAGTGCTAACCTCTTTTACATATGAGTTAACATTATAATAATAAAATGCAATATTTTTTAACTATACATGTTATTTATTATCTCGTTTACATATGTTTTTACATATTTTATATTTAAAATTTTGAGTATTCATAATGATGACCTCTTTTACATATGAGTTATGAGTTAACAATATTAACATGAAATACAATAGTTTTTATTAACCTTTCAGTTCTTATTTTGAATTTTACTTTATTTTAACTTTAATTGAAATTTAATAATCCAAAGGTATCATTATAATCACCAACATGTTTAATTCGTATTATTGTGATACAAATGTAAAACTTAAATTATTATCCGTCAATTAGTTAAAACTTATATTATTGAACTCCAATTTTTCAATTTTTCCTAGATTAACAGTGAAAAGAAAAAAAAAGGGAGAGAAAAACGTGTTGGTAAGTCCAACAGTGTTCTGTAGCGTTTGCATCAATAACCGTCGAGTTGAGTGGACGCCTCAACTCTCGCTGTTGCAAATCTTCCGATTTGAATTAACCGTCCCTCGTTCCAAAATCAAAACCATATACGCCATTTGCTCTTTCAATCCAAAACCTAACAGTTCGCTCTAATCATGCAACAAATGGTAAGAATCCGAATCCACCACCTGAATTCTTCGACTGATATAGTTGATTTTTTTACTAAAATCGATTTGGCCGTTGCATTCATTCGTGTTTTTTGTCATTTTCTTCTGCTGTTACGCCTAAATTGTAGTATTAAATCACAACCAGAGCATGATGAACACAATTCCTTTAGCTAATTTGAGATCATCTTCACGTTTTCCATCACTTGCTTACGGTTTGAGCTTGCTAATTTGAAATCTGCTCCGTTTCAATTTTGTTTCGAATCAATTACGTATCATCTGGTTATATATTTGATACGAATGAAGCATGTTTCGTTCCGTTTCATTCGTGGTAGAGATGGATTGGAATGGTGAATTGGTGATATATGATTTAGGATATATTTATGTACACAGCTTGCTTGAAGAGAAGATGCTGCTCATCTTCATTAGGTTAACAACGAGTGCATGGTTTAATTTGGTTTGTAGAACTTTCAATTGTTACTTTAAATGTTTATTATTGGTATTTAATGACAAAAGTCAGGTGGAATTCTTGATGAGCAAAACAGCACTGTGTTAATCACTTCGTTTTAATCGTGTAATTGCAGTTTGAATTTGCGATTTTATGAGAAAGTTAGGATGTCAGAATATCATTAACTTTGCTTCCAAAACAATTATTTCTTTTGCTTCTAATCAAAGAATTCACATAATTGACATTCGCGTCTTGAACAGTGTCACCACTAGAAGAAAACCCTAAATTCAGTCAAGTGATCCATACAAGATATGCTCATAATCAAGCTACTTCAATAAGGATGCAGATATCAATAGAGACATCATCTGTTCTAATGAATATTATCATAGTTCTACTTATGATAGATAGATTAGATGGGGGTCCTAGAAACCAAATCATCAAAATAACATGTAATAATCAGAGAGACAATGATGCAACACAGTTCAGCTCGAACTTTATCCAAACATCGGAAAAATTAGGCAATGAAGTGCGATCTTCACTTTTTGCAACAGCAAGTGCAGGCACAGGACCTGATGCTAATTATGGACTAGTTCAATGCTATGGTGATCTTTCAACAACCGACTGCATCTTATGCTATGACTCAGCACATTATGCTACTTCCCATTGCTTTCCTTATACTGGTGCTGTTGTTTATCAAGAGGGTTGTTTTATGAGATTCCAAAACTACAGCTTCTACGAGGAGTACGAGGGACCTAATGACACTTTTATTTGTGGGAATAGCACAAGGAAGAATAGTGTGTTTCAAGATTCAGCAAGGCAGGCTGTGTCAACTGCTGTTAGGGATGCGTTGACTAATGATGATTATTTTGCAAGAAAAGAAGTGATTATATCTGGGACAATGAATGATTCAGCATATGTATTGGCGAACTGCTGGAGGACATTAACTGCACATTCTTGTAGGATTTGTTTGGAGGCTGCATCTGTTTCTATTCTGCAATGCTTGCCATGGTCTGAAGGGCGTGCATTGATGACTGGATGTTTCATGAGGTATTCTGATACCGATTTTCTCATTCCTGTGCCAAGCAGAAGCAAAAACAGAGGTAACAAGGAGTTCTTTTTCACAATTAGTGATGTAAAAATGTCATAGAATAACAATGTATGCCTACTATTGTCACAACATGGTGCCATACTTGTTTTCATCTTAATATTAATTATTAAAGTTTCATACAACATGCTATTATGGTCATTATGTCAACTTGTGACAGATTGAAACTCTTTATATCGATTGGGATTTTTTTTCGCATAAAATACCGACATACTTCCTCTTTTATCATGTTTTAGTCAATGTACCATACATTTGTATCATTAAAATGTATTTAAAAATGTTAATGACTAAAACGTGATGAAAGTGAAAGCACTTTGGTACCATTGTTCACCCTGTTAAATACAGATCCTAACCTGATTAGCTAAAGATTTTATATTAAAGGATATTGGAGATTGTTAGGGTTCACCTTTTAATTATTTATATTTTTTACTGAGCAGTTTTTTCAGTGAGGATGATAGCTGTTATAACAGCTGTTGTTAGTTCAATTGTGATTCTTGCTGTCACATTGTTGATTTGTTTGTATATACGAAGACGGAGATGGATACAAAAGAAGAGAAAAGGTACATTATTGTATAAACCATGCGTTTACGGTCTTGACTAGCTTTTGAGATTAAAACAAACCATACTTCAATCCTAGGTGGCAAAATGGGTTGATCAGGCTGGTTAGGTGATGGGCTTGGGTTAAAAGTGGCAAGTTTTTGAGTAAGAGTCGAACTGGGTCGGGTGGTTGGCCAAAACACGTTTTGTCCGTACTTTTTACCTTTCAAAAGTATAATGGTATGTCAAATACGATCACCAAAGTTATATCATTTCATAGTAATATAATTTCTGAACTAATATTTAGGTACTTTGTGCAGTAAAAATACAATTTGGGTGATTCTTAACCCGTTGAAAACATTCAACCCATTTTCTTTTCAGCTAATTTTGCCTCCTAATTGACCTGTTAGGTAAAACATAATCTGAATGACGATTCATATGTTAATGAGTTATAACTATCACCTCTACTAGATGATAGATATTGGTAAGGACCATACTAGAATCCTGAAATGAAGTATGGCATTAGTTATCTTCTAAAATCTTTTTTTTTTGCATTGATGATAATGTTCAGGTTTATATGACGCTAAGAAGCTGGCAAAGATTCTTACTGATAGTAGTTTGAACTTCAAGTACTCCACTATTGAGAAAGCCACAAGCTCTTGGGATGATGCTAATAAGCTTGGGGAAGGAGGATTTGGGACCGTGTACAAGGTTATACATATAATTGTTTTATATAATCTTTTAGGGATAATATGTCTGTAGGCTACCCATGTATTTAGCTTTTTTCATAGAGAACCAGGTATTGAAACTACTTCACAAGCTACCCAAGTATGACTCAAGTCTTGTTTGTATCAGTTTCAACTAAAAACATTCTGAATGATGAAATTACCCTTGAAGTTTAGCAAAAAACAAAAATATTAACCTATAACATGACTTCATCAAAGATTTAAAGGTAGTATCTTTTGACACGCTATGTATATCAAGATAAATAAATTTAAGGGTTACTATATGTGGAGACCACCCAGGTATTTAATTTTTTTCATCAAGGCCACCCCATTATTAAACTACTTTATATATGCCACCAAGTATGTATCTTGCTTCATTGATACCAATTTCAATAAAAAACACACGGAATGTTGAAACTGCCATTGAATTTTTAAAATAAATTTTCACATATAACATGTTGACACCTCATCAAATATGCTTTTTCCTCTCCAACACTCCAAGAATTTTGTAAGGGAAGTTTCATCATCCGACATTTTTTGACCAAAATTAGTATAAATGAAACCGAATACGTACTTGGGTGTTTGTAAAGTAGTTTCGAATAATATATAGGTAACCTTAATGCAAATGATTGAATACTTAAGTGGCCTTCTCAAACATAACCCCTTCTTCTTTTAATAAACTTAACTGTTCTTATATCAATTTCAGCTGTCAGGTACTAATTGTAACAAATTTATTGAACATTTTCAGGGAGTTCTTCCAGATGGAAGAGAGATTGCTGTTAAGAGACTTTTTTTCAATAATAAATTCAGAGCAGCAGATTTCTATAATGAAGTTAACATGATTAGTAGTCTTGAACATAAAAACTTGGTCAGGCTATTGGGATGTAGCTGTTCAGGCCCAGAAAGTTTTCTTGTATATGAGTATCTACCCAACATGAGCCTCGATCGCTTCATCTTTGGTAAGGACACAACAAGTTAAATATAATAATCTAAACAGGATTTAAGTAAACATCATGTCTACTTAGAGGTGGCAAGTTCTGTCCATTTACTTATGAATGGAACAACTTTGGGTTATGTTTATCTCTAGCATGTAAAACGGAGATAGATTATAAATACATAAAATAAGCTTAAAAAGAAACAATGTAAATGTGTTGGATGGGTCATGTAGGTCGAAGTTTGCCCAAAGTGTATTTTTAATGCATAAAATCTTCTAATAATTTTATTCAGAACATTAAACTGTCATTGAAAACATATCACTGTAACCATATTCCACAATCCACACACTAACATTTATAAAAAATGTAAAGGTCTAAGATAAAAAGTGTTGTAGGTCTATCCAACCCAAACCCAACATGATTAACTATATTATATATTTGGCAA